>CM061043.1:72262460-72617919 GCA_030762985.1 Adelphocoris suturalis
TTCCAGACGATAACTCTCCTTAGGATTGAGATAAAAATTTCGTCCTGCGGCAAAAAAATCAAGCTTTTCCAAAAAAAGGATGAGTTCTGTGGCCAGCGCTTTTTGAGCACATTAAATTGGTCAAATTTCAAAAAGTAATGTGTTTAAAAAAATCACCATAAATGGCTAAAAGCGGCTGAAAAGTTAAATTTATATTTATTAGCAGAATATTGCTCATATAAAGTATATCAACTATAAAATAGAACATTCAAAAATTTATGTACAAAATTATTCAGAAAAATGTACCTAAAATCCATTAAAATTTGCTAAAAAATCGATGAAAATTGCTAAATAAGGTAAAAAACAAAAATATCTTTTTGAATGGCAGATTGTCATTTAGAACACGTTTTCGGCCATAAAATTAATAATCAACAACTTATTTGCACACAAAAAGCTCAAATTTCAAAACAATTTACCATTATAAAATAAGATGATTAACGAAAATTCGCTCATACGATCATGCTGCATGACTGGGACTTTTTTCTTTATTTCCCCCCTTATAGTCTTCACAACTTTACTCCCTTGACTTTCCCCGAAGGTGTGAAGGAGAAAACATTTTTCTTTCCCTGGTTTGATTTTGGCACTGCACGGACTTTCCAAGAGGTTATTCATTGGGAAAAATGGCCAAAAAATCTCTCGTTCCTTTAGTCTACGAATCACATGCCAAGGAACCAAGAACTAAAGAACTGAAATCATTCACCACTCGTTCAGTTTCTGCGAGTTACTTTTGTCCCACATTATGCAGCGTGCCTATAACATGCGCGGGCAAACAATATCAGCAGAACACGAAGCGAAGGAAAAATTATTCCCCGAAATAATATCATTAAATTATATCAATTAAATGATGACGATGATTGACGATGGCGTTTGATGATGGCGTTGATTTTATTATTTTAATAATGATGTTATTAATTTAATATTACTTCTAAATAATATATTAATGACTAATAACAATATAACATTAATGTCAATAATAACAAATAATTGATATTAGTTATTAAATTATAACAAAACTCTACAAAACAGGCCTTTCTGTCTTTATACTGGTTTTCTATTTTCTCGAGAGTTTTTCCCCAGGAATGGGGTCTTCTTCAGGGAGGTAATAAATTCAATTCAAAATATCAAAGTAAAAATTGTAAAATCTCTAACGTTTTCTTTATGTTCACTAGTTTTACAGTCTACCAAGTTCGCTGGTGACGGTAATTATAAATTTAGAGTCAAATAAATAAGAGTAAATTTTGCTCAAGTTTTGAGTGACTTTTCAGAAGTTGACTGAATTTGAATTTATTATCTCAACCATTTATAAAAATTTTCTTTTTTGAAAATTCCATTCTCTTCCCACTATTTTGAAATATTCGAAGTCCATAGTAGGTATGTCGTAGAGATCGGCAATGGGCAACCAACGCGTTTCTTGTATGTTCTTGTCATAGGTCCGAATATTTACGTTTTGAAAAGCGACGCCGAAGGGTCTGGGTGTTTCTCTCGCACACACTTTTCCACACCCACTACTGCCACTAAGGATCTCGTAGACCAAGTCTGAACGTTGTTCTTTTGGTGTGAAATCTTTCACTTTAGTGAATAGTGGTCTGTTCGTATTATGCCTTCAAAATTCAGTTTGTACGTGTTAATAAGACTCAAAAATCTTTTTCATTCGTTCAGCAACCCCTTTCACGTATACCCGGACGTGTAGTGGACTGGTTGATGTTGGATAGTTGGAGGCTAACTGTTCTGGGTGTTTCTTTGAAGTGTTCTATGTATAGTTTGGTCTTCCATGTTGATTTTCATTAGCCGTTAGGACTTCTTTGTATTTTCTATGTGAAATTCGGGATCAGAAAGCGTGAGCTATAGATGTACAATTATTTTCATGACATTTTTCTTGTAGAGGATCGAAGCACGCGTTGAGGAAATTAGTAATCTTTCGGAGTATATTTAGTAGCTGTTACGGGTGATCGCATCATCTTCTTCATTTTTTATAATTTCAGTGACCAAAAATTAAATTCTTCCATCAGTTTCTTCCCCTACTGTGAACTAATTGGGGTAGTAGCTATTGAAACAAGTGAGAACGTCTGGTTCTGTGACAGCTCAAGTAGGAATATGCTGCCGTCAACATATTTCTTCATGGTATATATAAATTTTGTCGCCAAATTTACTTTTAATTAGATTGAAAATTTCTTCCATGACGATATTGCCCTTGATAGAACTTAGTGGATATCCCAATGCTAATCCCACGGCTATCCCACGGCTAAAAAACAATTCTACCACGCAATGTGCCAGTCACTACTGATTTATGCCATGCCAGCCTGGGGTTCAGCTTTCAAAACTAAACTTCGGCCTTTGTTTACGATTCAAAAAGCCCTGATCAAGATCCTATTAAAAAAACCCATTAGGTTTGGGACAAGGGATTTATTTAAAGAATTTCAAGTTCTAGACTTATTTAGACTAATAGATAAATCTACTATAATTTACATTTACAAACGATTTCTAAAAGGGGGATTTGAAATAGTAAGCAATATTGGCACAAGAAGTTCAAGCAAGATTACCCTAATTATACCAAGATTTAATACTTCCGCTGCACAACGTTCTCATCTGTATAGAGGGATCATCCTTTTCAACAACCTACCTTGCGAAATTATTACAACTAGTGTATCGCTTAATAAATTCAAAGAAGATCTGAAGGAGCACTATATGTCTGAACTGTTTCATTTTGTCTAATTTATGTTATTTCAATTATTATTTACTCCTTAAATTCTGAATTTTCTATTATTTATGTAAACCAATGGAGAATAGAGTACAATAGAAGTATATACATACATACTTTATCTTTAGAACTTGATGTTAAAAATCCTGTATTGTAATTAATTATTTAAATAGTCACTAACAGGAGAGCTGAATATTGAACAGACGCTCCAATTCCCTGCACAAGATTCTTCTTATTGGGAATTGTAGCATTTTTGTAAAAAAC
The DNA here is from genome assembly GCA_030762985.1 of Adelphocoris suturalis. Lineage (NCBI taxonomy): Eukaryota > Metazoa > Arthropoda > Insecta > Hemiptera > Miridae > Adelphocoris > Adelphocoris suturalis. The sequence goes on from CM061043.1 coordinate 72,265,462, forward strand.
TGTTATACATTTTTTGTAAATTTTTTTCTGAATAAAATGCATATTATAAAAAAAAAAAAAAAAAATCCCATCGTTTGTAAATACAATAACCCTTCCAAGATGAAAGAATTGACCATACGAAAATTTAAGGCATCTAGGAACTTTGTTTTCTCTCTCTCTAAATTGAGATGCCTTTTTTTTTTTTTTTTTTTTTTTTTTTTTTTTTTTTTTTATCGATTTTTGTAACCAAGGCAGGTAGTACTGGATATAAACATTGAAATCGCATCGAAAGATACGAACTTGAACCCTTGGTCTCCATTGAAATTCATCTAACTAGCATGAAATTCATCTAACTTGAGCTTCATCTCATTAGCATTTTTACATTGAACTCACTACTCACTGTTGAGGTATGTGATTAGGTGTCGGATGAGATTGTAGTGTGGGTGGGGCATTGATCCAAGAGACTATATATCGTTGAGTCTTAGGATTATCTTTGTGGATTTCGGGCAGGCCAAACCATTTGTCTTTGGATCAACAGATTTATAAGTCGTAGCTGTTTTCTTTGTCATCTCATATATTGTAATAGGTATCCAACCACAAGACTTTTACTAGTTTATTCACCCCTCTTGGAAAATTTGAAAAAAAAAAATTAAGGACAGAGAGGCCTTTTTTGTAAAGTTTTAGTATAATTATTGCAAATCAACAGCATTGATCACTAAGAATTGATTACGAGGGCTCCTAGTGTGTTACATCACGCACATCTGCTCTTACATTAGACCTTAGCTGTGCTCAAGCTTCCCTCATCTGCATATTCCCTCCGATCAGCAGCTTTCACGCTATTTCTGTATCCATAAGTTCCCACAACTGTGTCCACAGAGGCTTCCCTCAACTCAGTTGCCGTTACATCAAGCACCCAGTCGTCACTGAACAGTTCTTCGAGGCGAAAGAATAACAAATCCAGCTTTTTCTGTAGTTCCTCATTGGATATACGCAATTTCTTAATGTCCAAAAGACCACTGTTATCCAACTCAGCGCGACCTTTCTTCATTAGGGCAGCGTTTCTATCGTGATTCGAGGTCATCCCTCTTAAGCTGATACTCAATTTACGCACTTGTTCTTCAAGAACATGCTTACTCTGTATAACCTGTGCCGCCTCTTCTAAGGCTTGTTTTTTATTCAGCTCTTTCTGTTTTATGCTACTCTGTAAATTGCTTAAAATCCTTCTCAATTGATCTGTTTCTTTATGGTATTCATCAATTTTCATGTATTCATAAGTTAGGCGATCAATCATTTCGGCCTGTGCCACGTTTTTCTTCATTAGCTTCTCCCTAATTTCTTTTTCAGTCCCCAGTTCATTTGTCCTGTACCTGATATAATCTCTTAAAGTCTCATTTTCATCATGGAGCTTCTGCCAAGATGCAATTAGCAAAGATAACTCATTGTTAATGGATATGTTTTCCTTGATAACATTCTGTGTAGCCATTGCGATCCGAGCTTTTGTTGCTCTCTGAAAATCTACTGAAAACTTTTCCAACTTCTCCTCCATTTCTCGTCTCATTCGGTCCTTATCGATCAAATCAGCTTTTTCGTATTCCTTTTCAATGGCATGAGCCCTCACTTCCATAGTCACTAAATATGACTCCATTTTGTTATTTTTATCTAATAACAAATCCCGTTGTTCCTTGTATTCCTCTATATTTGCCAGTCTACTATTCAACGCTTTAATTTCTGACGAGAGATTCTCGTTCATCTCATTAAATTGCTGCTCCTGAACCTTTACGGCTTCCGTAAATTCATTTTTTTCGTTTACTTTCTCTTGAGCTAATGCTGAATTGATTTCCACCAATTCATCTTCCTCTTCGATTTTTTCACCTAAACGCCGACGTAGAAATGCTATGATGTCGCTTCGGTCTCTCTCAACTTGGCGCATCTCGTCTCTGATTTCTCTATTAGTTGCATCTGCGGCCGAAGTTAGCTGTCTGAGTTTGGACAATTCATTCATCTGCTTTACAAGTATTTGATCCTTAATTTTCTGCAATATAGCTTGCTTCTCTTCGTCTATCTCTTCTGGCTTTTCGGACTTTTTCTTGCCTTTGCCTTTATTTTTCTTTGGACCCATATTTTCTGATATTTTACTATATGATTATATATTTTTCTACTTCTAGGCTTGAGCTACGTAATGTGTTACCTTGACAATTTGTTTGTATGCAACGCAATAAATCATAACTAATATAGTTCCCTTATAAAAATCAAGATAATTCAGTATGCACATCTCGGAAAAGAACGAAAATATTTTTTAGTCAATGACTCGGAACCTGATTTGGAATTCCAAATAGGGCCCGCCATCCAGGACTCCTCTGTTGAAAACCACTGGTCTATATAATGCCATGATGGTGTCTCAGCAAACATTGTGTTCGTATGATGGGTTGTTTTCATTTTCCAAAACTTTTCTACCATGAAACTCGCCCCATCCCTATTCCGCTCCATGTGCTCGCAGAATAGCGTTTTCCTATCTCCCCCTCTGCTAGATCCTTTGAGCTGCTCAGCCTCTCTTGAAGCTCTTCGAATAGCTTCTTCCTCCTCCGGTAGGTGCTAAAACTGTTTGGATGCGAGGATTGCGTGTGAAAAAGGGGTGCTTGCGTGAGAACCCCAGCTTTATCCAAACGCCCTGCAACAACTAACCCTGGCACCATCCACTCACTCTCACTTCACTCTAGACCTTCCTCACCTACCCTGGCCACGGGATTTTCATCACAATATAATAAATTATTATACGTCTTGTTATTACTTGAAGCAGGCAATGAGCGAATAATGTCGGTAGAGGATTATTACGGGGATTTCGCAACTCCGGCGTCCCCTACTCTGACACGTCCATGAAAGTTCAATTGCCAGCTCTAATTACGGTCGCACCCTCTTAGCAACCCCTCACACAGATTACCGACTACATAATTCACTTTCATATCTTCAAATTTCATTCCGATAAGCTAAACTCCATTTGCTTTAGGTATGTAACATCCGGTTTCCGTGTTACTAAATCACCAGCTCTATCATTAATTGAACTTTCCCTAGACTCCTCATCAAGATTGATCACCACCATATCACTGTCACTATCATTGTAGGTACGGTATTATTTTTAATCTGTGTTATTATCGTGTGCTAGAGTCGAATTTTTACTAAATACATAATGACATTAATATTGTAGAAGGTGTATTTAATAGCGTACTGCCTTTATTTATCACCATTTAAAGAAAGAACTATTCATACAGTACCAAAGTGAATAAGTTGAATTTAATGACCTTTAAATCAACTCTACTTAACTGTTTTAATAAATTCGTGAACCTAAGTAGAAACTGGATAATTCTCCTTATCATAGGTATATGATTAAAATACTTGGGTCTTATGTATTATTTATGTACCCTGATAACAGCAAATACACGCTGTCTGATCGTCCCACAAGTTGAATAGATGGGCATAAGTCAAATCAATGTAGTAAGTAACATGAAATAATAAGTATATATATATATATATATATATACTAGGCGCTGCGCGCCTTGCCGGGGGGCTTCGCCCCCCTGGACCCTCCCGGGTCTTTTCTCTTTTGTACTGCGTAGAAAACGAGGATAATTTGCTATGCAATTCTTAGCCTGAAAACGCTCGAAAAATAAAGTCGTTTTTTTCTCTTTTGTACATTTTTATTCGTTCATTTTATATTAAAAAAATGGATATAAAAAAATTTGGATATAAAAAAAATGTTCAAGCCTGGCTGGGATTCGAACCCACGATGCGAAAAAAATGGATATAAAAAAAATTTCAAGCCTGGCTGGGATTACAAAAAAAAATTGTTGGGGGTCGGCCTAAGAATTGCATAGCAATTAATATTAATTGCTATGCAATTCTTAGGCCGACCCCCAACAATTTTTTTTTGTAATCCCAGCCAGGCTTGAAATTTTTTTTATATCCATTTTTTTCGCATCGTGGGTTCGAATCCCAGCCAGGCTTGAACATTTTTTTTATATCCAAATTTTTTTATATCCATTTTTTTAATATAAAATGAACGAATAAAAATGTACAAAAGAGAAAAAAACGACTTTATTTTTCGAGCGTTTTCAGGCTAAGAATTGCATAGCAAATTATCCTCGTTTTCTACGCAGTACAAAAGAGAAAAGACCCGGGAGGGTCCAGGGGGGCGAAGCCCCCCGGCAAGGCGCGCAGCGCCTAGTATATATATATATATATATATATACTTATTATTTCATGTTACTTACTACATTGATTTGACTTATGCCCATCTATTCAACTTGTGGGACGATCAGACAGCGTGTATTTGCTGTTATCAGGGTACATAAATAATACATAAGACCCAAGTATTTTAATCATATACCTATGATAAGGAGAATTATCCAGTTTCTACTTAGGTTCACGAATTTATTAAAACAGTTAAGTAGAGTTGATTTAAAGCGCCGAGTATATATATATATATATAAACTATGTGATCCTCTAATATGGGAGAGAAAAATAATAAAACTACTTCGGACATCCCGAAGCTCGGGGCAGTCGTTGTTGGTCAATCTCACGTGCGGTTCGTTTCCTCTCTTGTACATAGTCCTTGTGTGTTTTTAATAAATTGTTGTTTTTTAAAAACTACTTCCAAATTAAAAGACATTTAACTGGCGCAATCTCGTGGACAAATAAATCAACTTTGGGCAAATCAATCAATCAAGATCGATTGCATTCTGACTCAAAGGGAACCTGGTGTTCACCAAAAAAGGAAACTTATCATCTCTACTCACTCTGTGACTTCAAGAGATTATCACACGCTCCACAAGAGGAAAGCTACGCGAATTCACCCAAAAAACAGGACGCCCGAGCAAAGACACTTGGCTCGTTAAATAATAATAGAAGTGAAGAATTCCGAGCTGTGGAGACGGAACGCCATGCTCCTCCGCTATCTCTTCTTAGAACGAAGCCGCTGCCCGCAACAGGACACCGAGGCACCTACTTCGTCGACCTACACCTAAAGCCGAGATGTTTTCGAAGGCCCTTGTTACTCTCGCCGTTTTGCAAGTACCAACCCAGCTTCATCTTTTTAGTTCTTCAAGAATAGCGAGAATACAGGCCAGTTTTGAAGGAAGATACCTACAAACTTCTAATTCAATTTCGTTTAATTTTTTATTAATTGTTAAACCTCCCCATTTCATACCACTCGTTACCTGGTGGGAAGGAATAATTAAGTTTTGTTAAACGACACGAACGAAACAATATCCCAACTTCTCGAAGCCCTTTAACCTTACAACTGATGCTTCCAACATTGCGTTAGGTGCTCTACTAAGCCAGTGCACTAACGGTGCTGACTTACCGATAGCGTACGCTAGTCGGACTCTGAATGACCATGAACGCAACCTCTCTACTATCGAGAAGGAATGCCTTGCATGTGTCTGGGCTACACAATACTTTAGACCATATCTTTTTGGCAGAAAATTCAAAATTTTTACTGACCATAAGCCTCTTCAGTGGTTATTTTCACTGAAGGGACCCAATTCTGAATTGTTCAGATGGAGGCTTAAATTAGAGCAATATGATCATGAGATCCACTACAAAAAAGGATCCACTAATCAAAATGCCGATGCCCTTTCCCGAGTGGAAATTAACATCAACGAAAATTCACCTGATGTTGAGCAAATTGTTCAAGATGCTCTCAACGGGGATAGTCCTCAAACTCCACTCATGAATGAAGTACTTGGAGAACTAAATGACGCCGTAAATAATTCATCGGAATCAATGGTCGTCAATGTGGACGAGAACGCCAGTGATTCTGCGTCTTTAGCTCCCACTGTTCATTCTAATTACGAGGGAAACACAATACTGAATATTCCTATAACCGAAAAACCTGTTAACTATGGAACTAACCAAATCATCATTGTGGTAGCCGACAGAGAAGAAACCAGAAACGCTAGGATTGAAAATATTTTTGAAAGAATCACTAGAATAACAGTAACGCTTAGGAAAAATAACCTTGAATCAGATATAATTCATTTTGTGAAAACCTACATAGTTCCGAAGAGAAAATATACCTTATTTTTCGTCAACGATATCTATGAAGAATTCATCCGAATAATGATAAGATATTTCAAACATTCTGAAATAAATTTTGTCAAGTGTTCTGTTAGACTAGAAGATGTCACAGATACGGAAACAGCTAGGGAATATATCCAACAACAACATATAGGGAAAACCAATCATCGAGGCATTACTGAAACCTTAAAGAAGCTCAAGAGGAAATATTTTTGGCCGAATATGAAAACCACAATCCAAAATTATATTAATAAATGCGAAATATGTCTTGCCTGCAAATATGACAGACATCCCATTAAACCAAAATTAAACGTTACCCCCACACCTTCTAGACCATTCGAAATCCTACATATCGACAAATTGTCTTTGGAGAAATCCAAGTTTTTAACAATCATCGATTCATTTTCAAAGTATGCCCAAGCCTACATTCTAAAATCATCTAATAGTATTGATACAGTTGGAGCCCTCCTAAAATTCTTTTCGAACAAAAATGATCGTGGCCGATAATGGAGCAGAATTCGGTAGCTCATTGGTCAAGGAGTTACTAGAGACCCACAAAATTAAAGTTCATTACATTTGTTCTCAAAACCCAAATTCGAATGGATTAATAGAAAGATTTCACTCGACTCTAATTGAACACGTTAGAATACTGTCAAATAGAGACGAATTCAAAAATGAAATCATAAAAAATAAAGTTAACTATGCACTAATAGCTTATAATAGTAGTATCCAGTCTGTTACAAAACTAACGCCATTCGAAGTAATAAATGGTCATGTGGAGAACGACCCTTTACTAGAAGCCGACTTAGAGAAAAACTTAATGACGAATTTTATCGACAAACATCGAGACAAAGTAAAACTAATTTGTGACATCATCAAAGAAAGAACTCAAGCCCAAAAGGAACGTATTGCTGAAGGAAGGAATCAGAATAGAGAGGATGTTGCAGAATTACCCACAGAAATATTTTTAAGAACTAGACAAATTCAAGATAAAACTAAACAAAAATAGCATAAGGAAACCTTAGAATCAACCGATCCCGAATTAAAAACCGCTCAAATAGTTCCTCGACACCATAACACACAAGGAAAAATTCATACGTCTAATATAAAAAGACCACGTAAACAAATTACGAGTAACTTACCCACTGACACTTCACCTCGTGAACCTGTTCCAGGACCCTCCTCTTCTCAATAGGAAGCTTCGAGGTGAAAAATATAACAACTAACCAAGGGATACTGCCTATTCTATTAGGACCAGCCCGACTTATAAATTCCCAACATACTCTGGTTCATCATTATAAAATTGACAGCTTAATTGATGAATTTTACGAACTAACTTCACAGTACGAAAATCTGTTAAATAAGATCAAAGTAAATCAATTTCAGGTCAGACAGACAGACGAATATTGTAAATTATTAAATTACACCTACTATTAGTATTATTAAGGAAAAAATTACCCACATAAATGTTAATCAAAGTAGAAAAAAGAGGGGATTAGTAAATGGGTTAGGTAACATAATTAAATTTATAATCGGCAATCTAGACGCCTCTGACGGTAAACGTTATGAAAAACTGTTTACTCAAATTAAGAATAATGAAATAACTGTTCAGGATCAATTGGATTCTCAATTCTCACTCATTTCAGATCTGATGTCTGTGAGACGCAAATTCGCTCACAATAGTGAAGGACATTCGTCAGATCGGATTCCCTTTCGAAGCCTGGGAATGCCTCAAGTTACGCCAGTCCCACGGTCGCGGATCACGCTCGGATTACCTAAATCCACGAAGAAGAAATATGCTGAATTTGATCCACACGCGCCAGCGGGAAGAAACGACGCAGAGATTTCCAGCTCCCTCTTGATCGACGCGGAGAGTCTTGTCATTGGCTCCCCTAAATCGGAAAATCTCGTCTCAGAAGGCGGTACTTTGACTTTGGGAGATCGCGATTCGCCAGCGTCATAGCAACCGAAATATAATGGATCTTGTGATCTCCAACTAACGCCCCCTATCGCTGGAGCATGCGCAGGGAAGCGAAGAGAAGATTTTGGAATGAAGAATTGGAATTCATTCAACCATGTGACTCCGGACAACAATTACCTGCCCAAGAAAGCAGCTTGTTAGCTTGGGGTCGGGACCGTTCAACTTCTATTGTTTACGTGTTAGACTGCGGGAAAGACATTCGCGACAGTGGTAAACGGAATGAAGAAGAATGGCTCTCTGGTTTTGAATCCTTCTGTGTGACCGTCCCACACACCAGAAGTAACCGCCAAAGATTTTGGGAAGGACCTAGCCAAACTTCCAGTCAAGAATTCTGCGACAGGGACACCTGATTCCAACCGGAACTCGACATCAATCGGAGTAGTTAAGGTCAGTTGCTTAATAATTACCGTGTAAGATCCTGGTATTAGGCAGGGTTACTTATTTTGCAAACTATTTGAATAAATGTGTTTTATTTCAGAAAGGTTAACAGCTGCCTTAAATTATTTCTGTTATTCCTTGAAAATACCTACACATAGGTCAGGGGCGAGTTAAAGGGGGGAATCAGGAACAAAAGTAGGCGATTTTGAGTGGTGAACACTTATAGTGATTTCACCTCAAAAACGAGTCTTACAATGTCCGACTTTAATTCGACTATTCAAGACATTCGTTTCAATAATGAGCAAATAAAAAACAAACTGTTAGAAATTGATAATTTCATGAAAATTAGTTCTAATCAGGCTCTCGCTGATTCTATAAAAGAAATACTCAACCTTCAACAATTGGTATTTAATGTGATACTGACAATATTCCAAGATATTGAGAATTCAATAACATTTTGCAAATTGAGAACATTACATCCTAGTATAATTGGAACGCATCAGCTGTTTGTAGAACTCCAAAAATTGTCAAATACTTACGGTTCCAAATTACCTTTAGAAATAAAATACGAAAATATTCTAAGAATAGAATCCACAATTCAAGTTACCTGTGCAATCAAGGACGATGAAATAATTTATTTTCTCAATCTACCATTGTCCGATGGGTTACAATACTATTTGTACTTTTTACGACCAATACCCACACTTAGGCAAAATCAGTATGTTTCTATATTTCCTAAGGTAAATTATCTTCTCAAGTCTAAGTCAAATAATACAACAATGCCACTATCAGATAATTTTCAAAGGGGTAGTATCATTCATTGTGGTAAAAAATTAATATCAAACCAGAATGTTAAATGTGAAGAAGAAATACTTAGTTCCAGTACTGCAGAAAATTGTGAATTCGTAACAGTAAACATTGAGGATAATTGGATTGAATCAATTCCAGAATCAAATCAACATCTAGCAGTCTTCCCCTTTGGAGACAAAATAGAAATAAATAATAGGCATGGTTCTGAAATAGTGGAATTAAAAGGTATATTTTTAATTTCGTAAGGTAACAGTATGATGTATTACAAGGGACAACCCCTACATTCAGAAAGTGAATCATTAGGGCAACCTAAATTATTAACCGACTTAAATTTTGAAATTCACAAATGTCAAATACCACGCTTACTCTAAAAGAACTCAGTTTCAGAAATGTCAAACTAAACAGAGTAACACGTCTAGAGCCATTAAATATAAATAAATATTTTATTCCAAGCTTTCGGACTGTAATTTTGTATTTACTTATTATCATGTTTATCACTTATACAATAATTGCGTATTGTAAACAGAAGAGTAAGCTAACCGCAATGAGAACATGAAGGCCATACTATTTAAGTCTTTTCCTGTGAAAAGTTAGTTTATTTTTAACTTTCTAAATTTTCATCTTAAGGAGGGAGGAATTATGTGATCCTCTAACATAGGAGAGAAAAATAATAAAAGTACTGCCTTCAGCAGTTCTCCCTTCTTGGTGGAAGCACCTCGCTCAATTGTTGGTCAATCTCACGTGCGGTTCGTTTCCTCTCTTGTACATAGTCCGTGTGAGTTTTTAATAAATTGTATTGGGAAATAAATAGTTGTTTTTTTTTAAACTACTTCCCAATTAAAAGACATTAAACTTATATATATATATATATATATATATATATATATATATATATATATTTTTTTTTTTTTTGGTATTTATTTGTGAGAACTACACATTTTCCACCTTCCGAAACTATCTTTTAATAAGCCAAGGATCGTAAAAACAACGATATATATGAATAAAGTTATTGTGTGTGTGTGTGTGTGTGTGTGTGTGTGTGTGTGTGTGTGTGTGTGTGTCTGTGTGTGTGTGTGTGTGTGTGTGTGTGTGTGTGTGTGTGCCTGCTTGCGCGCATGTAATATTTTTGTGTTTACTTTATAGGTACGTGTGTATGAATACCTACATTTGTTTCGTCATAACAGACTATTAAAATGGTTTGGATCCATCGTTTTTATAATTGATCAGTGAGCGTTAGGTTCTTGGGTAGTACGGTAAGACTCGACGATATGTCTACATCTACATCGGCACCTCAACCGCTTATCATTAAGCACTTATCATTTGTTTTCACGGGACATAAGGAAAACACATCGGCCTCCGTATAATAAACGGGCTCCGTAATAGTGTTTTACGTACCCTACATCTTGATTTACTACGAGTATATTCCGCTGTGGAGCTGATCATTGAAACCATTCCAATGATGTATACATTCCTGTTATTTTAAGTTAATAGGTACCTATATATTTAAATATCGTTATATTGAGATCAGAGAGACTAGTAAAATGTAGATGTTTTAATTTTTTGACATTTTATGTCTTTGCTATGGCACATAAACTAAAAAAAAGTCACGGAAATTGAATGACGAAAATCGCTCACAAAGATATTCTGATGATTTCCGCTTATAACCAAGTCGTTGCTAGGGAAATGGTACTTCGTCGTTTTTCATCCCACGAAAGTCGTTGACTATTCGTTCGAAAGCTCTCGATTTATCCAACCATATTATGTTAACTACTGCGTAGTGCGTGGCCAACAAGCTGAGTTATGAGCATGGTTATTTGAATAATTGTGTACACTCAGGTGATCATTCTAAATAATTGATATTGCAACATGATTACAACCGCTTGTTAATTTCTGATGATTTCATTGAGCTGGTGTTTCAATGATTTGATTCATAGCTGGTGATCCGAATATTGCGAGAACGATTTGATTTGTGAAGCGGTGGTTAAATCATTTTACTAGGTAACTTCTATACTTTACACTCCATGAAGCTGCAATTTCGTATTTAGCCTCTTTAGGACATTTACTTGACGATGCCCAGGGTCCGGATCAGATGAGTGGCTCTTAAAGCTAATTTCTATGCTTTACACTCTAGGAAGCTGTAATTTCGTTTGTAGCCTCTTTAGGATATTTACTTGACGATACCCAGTGTCCGGATCAGCCGAGTCTGCAAAACATACGAGTCTGCAGCTAAAGACATAAAATGTCCCAATGTGTTGCAGACTCGTATCCAAGCGTTTTGTTGAACTAATTTTCCCTTTGCAGATGCCTGTATCTACGCAAACATATTGAAGGCAACCTACGGATCCACAATTTGATTGCAAACTAAGCTCCTTTGCGATATTTATTATTCAATATCAGTGCATGTACGCAAACTGATAAGCAGAGGGACTTTTCAGCCTAATTTGTTCCTCAATCGACTAATGGGTGTTGAAACCTGAAATGGAGCTCCATTTGGACATTGGAATACAATTACAAAGAATGAAGAGGCTCTGAACCTCTGAGGCTAATTTCTTTCCTAACTAGATTTTCTAGTTCCTAAAGTCCTAAAAGATTTTCTAACGCCAAAATGTTTCTAAAAGACTCTAGTTTCAATTGGTATAGTCATATTTGGTGATACGTTAAGAGGTATGCGTGAAAAAGTGGTTTGAATAACAAAAAACGTGGTTTTCCAAAATCGACATTTTCTTATTTTGCTTATAAGTCAAAAACGCTTAGAGTTATCGAAAAATGCTTTGAAATAAAAGTTGTAGAGCAAGAAAAGAGCTTTAATTTGATATATAATAACGTGCAAAACGACTGCCCTGAAGTTGTATGCATATTCAAAATCGAAACTTTGCCCCATTGCCACGAGCTGTGATATCTAGATAGAGGAAAATTCTTAACGGATTCACATTTGGAACGCAACCCTTAAGAAGGGACCGATTATAAATTTTCGAAATTTCAATTTTAAATTTCATCAAAATTCAACATTTTGCCCCTTTGCCACAGGCTTGGAGATGAGAATATGACATGGGTTTTAACGGTGATACATTCCTTGAGGGATAGTCTAGGAGGGACCTGAGCCGGATTTTCGAAATTCGAAATTTGAATTTTCATGAAAATTTTGAATTTGGCCTGTTGTTGATGGAAGACATGAAAAACGTTTTTTCTATAAAGGTTAATAAACATAAACTAAAATCATATGGATTACAAGGGACCAATCACAATTTTCTCGATTAGGGACAAAGGAAATGGCGGGTAAATGCCGAGGGATAACGCAAAAACAACACAATTTTCAACTTTGCCCAGTGAATACGTATATATAGAAGGCCGTATTTTGTAAAATGTTTATGGATTCTGTTTCAGCAGAATGTCCTCTAGGAGGGACCTTTGCTCGTTTTTCGAAATTTTAAAAATGGCGGCTACTAAAAATCAAAATGTGTACCGCCGGTATAATGTAAAAATTTGACAATTTCCACTTTGCCCCGAGAATACGATAGTAAGGGATGACATTTTTATAAATATTGATGTCTCTTTAGATTTGTGAACTAAAAAGCTAGGAGGGACTTTTGATGGATTTTCGAAATTCGCAAAATTCACGAAATCACAAGTCCCAATGTTATGAAAACCATGGATTTTCAACTTTGCCCCTTTGCCACGGGTTAAGAGATGAGAATATGACATAGCTTTTAATGGTGATACATTCCTTGAGGGATAGTCTAGGAGGGACCTGAGCCGAATTTTCGAAATTCGAAATTTATTTTCATGAAAATTTTGAAATTTGCCCTGTTGTTGATTGAAGACATGAAAAACGTTTTTTCTATAAAGGTTAATAAACATAAACTAAAATCATATGAATTAAAAGGGACCAATCACGATTTTCTCGATTAGGGAAAAAGAAAATGGCGGGTAAATGCCGAGGGATAACGCAAAAACAACACAATTTTCAACTTTGCCCAGTGAATACGTATATATAGAAGGCCGTATTTTGTAAAATGATTATGGATTCTGTTTCAGCAGAATGTCCTCTAAGAGGGACCTTTGCTCGTTTTTCGAAATTTTAAAAATGGCGGCTACTAAAAATCAAAATGTGTACCGCCGGCATAATGTAAAAATTTGACAATTTCGACTTTGCCCCGAGAATACGATAGAAAATTCACGAAATCACAAGTCCCAATGTTATGAAAACCATGGATTTTCAACTTTGCCCCTTTGCCACGGGTTGAGAGATGAAAATATGACATAGGTTTTAACGGTGATACATTCCTTGAGGGATAGTCTAGGAGGGACCTGAGCCGGATTTTCGAAATTCGAAATTTGAATTTTCATGAAAATTTTGAAATTTGCCCTGTTGTTGATTGAAGACATGAAAAACGTTTTTTCTATAAAGGTTAATAAACATAAACTAAAATCATATGAATTAAAAGGGACCAATCACGATTTTCTCGATTAGGGAAAACGAAAATGGCGGGTAAATGCCGAGGGATAACGCAAAAACAACACAATTTTCAACTTTGCCCAGTGAATACGTATATATAGAAGGCCGTATTTTGTAAAATGTTTATGGATTCTGTTTCAGCAGAATGTCCTCTAGGAGGGACCTTTGCTCGTTTTTCGAAATTTTAAAAATGGCGGCTACTAAAAATCAAAATGTGTACCACCGGCATAATGTAAGAATTTGACTATTTCGACTTTGCCCCGAGAATACGATAGTGAGGGATGACATTTTTCTAAATATTGATGTCTCTTTAGATTGTTGAACTGAATAGCTAGGAGGGACCTTTGATGGATTTTCGAAATTTGCAAAATTCACGAAATCACAAGTCCCAATGTTATGAAAACCATGGATTTTCAACTTTGCCCCTTTGCCACGGGTAAAGAGATGAGGATATGACATAGGTTTTAACGGTGATACATTCCTTGAGGGATAGTCTAGGAGGGACCTGAGCCGGATTTTCGAAATTCGAAATTTGAATTTTCATGAAAATTTTGAAATTTGCCCTGTTGTTGATTGAAGACATGAAAAACATTTTTTCTATAAAGGTTAATAAACATAAACTAAAATCATATGAATTAAAAGGGACCAATCACAATTTTCTCGATTAGGGAAAAAGAAAATGGCGGGTAAATGCCGAGGGATAATCCAGAAACAACACAATTTTCAACTTTGCCCAGTGAATACGTATATATAGGAGGCCGTATTTTGTAAAATGATTGAGCATTCTGTTTTAGCAGAATGTCCTCTAGGAGGGACCTTTGCTCGTTTTTCGAAATTTTGAAAATGGCGGCTACTAAAAATCAAAATGTATACCGCCGGCATAATGTAAAAATTTGACAATTTTGACTTTGCCCCGAGAATACGATAGTAAGGGATGACATTTTTCTAAATATTGATGAATCTTTAGATTGTTGAACTGAATAGCTAGGAGGGACCTTTGATGGATTTTCGAAATTTGCAAAATTCACGAAATCACAAGTCCCAATGTTATGAAAACCATGGATTTTCAACTTTGCCCAGTGAATACGTATATATAGAAGGCCGTATTTTGTAAAATGTTTATGGATTCTGTTTCAGCAGAATGTCCTCTAGGAGGGACCTTTGCTCGTTTTTCGAAATTTTAAAAATGGCGGCTACTAAAAATCAAAATTTGTACCGCCGGCATAATGTAAAAATTTGACAATTTCGACTTTGCCCCGAGAAAACGATAGTAAGGGATGACATTTTTATAAATATTGATGTCTCTTTAGATTGATGAACTAAATAGCTAGGAGGGACCCTTGATGGATTTTCGAAATTCGCAAAATTCACGAAATCACAAGTCCCAATGTTATGAAAACCATGGATTTTCAACTTTGCCCCTTTGCCACGGGTTAAGAGATGAGAATATGACATAGGTTTTAACGGTGATACATTCCTTGAGGGATAGTCTAGGAGGGACCTGAGCCGGATTTTCGAAATTCGAAATTTGAATTTTCATGAAAATTTTGAAATTTGCCCTGTTGTTGATTGAAGACATGAAAAACGTTTTTTCTATAAATGTTAATAAACATAAACTAAAATCATATGGATTAAAAGGGACCAATCACGATTTTCTCGATTAGGGAAAAAGAAAATGGCGGGTAAATGCCGAGGGATAACGCAAAAACAACACAATTTTCAACTTTGCCCAGTGAATACGTATATATAGAAGGCCGTATTTTGTAAAATGTTTATGGATTCTGTTTTAGCAGAATGTCCTCTAGGAGGGACCTTTGCTCGTTTTTCGAAATTTCAAAAATGGCGGCTACTAAAAATCAAAATGTGTACCGCCGGCATAATGTAAGAATTTGACAATTTCGACTTTGCCCCGAGAATACGATAGTAAGGGATGACATTTTTCTAAATATTGATGAATCTTTAGA
Source organism: Adelphocoris suturalis (assembly GCA_030762985.1). NCBI lineage: Eukaryota > Metazoa > Arthropoda > Insecta > Hemiptera > Miridae > Adelphocoris > Adelphocoris suturalis. Next base: position 72,281,102 of record CM061043.1, read on the forward strand.
TTGTTGAACTGAATAGCTAGGAGGGACCATTGATGGATTTTCGAAATTTGCAAAATTCACGAAATCACAACTCCCAATGTTATGAAAACCATGGATTTTCAACTTTGCCCCTTTGCCACGGGTTAAGAGATGAGAATATGACATAGGTTTTAACGGTGATACATTCCTTGAGGGATAGTCTAGGAGGGACCTGAGCCGGATTTTCGAAATTCGAAATTTGAATTTTCATGAAAATTTTGAAATTTGCCCTGTTGTTGATTGAAGACATGGAAAACGTTTTTTCTATAAAGGTTAATAAACATAAACTAAAATCATATGGATTAAAAGGGACCAATCACGATTTTCTCGATTAGGGAAAAAGAAAATGGCGGGTAAATGTCGAGGGATAACGCAAAAACAACACAATTTTCAACTTCGCCCAGTGAATACGTATATATAGAAGGCCGTATTTCGTAAAATGTTTATGGATTCTGTTTTAGCAGAATGTCCTCTAGGAGGGACCTTTGCTCGTTTTTCGAAATTTCAAAAATGGCGGCTACTAAAAATCAAAATGTGTACCGCCGGCATAATGTAAGAATTTGACAATTTCGACTTTGCCCCGAGAATACGATAGTAAGGGATGACATTTTTATAAATATTGATGTCTCTTTAGATTGTTGAACTGAATAGCTAGGAGGGACCTTTGATGGATTTTCGAAATTTGCAAAATTCACGAAATCACAAGTCCCAATGTTATGAAAACCATGGATTTTCAACTTTGCCCCTTTGCCACGGGTTAAGAGATGAGAATATGACATAGGTTTTAACGGTGATACATTCCTTGAGGGATAGTCTAGGAGGGACCTGAGCCGGATTTTCGAAATTCGAAATTTGAATTTTCATGAAAATTTTGAAATTTGCCCTGTTGTAGATTGAAGACATGAAAAACGTTTTTTCTATAAAGGTTAATAAACATAAACTAAACATGAATTAAAAGGGATTACGGGAACCCTTAACAAAAATTGTGCTTCCCTGTACAAGGAAGAAATAGAGTTTAAGAAAGGAATTTTCTTTCCTTTTAATATTGGTGGAGTACATTGGGTACTGCTATACGCAGATATTGAAACTCAAACCGTATTTTATCTGGACCCTGCAGTACGCAAGGCACAAGGAAGAAAATATTTCAAAAACTTTATTTCTTTCTGGCAGCTACTATTTCCTCAAGGTAATGCTGAATGGTCTCATTCAGGTAATGTATCATTCAAAATAATGATATCAATCCAATTAATCCACCAAAACTGAGAAAACAGTGGCAGTATCGGGGCCTTGAAAAGTCAGAAGATATGACGGAAAGATGCCTCCGTTGTGCTATGTCAGACATAAGACGGGAAACATTGTGGGTATATTGTGCGCAATGTAATCGACAAGTTCACTTTTCATGCCTAGCTTATCTGCTTTTAATTCATATGATTTCAGTTTATGTTTATTAACCTTTATAGAAAAAACGTTTTTCATGTCTTCAATCAACAACAGGGCAAATTTCAAAATTTTCATGAAATTTCAAATTTCGAATTTCGAAAATCCGGCTCAGGTCCCTCCTAGACTATCCCTCAAGGAACGTATCACCGTTAAAACCTATGTCATATTCTCATCTCTTAACCCGTGGCAAAGGGGCAAAGTTGAAAACCCATGGTTTTCATAACATTGGGACTTGTGATTTCGTGAATTTTGCGAATTTCGAAAATCCATCAAAGGTCCCTCCTAGCTTTTTAGTTCACCAATCTAAAGAGACATCAATATTTATAAAAATGTCATCCCTTACTATCGTATTCTCGGGGCAAAGTCGAAATTGTCAAATTTTTACATTATGCCGGCGGTACACATTTTGATTTTTAGTAGCCGCCATTTTCAACATTTCGAAAAACGAGCAAGGGTCCCACCTAGAGTACATTCTGCTGAAACAGAATCCATAAACATTTCACAAAATATGGCCTTCTATATATACGTATTCACTGGGCAAATTTGAAAATTGTGTTGTTTTTGCGTTATCCCTCGGCACTTACCCGCCATTTTCTTTTTCCCTAATCGAGAAAATCGTGATGGGTCCCTTTTAATCCATATGATTTTAGTTTATGTTTATTAACCTTTATAGAAAAAACGTTTTTCATGTCTTCAATCAACAACAGGGCAAATTTCAAAATTTTCATGAAAATTCAAATTTCGAATTTCGAAAATCCGGCTCAGGTCCCTCCTAGACTATCCCTCAAGGAATGTATCACCGTTAAAACCTATGTCATATTCTCATCTCTCAACCCGTGGCAAAGGGGCAAAGTTGAAAATCCATGGTTTTCATAACATTGGGACTTGTGATTTCGTGAATTTTGCGAATTTCGAAAATCCATCAAAGGTGCCTCCTAGCTTTTTAGTTCACCAATCTAAAGAGACTTGAATATTTATAAAAATGTCATCTCTTAATATCGTATTCTCGGGGCAAAGTCGAAAATGTCAAATTTTTACATTATGCCGGTGGTACACATTTTGATTTTTAGTAGCCGCCATTTTTAAAATGTCGAAAAACGAGCAAAAGTCCCTCCTAGAGGACATTCTGCTGAAACAGAACCCATAAACATTTTACAAAATACGGCCTTCTATATATACGTATTCACTGGGCAAAATTGAAAATTGTGTTGTTTTTGCGTTATCCCTCGGCATTTACCCGCCATTTTCTTTTTCCCTAATCGCGAAAATCGTGATTGGTCCCTTTTAATTCATATGATTTTAGTTTATGTTTATTAACCTTTATAGAAAAAACGTTTTTCATGTCTTCAATCAACAACAGGGCAAATTTCAAAATTTTCATGAAAATAAATTTCGAATTTCGAAAATTCGGCTCAGGTCCCTCCTAGACTATCCCTCAAGGAATGTATCACCGTTAAAACCTATGTCATATTCTCATCTCTTAACCCGTGGCAAAGGGGCAAAGTTGAAAACCCATGGTTTTCATAACATTGGGACTTGTGATTTCGTGAATTTTGCGAATTTCGAAAATCCATCAAAAGTCCCTCCTAGCTTTTTAGTTCACCAATCTAAAGAGACATCAATATTTATACAAATGTCATCCCTTACTTTCGTATTCTCGGGGCAAAGTGGAAATTGTCAAATTCTTACATTATACCGGCGGTACACATTTTGATTTTTAGTAGCCGCCATTTTTGAAATTTCGAAAAACGAGCAAAGGTCCCTCCTAGAGGACATTCTGCTGAAACAGAATCCATAAACATTTTACAAAATACGGCCTTCTATATATACGTATTCACTGGGCAAAGTTGAAAATTGTGTTGTTTTTGCGTTATCCCTCGGCATTTACCCGCCATTTCCTTTGTCCCTAATCGAGAAAATTGTGATTGGTCCCTTGTAATCCATATGATTTTAGTTTATGTTTATTAACCTTTATAGAAAAAACGTTTTTCATGTCTTCAATCAACAACAGGGCAAATTTCAAAATTTTCATGAAAATTCAAATTTCGAATTTCGAAAATCCGGCTCAGGTCCCTCCTAGACTATCCCTCAAGGAATGTATCACCGTTAAAACCTATGTCATATTCTCATCTCTTAACCCGTGGCAAAGGGGCAAAGTTGAAAATCCATGGTTTTCATAACATTGGGACTTGTGATTTCGTGAATTTTGCAAATTTCGAAAATCCATCAAAGGTCCCTCCTAGCTATTCAGTTCAACAATCTAAAGATTCATCAATATTTAGAAAAATGTCATCCCTTACTATCGTATTCTCGGGGCAAAGTCGAAATTGTCAAATTTTTACATTATGCCGGCGGTACACATTTTGATTTTTAGTAGCCGCCATTTTTGAAATTTCGAAAAACGAGCAAAGGTCCCTCCTAGAGGACATTCTGCTGAAACAGAATCCATAAACATTTTACAAAATACGGCCTTCTATATATACGTATTCACTGGGCAAAATTGAATATTTCGTTGTTTTTGCGTTATCCCTCGGCATTTACCCGCCATTTTCTTTTTCCCTAATCGAGAAAATCGTGATTGGTCCCTTTTAATTCATATGATTTTAGTTTATGTTCAATAACCTTTATAGAAAAAACGTTTTTCATGTCTTCAATCAACAACAGGGCAAATTTCAAAATTTTCATGAAAATTCAAATTTCGAATTTCGAAAATCCGGCTCAAGTCCCTTCTAGACTATCCCTCAAGGAATGTATCACCGTTAAAACCTATGTCATATTCTCATCTCTTAACCCGTGGCAAAGGGGCAAAGTTGAAAATCCATGGTTTTCATAACATTGGGACTTGTGATTTCGTGAATTTTGCGAATTTCGAAAATCCATCAAAGGTCCCTCCTAGCTATTTAGTTCACCAATCTAAAGAGACATCAATATTTATAAAAATGTCATCCCTTACTATCGTATTCTCGGGGCAAAGTCGAGATTGTCAAATTTTTACATTATGCCGGCGGTACACATTTTGATTTTTAGTAGCCGCCATTTTTAAAATTTCGAAAAACGAGCAAAGGTCCCTCCTAGAGCACATTCTGCTGAAACAGAATCCATAAACATTTTACAAAATACGGCCTTCTATATATACGTATTCACTGGGCAAAGTTGAAAATTGTGTTGTTTTTGCGTTATCCCTCGGCATTTACCCGCCATTTTCTTTTTCCCTAATCGAGAAAATCGTGATTGGTCCCTTTTAATCCATATGATTTTAGTTTATGTTTATTAACATTTATAGAAAAAACGTTTTTCATGTCTTCAATCAACAACAGGGCAAATTTCAAAATTTTCATGAAAATTCAAATTTCGAATTTCGAAAATCCGGCTCAGGTCCCTCCTAGACTATCCCTCAAGGAATGTATCACCATTAAAACCTATGTCATATTCTCATCTCTTAACCCGTGGCAAAGGGGCAAAGTTGAAAATCCATGGTTTTCATAACATTGGGACTTGTGATTTCGTGAATTTTGCGAATTTCAAAAATCCATCAAGGGTCCCTCCTAGCTATTTAGTTCACCAATCTAAAGAGACATCAATATTTATAAAAATGTCATCTCTTACTATCGTATTCTCGGGGCAAAGTCGAAATTGTCAAATTTTTCATTATGTCGGCGGTACATATTTTGATTTTTAGTAGCCGCCATTTTTAAAATTTCGAAAAACGAGCAAAGGTCCCTCCTAGAGGACATTCTGCTGAAACAGAATCCATAAACATTTTACAAAATACGGCCTTCTATATATACGTATTCACTGGGCAAAGTTGAAAATTGTGTTGTTTCTGCGTTATCCCTCGGCATTTACCCGCCATTTTCTTTTTCCCTAATCGAGAAAATCGTGATTGGTCCCTTTTAATTCATATGATTTTAGTTTATGTTCAATAACCTTTATAGAAAAAACGTTTTTCATGTCTTCAATCAACAACAGGGCAAATTTCAAAATTTTCATGAAAATTCAAATTTCGAATTTCGAAAATCCGGCTCAGGTCCCTCCTAGACTATCCCTCAAGGAATGTATCACCGTTAAAACCTATGTCATATTCTCATCTCTTAACCCGTGGCAAAGGGGCAAAGTTGAAAATCCATGGTTTTCATAACATTGGGACTTGTGATTTCGTGAATTTTGCGAATTTCGAAAATCCATCAAAGGTCCCTCCTAGCTATTTAGTTCACCAATCTAAAGAGACATCAATATTTATAAAAATGTCATCCCTTACTATCGTATTCTCGGGGCAAAGTCGAGATTGTCAAATTTTTACATTATGCCGGCGGTACACATTTTGATTTTTAGTAGCCGCCATTTTTAAAATTTCGAAAAACGAGCAAAGGTCCCTCCTAGAGCACATTCTGCTGAAACAGAATCCATAAACATTTTACAAAATACGGCCTTCTATATATACGTATTCACTGGGCAAAGTTGAAATTGTGTTGTTTTTGCGTTATCCCTCGGCATTTACCCGTCATTTTCATTTCCCCTAATCGAGAAAATCGTGATTGGCCCCTTTTAATTCATATGGTTTTAGTTTATGTTTATTAACATCTATAGAAAAAACGTTTTTCATGTCTTCAATCAACAACAGGGCAAATTTCAAAATTTTCATGAAAATTCAAATTTCGAATTTCGAAAATCCGGCTCAGGTCCCTCCTAGACTATCCCTCAAGGAATGTATCACCATTAAAACCTATGTCATATTCTCATCTCTTAACCCGTGGCAAAGGGGCAAAGTTGAAAATCCATGGTTTTCATAACATTGGGACTTGTGATTTCGTGAATTTTGCGAATTTCGAAAATCCATCAAGGGTCCCTCCTAGCTATTTAGTTCACCAATCTAAAGAGACATCAATATTTATAAAAATGTCATCTCTTACTATCGTATTCTCGGGGCAAAGTCGAAATTGTCAAATTTTTACATTATGTCGGCGGGACAAATTTTGATTTTTAGTAGCCGCCATTTTTAAAATTTCGAAAAACGAGCAAAGGTCCCTCCTAGAGGACATTCTGCTGAAACAGAATCCATAAACATTTTACAAAATACGGCCTTCTATATATACGTATTCACTGGGCAAAGTTGAAAATTGTGTTGTTTCTGCGTTATCCCTCGGCATTTACCCGCCATTTTCTTTTTCCCTAATCGAGAAAATCGTGATTGGTCCCTTTTAATTCATATGATTTTAGTTTATGTTTAATAACCTTTATAGAAAAAACGTTTTTCATGTCTTCAATCAACAACAGGGCAAATTTCAAAATTTTCATGAAAATTCAAATTTCGAATTTCGAAAATCCGGCTCAGGTCCCTCCTAGACTATCCCTCAAGGAATGTATCACCGTTAAAACCCATGTCATATTCTCATCTCCAAGCCCGTGGCAAAGGGGCAAAATGTTGAATTTTAATGACATTTAAAATTGAAATTGCGAAAATTTAAATTCGGTCCCTTCATAAGGGTTGCGTTCCAAATGTGAATCCGTTAAGAATTTTCCTCTATCTAGATATCACAGCTCTTGGCAATGGGGCCAAGTTTCGATTTTGAATATGCATACAACTTCAGGGCAGTGCAAAACGGTTGAGTGGTGTGGCGCTGAGAGAGCATAACGTTCTGGAATCCACAACGTCGGGTCGCTGGTCGCGGGCTTTGTCCATTCAACGGACCCCGTTTGTCGGGCGTTCACATGCTTTATCGCCAATCGCCGATACGTTTTCGCAACTTCTTACCATTTTTGGGTTATATTATGACGTACACTCAATAGAGAATACATATTGGGCCCGCTGACCAGGTGCCTCACGTCAAATTCGAGCGTGCAACAGACAAAATACATGTTGGCGGTACTGTCGCACTGTGGCACGAAATTACAGCTCGAATCAATATAGAGCCTCGATTACTTTCAGGTACAACTAATTATACAAGGAGAAATAAGAAAGACATCAGCAAGTGGGTATGATGTATAAATTACAGGAACTGTATTTTTCAATAAAGGCAATTTTATAATTTTAATAGCTGTATTGGTTACAGCTGCCGAACCTTTTTTTAAAAGATATAATTATGGAATAAGAATAATACAAATAAAGTTGAAATATCACGTCATCATTGCAACTGACTCTATCAACTGATGATATAAAAGGAAACAAGCGAGTCAGCATAAAATAGGTAGGTATGATTTAAAATTTACAGGAACTTTGTTTTCCTCGCAACTTATTACTACTTTCGACTAATTATTAAACTTTTACATAATCGAAAAATAAGAATACTGAAAATAAAGCCCAAAATTGCACATATCTCTAGTATCACAAATCACTGTCACATTCGTTGTCATATTCGTTGTCCCTCTCGTCTTCATATCTCTGGGAAGCAGGACATCCCTTGCATTTACAAGAGCTTGTGCACTGTAATTTATTTGAAATGCAGGAGCATTTATCGGTGACGCATTCCTTGGTTGCGCAGTTGCAGGAAAGGAACGACAGGATGCATTCTGGAGCTGGGAGACCAATATACCATTTGATAGACAAAACGCCCATCTTGTCGGTTTCCCAACCGTGTGATGAGCAGTCAGCGAGGGATGGGAATTGTTGAAGGCTTATCCTCCATACCGCTGCTTGATAGTTAGCGCGTTTTGTGTGCAGTCGTAACGCATTTTTACATGGAGGCATTTGAGATTGTATCAGGCACCCTTCTTTGCTCCTAAACATTTGATACCTAAGTTCGTCGACATTCTCAATCTTGGTCTTTCTCGCGTACAGGTTACACGTAAACTTTTCAATTGCATCGAAAACACTGGTTGGAGTCTCCCAATTTCTCCCCAACATGTAAAAAGTAAATCGAGGCTCTATATTGATTCGAGCTGTAATTTCGTGCCACAGTGCGACAGTACCGCCAACATGTATTTTGTCTGTTGCACGCTCGAATTTGACGTGAGGCACCTGGTCAGCGGGCCCAATATGTATTCTCTATTGAGTGTACGTCATAATATATCAAATTAAAGCTCTTTTCTTGCTCTACAACTTTTATTTCAAGGCATTGTTCGATAACTCTAAGCGTTTTTGACTTATAAGCAAAATAAGAAAATGTCGATTTTGGAAAACCACGTTTTTTGTTATTCAAACCACTTTTTCACGCATACCTCTTAACGTATCACCAAATATGACTATACCAATTGAAACTAGAGTCTTTTAGAAACATTTTGGCGTTAGAAAATCTTTTCTATCTTGTCTGGTTCAAAACATACGATTTTTTAAAGAAAGTGCCTTCCCCCTCCCCTTTCCCCTGCCGCCATTTTTGATAGCTACCAAACTGTGATGTCTATCATAGCTCAAAACACTTCAAATGGCCCCCCAAACATATTCTAGAAGTTTGGTTTGGTTATCTCTCTGGTAATGAAATCCCGAAATTGGGGGTCTGGCACACGGCCACTTAAATACGGCACGGGACGGGGCCGGCACACCAACTTAAATTGCTGAAATTTATACGGAGCTCCTTTGAGACATGCCGAAAACTATCACGAGGTACGGAGGCGTACTGATCAGCTGAGGCGTCTCTGGGGCTAATTTCTTTCGTTGCTAATCTAACGCTTTTTTTACTTTTATTTTTTTATTTTTGATATTTATTGAAGAGCGTTAAATTATGGAGTCCTAGAGCTGTAAGGGTTTGAACCCTTAAGGGAGGTGCGAAGCGCCAAGTATTGATGAGACACTATTTACGGGGTTTCATAATTTATGATAGACAAATGATTTGAGTTGAGGGCTACCTAATACAGAAATAATTAACCTTTGTGTAATAATTTGAAATTTCTAGTCAATTTCCTGCATCCTGAATGCTTAGCTCGTTAGTCACAAAAATAGTTGTCACCAACGAACACCATGACATCTACCGGAGTAATAAGCCCATTGCTGAGATCAGTGGATTCAGTACACTATTTAGTACTTTACGAACCAAGTAAGGACCGTCTGTAATTTGTAATCATCCCTAGTATCTCATTTTATTTTATGAGAATTATATTAAGTGTGGGCTCATCATTTCCAAGTTTCACAGAAATTCAAATCGGAATTCAATAAAGCCGTAGAGAGAAAGCTTTGGTCATTAGTTGAGCTTAATTCGGACTCCCTGTTAATAATTTAAAGGCCACAACTCGAACTCGACTCGTGATCTCTCTTAATTAGGCGGTTCACGTGAGATTTCCATGTCAACTTCCAGTCATGTGTCAGAACCAAGTATTTCATTTCTGAAGCTCATGGGATCAAGTTCCTAATTTAGACATCTGCCACTGTATTATCTTCTGTGGCGTTGTGGCTTTGCACACCACAATAACATCACTGAACAATTAGCCGAACAATCGTGCTATGGAATTCGAGGGAATACCAATTTAGTAACTTCTATATGAAAATATGGGTTTCTATCACAATATATATCAACACTTGACTTTATTAAATTAGGTAACGTTAAATACGTTGCCAAGTTTTCACGCGTTAGGCTTGTCTAACCTTCAGAAATTGTTGAGTGATTCCTCTTTGCAGTCCCTTAGGATTAACCTTCTTTGGTTTTAGAGTCTATTGGTAGAAAATGGAAACATTGTTTTCACTTTCGGAAGATTTTAAAAAAATATTCTCTATAATCATAATTTCCACTGGCATAGTACTTTTTAGACCAGTCTGAATAACTTCGGTTTCATGTCTCTTTGTCTGAGCGTCTGTGTGTATGTCTGTCCGGGTCTTCGCAAATTCTTATGACTAGCTTAATTTTCACAGTTTTGATCTGATTTTGATTAACTTTTCAGCGTGTGTAAGTGTAAGATGGTTATCTATCAGTTTCATTCCTCAAAAATCAATAATTCATTCCTTCACTGGGATGTGTGTGTTGTGCTGTAGATGGTATCCTCTCAGTTTGATTTCTCACAAATCTATACTTAGCCGCTTTCAAGTTTAAAACATTTCAAATTCCAAAGCATTCATGTTACGAGTACGAGGAAACAATGTGCCACGCCCAACTTGGAAGATGTTTTAGCATGGAACATGCTTTAGCCTTGAGCAAACTGCCCGACAACGTTACATGAGATGAGTGACAAGGAAGTGTCACGAAATTTTTTTCTTATTATTTTCTCGTACAACCGAGCTGGAATGAAACTTCTTTAGTTTTCATCGGACAAAAATCGTTCTCCATTCGTTGGGAAGCTCTCGATTTATCACGTATTTCTATCGTGCTTGTTCTTCTATTTATGTCGTAGTTTTAAATTTATTCATTTTATAAATGGATATAGTAAACAATGCCACTTGTTTTGTTGCCACTTCGTTGAGAAGTTAATCTTGGTTATAGTAATAATTGTAGACGCGCACCATAACAGAAAATTACCTACTTAGATTTCCTTCTAATTTCGGTTAGTAAAATATTTAGGTATGTCTTTGTTACAAATTTATTTACAAGATATAAATGAACTATTACAAAATACAATACATAATAAACAAAATAAAATATTCCCGAATAAGCGGGAAGAAAGCAAGTTCCATGTTTTAGCATTATAGCCGAAGGCTCGAAGCGGAAAGCAACTGGGCGGTCCAGGGAGGCGGACACCATTGCGAGGCCCGAAGGTCCGAGTTTTCTTCTTTTTTTTAATTTTATCCTTCATAAGATAACGGACGCGCGGTGCTGACGACGCACAGTGTTTTCACTAATGTGTTTCAGGTGGAAAAATGTCAAAATAAAAGTTTTCGAAAAAAGTCTTTAGCATTCAGGGAGGTAGGTAAAGGTCTCAAATTTATGATATTTACTTGGAATAACCCTCTCTGGATAACTCCACGCCCAGATTTGAACGCAACAAATAGAAAAATACTCTGCGGAACCTCCAAGGACCTTATTCCTCAGAAATCTAACATTTAATTTTTCCTCTTCTTGTGATCATTTCGGCTTGGACTGGGATCTGAACTTCGGGAGATGCGCTTGATGCACAATAATAACCAAGCGCTACGATCCATAGTTTCGTGTAAAATTTTGTGAATTGGTCGAAAAATGCCTCATTTCATACATTATCTACCGCTCATTCCAACTACATTCAACTCTCTCATAAAGTCAAAAATCCCATTCCTTTGTGCTTATTTTTTTCAATAATGAACCTTTGTAATCGACCTAGAAAAAATAAATGTTTACCTCCTACTCCCAATCTTCAAAATTTGTTGGCTTACGGTTCAAGAAGCTTAAATCTAAAAAACAACAATAACTAGGAAGAAAATATGTCCGTCGGCCGTTAGTGGTACGCCGATGAGAGCTTTTATCCGAAACTAGGTAGGTACTAGACCGAAGTTGATCAAACTTGAGTCAAAATCACATGCCTACCTATTGGGTCTTGTTGGTCCTACGTGGTGCACGTTGCTCGAAAGTGTGATAGTTGAATTCCTTGCAATAAATTAAGGGGGACACCGGTTGAAGTTTTTTTCTAACCCTGCAAACAACGGAGGACCATTACCTCGCGGACACCCTGAGTATATGCGGACAATGTACTTTAAAAAGGCATCAAAATATAGCAAAAATCAATCTGTAAAATTATAAAAACCCATAAGCGAGTTTGTAAAATTAAGTTTTGAAAAACTAATTTTAATTGTATTTCTTTTTTTATAATTATATGTATATAGTAATTTTTTATTCATTTATTTAATTTTATTATTATTATTTTTTATTTATTTATTTTTTTTATTTTTTTATTTTATTTTTTTATTTTTTTTTTTTGTGAAATTTTTACTTAGCGATTCGTTTGCACACAATGTATTCCAATTTCAAAACAATTCATTATAAATATAAAACGACAAATTACGAAAAATCGCTCGAATACAATCATGTTGCTTGACTGAGTACTTTAGTTTTGCATCGCTGGTTAGCTAAAGGTTTCACTCGTATGAACGAGAAGAGCCAGCGTGTGGTGGTGATCAAGGAGAAAACATCGAGAGACGGAAAAGTCACACATTTTTTAATGGAATTAATATTCAAACTCAAGCGTACATATTGTGTAATTTACGTACTCAATCGGATTCACATTTATTCATACAACATACTCGAATAAATACTGTTAATGAAGTGCAATATTCAATTATTTTGCACATGTATACTTCGGTTGTACATATCTACCTACTTAGTATGCAATTTATTTTTCCTACCGAAACGCCCAATCCATTGGATTAACAGGGCGAAACGCGTGCTGGCCAGGCCCTGGTTCCGAGGTGATCCGTGGTGAGAGTGACCACTGTACTTTTCTCATTCGGTCTTTACATACATATATTTTACAGAAGTGCCTAACGTAATAATGATAGTAGTTCACCAATTTTATTTATTAGGATCTTGTATTTAAAACATCACGTTATGTTATTACATCTTATGCTCTCCAAAAAAATATTATTCCTTTGACCCTTCGGGTTGCTGCGAAATAAAAACATTACGCATCCATCTGTTTCCTTTCAACATTTCAAAACGTCAATATTAAGTTAGCGTGCTTACTACAAACATAGGAATTTCAAAAATTCAGAGTTCTGAATAACATCCTTGAACTCCTGATTAACCAAAATAGTAAAATGAGAAATATTTCCTCACGCGCCCTCGATTAATAAATATTTGATCATCAAACATTTTCCAGCTTCAGGACGATGGAGCCTTCATTCTGACTGATCACGGCCAATGAACTGCTGAACACTAGAGGGGATGTTGTTTTGGGAGTTGGAAGGACCCTTTTGCTCTTCAGGAGTGTGACTAGTCCAATTTTCGTTTGAAGTAAACCAAATCTCATACCTGAAACAAGAATCACGTAGAGGAGTAGGATCAAAGATAAATTTTACCATTTCCAACCATTTTATAGAAATTTGATCACATTTGTCAAGTACGGTCAAAAGGTATTGTCTTAACTCATCTTTCTTCTGAGATGCTTGATTTTTTGGCAAAAGATCAGATTTTTGCTACCACAATACCAATGATAAGGACGCTTGTACGAGTATGTATAGACAAATGTTTTGTTCTCCAAAATTCAAAATTTCACTTGCAATTTGCCACTCACTGCTTTCTGAAAGATATCAGTCGTTCGAACAATTTCAGGGCCTTATCAGAGACTGTGATGATCAACTCTGAACGGACAGATAGGTTTCATCACCCTTGTAATAATAAAAACTTGTGTGGATACGCAAAAATAAACTTCCGAAGAATTTCAAAATTCACACTAATGAAGAAGGTAAGAAGGTCCTATATCCAGGACGAACTAAAGATGATTTGGACAATTGGATAGACTACGGCAGGAGACATTCGTGTACTTCATTCAAATTGCTTTAAAAGTGAGTAACAGGAGTTTTTATTTACCTCATTTATTTTTTTATTTGGATATAAGAAAATAAAAGGCATATGGAACAACCATATTTTTTAAAATGTCATTTCACACATAATGAGAGAAAAATGCAAATATCGAGTTTAGAGGATTCACTGTTCTTATCCAAAATTCTGGCTTATTTTCGACGCAATCACGAACACAATTATTGTATTTCACAATAACTACTTGGAAAAAGACTGTAACAACGAAATTTCAGTTCAAGCATGCAGCATGATCGTATGAGCGAATTGTCTTAAGTTGTCATGTTAAATTGTTTGAAAATTTGAGCTTTTTGAGTGCAAAGAAGAAGTTACCTGTTATTTTTATGGCAAAGAACGTCTTATAAACAGTAATCTGCTATTCAAAAAAAAACTTTTGGATTTTTCGCTTTTTTTAAAGTTTTTATTGATTGTATAGCAAATTTTAATGAAATTTATGTACATTTTTCAGTATAATTTTGTGCATAAATTTTAATTGTTCTGTTTGATATTTGATAAACTTTATTTGAGCAATATTCGGCTAAAAATTATCGATTTAACAATTTTTAGTCATTTTTATTTATTTCTTCAGCCATTTTTTGAAATTTTCTACGAAAATTTGCTAATGGAGAAAGGTGTAATCATCGTAGTTTTTCTGATTCCCCCAGCCGGTATTGCAAATATCAATAAATGAACATCACTACGTGATTCAGTGTGAAAAAAAGCTCTAAGTCGAATATCACAGTATGACAATTGAGTACCTTCGAAAACTAAGTAGATATTTTGCAATTTTTTCCGCTAAATCGCGTTTGTGTTTGCGAGAAAAAAAATTCGAGTGATTGGTCAATGATGATTTCTCAATGAAATTTCATGTAGATTCTGAATCTGCAATAAAAACAGAGGTTCTTGGATTTTACAATTCAAAAATATTTTCGAAAAAGCGTACTAGCAGAGTTAGGTAGAGAGTCGTAGTTGATGAGGCACGCTGTATAATTTACCGAACTGGAAGACGTTTCGATATCTCTCTTTATTTTACCTAAAGTGCAAGCATTCTTATAATAAGAAATCTTGACTTTTTTTTATAAAGCATTTTCATTGTTGAATATCCGTCGGGTTACACATCATAATTGAAGTTGGTTTAGTATATTCAAATTGAGGTAAAGATAATCCTCCCTCTGTCTTTGATCCAACCGATTAAGCCGGCGTTACATATTCATGGCGAATAACAACAAACAACTACCCAATATTCATGTCGAAACTCAAGCATGTGTGGTCGGGATGTTGATTGGCAGATATAATCAGTGTTTACTAGCTTTACAGGTGTAACTACTCCATCGCGACAATATTCCTGATAGTGAAGAAAATTGGAGAGGTCATTCCGGTTTATGATTGACTGAACTGTGACTGAGACATCGATACTCGTTTATTTGAAAATACGTAATTCCATCCATTTCCTCCTGAGTTTGATAACATATTCAGAGCTTTATCAACAATTCCATTTGTTTTAGTGACTTAGCTCATGTAAAATAATTACGTTACGCTACGAAGAAATGCTTACGGATACGCATCAATTTTGACGTAACATGGATATGTCTTACCGCTGTGGGTTTGCGAAATTTTCCGACATACTATCCATGTAACGTAGGCAAACTTCAATTCCAATCGCTCTGTTCCTAGGAAAGTGTAACTCGGAAGTGTAACGTCGGTTTTCATCTCAAGAAAATCGTTCACCACTCGTTGGAAAGCTCTCCTGCTAACAACACGCCATCAAATTCCCCCTCCTTTTACTTTTTGACATGGATATATCATACCGCTGGGGGTCAGTAAAATTGTCCGTCACGCTATACATGTAACAGTCTCTCAGATGTATAGAAGGGGAATTAGTCAGCTCCAGATGTAGTTACGTGTCAGATAAATCAAAAGCTTCCTAACAAGAAGTGAACGATTTTGTTACGAGGAAAAATGTCTAAGATGAAGTTAAACGTATTTTTCCAATACTTTTGACGTACTACCAATCGTTGCTAGGGAGTTGTAACTTGATCATTTCCACTCCACAACAATCGTTCACATTTATGCAAAATACTTTTATCGAAAGCTTAGAATGAGCCAAATTCTCTCCTTTTCACCCCCGAATGTTGAAATTTGATGGGTAGTCTCTCCGAATCATCAAGAGACTAATGAATTGGCAGGTTTCAGCCTAATCATCTGAGAGCTAAATTTTCTCCCGTTCTTTCTGAAGATTTTTGCTTACAAACAAATCGTTGCTATGGAACTGTATCATTGTCATTTTCACCTTGCGAAAATCGTCAATTTAGCGTGAGGTTTCACACCAGCCACGAGAGCAGAAAGCAAACTACTGTTTTCCGGCAGATCGTTTATGAAAATGAAAATGATCGTAATGAAAACGCAAACAGTTTTTTCAATGAAACAAAATTCAATATTTTGTGCGTACAAACGCACACCTCCCCCATGTGGTAATCAGCTGTTTTCGACCCACTCCCGTCTCGTTCGCCTTCTATAGGTTGATATAGTCGGATCTTTGTGTTTGGTAAATCGTAGCCCAGATGTACAAAAAGAATCATAGGATCTCTATTGAACGTATAAATTTAGGTGTTTCTTGATCATTAATAGAACCATGCAGCCGTTATATAATACCCCGCATCCTGATGTGATCTTCTCCTGGCTGTTTCTCAACTAATTCCCGACCAATATTCTTCTTTTCACTTGAAGGAGTGCATAATAACCTACAAAAATAATGGAACCTGAAGTGCAAGAAAGTATAATGGAGTCTCTATCGGTCAGTTTACCAAGAAAACAAGTTTTTTTTTTTTTTTTTTTTTTTTTAAGAAGTTGTTTCAATGAACGACTCCATAAATTTTAAAATCAAAACTTTCGAAAATTGACTTCATTGCAATCCGTTTTAAAACAGTCTGAAAAGAATTCTAGAGTTTAACGCTTCTTCATAATATGTGCGTGTGTGTTTTTGTGTGTGCGCGTGCGTGCACCGGGGTATCGGGGAGAGGTTCCTCCTACTTTGGTGCCTCGTGTAGAGCGGCACAATATTGCTCAAATAAAGTGTATTAACTGCAAAATAGAACATTAAAAATTTATTTACGAAATCAGGCTGAAGAATGTACCTAAATTTCATCAAAATGTGCCTAAAAATTGATAAAATTGTTAAAAAATTAAAAATCCGAAATCTCTTTTTGAATTTCAGAATATTATTTAGAACGAGTTTTTTGCCATAAAATTGCTAAATAAACAATTTCTTTTCCCTCAAAGTCCTTAATTATGTAGCATAGGTAATATATACGATAATTTATAGTAAGATCATGCTGCATGACTAGAACTTTTTGCCATAAAATTGTTAATTAACAAAGTCCTTTATTTTCAGAACAATGTAACGATAATCTACAAAAATTCGCTCATACGCTCATGCTGCATGAAGGGAACTTTTTTACATTTATTTATTGATTTTATGAATAACGGAACGATGAGGTTTAATGGATTCTGTTACAGCAGTGAGTTCAAGTCAAAACTTAATAATCATTTCCCAAAAAACGCATTGTAATCCGTTCAGCCGTTCGGGCCCGAAGTTGGAATAAACACACGTACCTAGCTAACACATTTGCACTCACTCACTCGCTGACAGAACCTCTCTTTTACAAAGATCAATATACAGTTTTAGAAATGTTTATATAATAACAAGGTCAGTTACTAATAAACATTTCGAACAGACAATTCTGTCTTCTATTATACTTGTTATTATGCTCAAATGACCATTCATTTTAAATAAGTTGAGGCTGTATCTGCCCCCCCCCCCCCCCCCCCCCCCTGAATTCACCCAGCTTTCTCCATTCTCAGTTCAGCTCAACAACATACAAGGAAGCATATTTACCTATACAGTTCCTCGGGCCCTCTCCGAACGGCAAGAAGGTGAAAGGCGTGATGGAAGACTTGTTAGCTTCTGAGAACCTCTCTGGATCGAACCTCTCTGGATCGGGGAAGTACTGGGGGTCGTGGTGGAGAGCGTAGACGGGTATCAAGACACGGATTCCCTCTTCAATAACCAGATTCGTTCCAGGAACGCTGTACGGCTTAGTGCACACTCTCGTGAGCGTGTGGAGAGTGGGGTATTTCCTGATAGTTTCTGAAACACAATTCAAGATTAGCTAACATAGATGAAAGAACGGTCAAGATTAAATACGTCTAGGTATTGTTTTTTCTAGTAAAACTTAAGGATAACTGGAAAAAAATACAAGGTTTCCACTAGCCAAACTTGCATATATATATACATAGAGAGAGAGAGAGAGAGAGAGAGAGAGAGAGAGAGAGAGAGAGAGAGAGAGAGAGAGAGAGAGAGAGAGAGAGAGAGAATGCCTCAAAACAGATTTCAATTTTTTTAAAAATTTCCAAATATTTTGATTTAAAAATTTTTGAAACGAAAATTCTACAAAAATTCAGTAATTGAAGATTTTTCAATAAAACGCTGCAAATCATATTGTTTATTATTGTCATTTTGTATTCTTAGTATGGTTTATACTTTTAGTTTATATTTATATTATAGACAATACTGCCAAATACTGGAATCATACCTTAGCAACAGATACTTCAGAATTAAAAATGAAGGTGAATACTCTAATCTCAACAAAATTAAAGCAGGGGTCCCGCAGGGAAGTGTGTTAGGACCCCTACTTTACTTACTATATACACAAGATGTACCTCACACATTAGGTACTACTATAGCCACATTCGCGGACGATACAGCAATTTTGGCAGTTGCAGACACAGCTGAAACATCAACAGAAAAGTTACAAGAAGCTAAGAATGCTATTGGAGAATGGACTCGAAAATGGAGCCTCATACTAAACGAAACCAAGTCCACTCATGTGAACTTCACCAACAAAAAAATTACAAACCTCCCGCTAATACTGAACCAAGGTACAGTCCCATACTCTAACTCAGCTAAGTATCTGGGAATGACTTTGGATGTGAAGCTGAAGTGGAAAGAACACGTCAAGAAGAAAAAGAAAGAGCTATCAATCAAATTTAGAAAGCTATATTGGCTGATGGGCCGACATTCACAACTTGGTCTACACAATAAATTGCTGTAATACAAAACAGTACTTATGCCCATTTGGACCTATGGTATACAACTATGGGGATGCACTGCAAAAAGTAACATGAACATTATTCAAACATTCCAAAATAAAGTACTGAGGAGTATTGTGAATGCTCCGTGGAACGTTCGTAATGATGACCTCCACAAAGATCTCAAAATGGAGAGAATCAGCGATGTTACAAAAAGATATGCCAGAAACTATGAAAAGAGGCTACTCGCACATACCAATCCTGAAGCTATCCAGCTTCTCGACAACTCCCAAGTAAACCGACGCCTGAAGAGGACCAAGCCATTGGACCTTGGATGCTGATGTGCAGCTGTAATGTGGTGTACGTCAATGGACTAACACTTATATAAACAATGCGGAATTTATGTGAAGTAAATATCTAGATAGTTACCTGAATAATACTTCAGATGTAACTAGTTGATATAGTATCAAAATAAACGCTCTAAAAAAAAAAAAAAATTATATTATAGTTTATTGCTTCCTTACTACCGAAGGTGGAGAAGCTTTGTGTTCGTGATTGAAGTCGAAAACAAATTGTTTGTCCTCCGAAATCAAAATTTCCACTTGCTTTTCGCGTTTCAAACTTGCTGATCAATTGTGGTTCCGTGTCTGTCTATCTGATGTCTGTCAGTCTGTGGTAAATCCTTGTCACGCCCAAAACTATACCACGTTTCATTCTATTCTACCAAGCGTGAGTTAGCTTCTAGACGGTCCCCTATAATTTTCAATGCCGTTGAATCAATAGTGGTCTGCGCACATGCGCAAACGGGAATTTCTCATTACGTCGATTTCTCAGCATCTGCTGGTCCGATTTCTTTCAAATTCGGTAGGTGATTGTGTATATGTACTAGGAAAATGCTCTATAGATTATATTGCAATTGATGGAGTAATAACCATTGTGCATGCGTGAAACTAATGTCGATTGACATTGGCAAAACTCTGAGTATAATCGGAGCGATATTGATGAAATTTTCAGGGATTGTGCGGGATAGCTTGTTGACGGTCCCCTATAAATTTCATTTCCGCCACATAAGTAGTAGTCTGTGCGCATACGCAAAAGTTAATTTATTATAACGTCGATTTCTTATCATCAATTAGTCCAATTTCGTTCAAACTCGGGGAGTAGATGGGTATATGTTCAGGAAAATTCCTTTTTATTATATCGCGATAGACGGAGTACCTAATAACTATAGCGCATGCGCAAAACTAAAATTGATCGACACAGACAAAACTGGACCGATTTTCATGAAATTTTCAAGGATTTTGCGGTTTAGCTCCTAAACGCAGCCCTATAAATTTCATTGCCGTTGGACAAAAAGTAGTCAGTGCGCATACGCAAACATTATTTTCTTATAACGATGACTTATCAATCATTTCGACTCTTACTTTGTTCTTCAACTATTCTGTTGAGAAAAGAAACTTGATATTTCCACAACGAACTTTATTCAACTTTATTCGATCAAAACAAAATTATATAATCACTGATCTTGACATAAACACGACATGAAATTAAAAACGCACGAGAATCAAAATTATTTGTTTGAATAATTATACCTGGCAGTGTTATTCGATTCATTGAGCTGATTTTTATCTAAATCAAAAGTAAAGTTCGAGTCATGCTGCATAATTGGATAAGCCAATTTCACTTTTTTTAAACCAATTTGAGCACAATTTTTTTGCTCAGAGCAAACAAACTCAACTGGCGCGAAAACGCAATTTTTGTCAAAAGATTGTTACTGTCTAAAATAGAACAAACGCATCGCGCGCGCGCGCACACACACACACAAATATTTATACATCTATATGCAGACGCACGCGCGCACGCATATAGGTATATGTATTTGTGAAAAAAGCGTTAAAGCATTGTACTCTAGGTTTGAGAACAAAAATGCTCGCCCGCACTCAGCTCACCAGACCGTTGAGCTCTTCAATTCCTTCAAATAAAAAATAATTGTCGAGCTTTCAAATTGATTACGAACTGAAAACTGCCATCAACGACTGGGCCCACGGTTTGGATATTGTTTTGGACAACTTCTACAAGGAGAGCATACATAAATTACCGCCCACTTCAGCAAATACATCTTACGAAATGGATTTTTTTTTTTTTTTTTTTTTTTTTTTTTTTTTCAGCCCTTGTAAGATGATGATGGCCAGATTAGTCAATTTTGAAGAGCCAATCGTATCATTCGACTGTAAAGGTTTGATAATTTTACTCTCCCAAGATAAAACCATGGATTAGATTGTAGAGACTTCTTCATTAATCTACATCTATATAAAGCATACCTGAACTGAACTGTCGTGGCCCGACTTATGTTATTCTAAAGTTTTGTATATTTACCAAATAAATGTTATTCGTCGTTAAAATAAGTGTTATTCCAGTCTGGCCTCTTCGATGCCAGGAAGTGACAAAAGGTTTAATCTCACCCCCACACATCATATTCGTCTTGCTCTTTTGCTCTCCACACAACTCACCTTCCACTCCACTTTGACCGACAGTATAACTACCGAGTCATAGCATGTCTTTACCTATCCTCTCCCATGTTACCTATCCTGGTATGCTTCCATTATCAGCCAACAGTTTCCTTGCCTCGCTGTACCTGGTAGTAATTTCATCCGCATCCAACAGTTTCATTACTAGGTTGAAAACCAAAGATTCCTTTTTATATGCCTAAGTAGGTAGATGTTTATCAGGCAAGAAATTAAAAGTTTAAGCTAGACTACTTAGCTCTTTACAATTAGGTATAAATCACGACATAAACTTTACACATTCTTGTGATCTGTTGGAGATAATTGGACTGAATTCAGTTCACTTGAAACCAGACACAAACAATATTACGTGATTAGATATAAAACCTACCATTTATGACTTGATCAAGGTACGGCATTTCGTGCAACGCTTGGTAGCTTAAGCCACCGAATTTATTGGTCACTTCTTCAATTTCTCGGCGAAGCTTGTCCTGAATCACTTGGTGGTACGCCAGCTCGTACAACGCGTAACTCTGAACTGATGATGAAGTCTCGAATCCAGCAATGAAAAACACGAAGCACTGCGCTGTTATCATACCTATGTCCATCACTGTGGAATCACAAACATACTAATTTCATAATAGTGAAGACAAAGAATCTAGGTACTGTAATATTCATGGTTGATAAATGACAAGATTCGTTTCATGCTATAGTTTGAAATGTATCATATAGTTTTATCATAGTTTAATATCTATATTAGTTAATCTATTAGTCTATCATAGTTTAATAGTTTAATATCATATAGTTTTATAGCTATAGTTTGAAATGTATCACGTTGAGTGCCAAGGCAGCAGTTTACCAATGCCTAAGTTTTGTCCCCACATCCTAAAGGTAGGGATGCTTTGTGTTCGTGGATGTTGTCTTCCAAAATCAAAATATCCACTAAATGTTTGTGTTTCGGAGCTTGCTGATCTATTTTCGATCCGTGACTTCTGTATGTCTGTCTATGTGTCTGTCTATCTGTCTGATGTATGTCTGTGGTAAATCCATGCGTCACGCCGAAAACTGCTCGTATATTAAGTTAGTCCGATTATGATGAAATTTTCATGGATAGTGCGGGTTAGCTCCAAAATGATTTTCTATGAATTTCATTGTCGTTGGATTAATAGTAGTCTTTGCGCATGCGCAAACGTAAATTTCTTGTATCGTCGACATGTTCATGATTTATCAGTCCGATTTCGTCCAAACTCGAGGGGTTGTTGAGTATATGTCCAGAATGATGTATACATGCGCAAAACTAATACTAGTTGACACTCCGAGACTAATGGACTGATTTTCATGATTCGCGCTGGTTAATTTATAAATAATCTCCTTCCTACCAGCACCATCACCTCATACACTTTAGATGGTGAATGGCGTCAGATTGATTGTGCAGTATGCGCAAGCGCAAAAATTAATTATTGCCCTATTTTGTATATTAGCATGTCTACACATGCCTTACTGTTCTGTTATCATTCAATAATTTTATTTGTGCCTACCAAATTCTTCAACTAGTTCTATACACTCATGTTACAATATGTGAGGAAGCTATTTTACCCACCAAACTTGGCAGACGTTTTTTGTGCTCTATTTGGTTTTTTATTACTTCCAGCTTCCTCTATAGGGTGTAATGCACATAGAAAAGATTTTGGGCTTAAGAGATAAGCAGCCTGATACGTATACGATTGAAATCACTATTATAATCACCCGGTCATTCGCCAACATTTTCTAGTTATCAAATATCATAACTTCACTTGGCTCTGTTCCAGGAGGCAAAAAAAGATGACACAAATCAGTTTTTAAAATACTTGCTCAGGATTCGTAAACAAAATATATGTTATACTAAATTTTACAAGAAACTCCACAAAAAAGTGAAATGGACCATCAGAACCTTGTAACGAACAATGGAACTCATTCAGGTTTGAGAGAGCGTCAACAAACTCAAATTAAAAAGGTATATGAGACATACTCGTAGTTACAAAAAATTAGGGAACCATCCAAATCTTGGAACGGAGAAGGTTAAACTAATCATTGAAAACCATCAACGTTTGTTGACCCTATGTTGCCTAGCCTTCGGAACCATTGATGACTCTGCTTTTCAATATATATTTGTGTCGTAGAAAAAAAAATGTGGTCCATGCATTCTGAACAAAATTTATGCACTTTCTTGTTTTTGTTTCGCACTTTTAGCCCTGAGATGGAAAATTAATGCAGTATAGCAATGGGTCCAATGGGTATCCAAATTTGCCGAGGTTTTCCACCAAGTCGTGACATAAAGATGTTGGTTTTTTTTTTCTTCTTCTTTTTTTTTCTTTTAAATAAATAGACTTAAACTAACTCTATAAAATGACACAGAGAGTTGGTCGGTCACAAAATGAAAAAAGACGAAGGAGAAGTTGTAACAACTACGATATAACTCTCATCTTCGCCCGTTTTTATCCACTTCATTTACTCTGGCTGATTTTCTTACCAACAGTGTTCTGACCCACAAACCCAAGGCAACCCTAGGTGAGAACCATTCCGAAACCACACAAAAGGGCACACAGATTATACCAGATCAAAAAATTAAACACTGACTGGGTAAGGAAAACATGTCCAAGGCAAAAAATGAAAGGCCGAGTGGGCATGAAATCTATGCCCGTGGCACTCAACGTGGTATATAACATTTTCCAATCAGAAGATACACCTAATAAATGATATATCAATGACTCACCAATTTTCGCCTGTTCCCCAATTTCATTTTGGTGGCCGTTTTGAGTCACTTGGTTGTCCCGATCGATATCCAAGGATCCCTGATTTTTCATCTCAATGAGAAGGTCCAAAAAGTCATTTCGTTTAACGTTATTTTTTTCTCGATACTCGACCGTCTGGCCTATTCCAGACATGAACATCTGTTCCAACTCTTTGCTCATCCTGTAGAAAAGTTTGGAACATGATAATTACATGGTTCTAAAACACAGTAAATAATATCCTTTACAGAATACCACAGGTATTACATAGATCTTCTTTCTAGAGCCATGATCAATTACTACTGTGTAGGTACGTGTATGTTTGTAAAGTAACACCTTAATTAATTACACTTTTTCAACACTGAATTAAATTGTTTTCAGGTAGGTAAAGATAGTTTAATCGAAGATATGTGATGGATAGGAGTTTCTTCCTGGGCTAAAAGCGTTCAGGATATCTCCTCTGAGTGTTGCAGGTTATCGCCTCTCCCCCTTTGAAGGAGAAACAGCTACATTTCCATCACTTCTGTTGTCACATGTTAGCAAAGCTCGGTTTCGGCCGCTCGTGCTTTCTCTCTAATGAGGGAATTGCTATGAGCATTGAAAATGTCTCAGTAATTTCAATGTTTTTTTTATAGTTTTAAAT
The DNA here is from genome assembly GCA_030762985.1 of Adelphocoris suturalis. Lineage (NCBI taxonomy): Eukaryota > Metazoa > Arthropoda > Insecta > Hemiptera > Miridae > Adelphocoris > Adelphocoris suturalis. Next base: position 72,305,904 of record CM061043.1, read on the forward strand.
AAAATAACAATTAGAAAACATAAACTAATTATTGACACACAAATACTGAATTTGCTGTTTTGTAGTTTTCTATCATTTTGCCCGAACAGTGCTTCACATGAAACTTAGTAGTGGCAACTCGTACTGATTTCTCCAACCATCATATGATTTATTGACTGCATGTTGCGAAAACTACCTTTTCCGTTAATTAAATGACTGATTTCATTGCTAGTATACACAAACATTACAACACCTAACTTGTTTATAGGTTGCGTGACGTTATTTTCTTTGCGTAACAAAATTTCCGTAACAAATTTTCCCGTTGACCCGTCGACTAAGACATTTTCAATGTCAAAATAAATGAGCCATTAACTCAATTGACTAATTGAGTTATCATTTATGTTGATGTTTTATCACCTTCAGTTTTAGCGCATTTCCGTAGAAAATGAAGCCATAGCAATGGCTGCTATAGTTAGAGGTACATTATTTAACGAAACATCACTCGAATAAAGTGTACGTAACAGTGCAGAAAAATGTCCTTAAATTTCATTAATATTTGCTAAAACTTTTTCTACCTTTTAAAAATTTGTAAAACCCGTTTACCTACTTACCGACTTTTGAACAATGAAGGAAGTATACAATTTGGGTAAATCACTACAAGTAACAGGATGCGAATTTTCGGTTTATTACTGGAGTCTATTTGTGTTCCCGGGACTCCTTCACATCATGCGACTGACTACCTTCAACACCATGAATTTTCTATCTAGCAATTATGTAAGGTAACTGTTCTTAAGAAATCACCCTAGCCGCATAGGTACTCGTAATCTTCATCGTTTGCAGAAACCCTTGATTACCGGAAAATAGCCATGCCTTCCTGGGTGATAAATATGTAAATACCTAACACTCGTGATAACAAGAACCATTGATTAGAACTTGGTGTAAAACAGTTACCATCAAATTCGCGTAAAGGTATAAAAATAATAGACGTGCTACGTAAATACAGTAGTTGCTGATTTAAGCCATCCCATCACTTCCTTGAACGTGAGAAACCCCATAGCAGGAAACTAGGTATGCATTGTAGTTCAGAAAAAGCACTTGTGAAATAATTACCTGGTCAGAGCCTGGAGAAATGTACTAAATAAAGTTCCAGTCATGCAGCATGATCGTATGAGCAAATTTTCGTAAATTATGGTACAATATTATGTTACATTGCTTTGAAAATTAAGGACTTTGAGGAAAAAGTAATTGCTAACTACCTACCAATTTTATGGCAAAAAAACTCGTTCTAAATAGTATTCTGCGATTCAAAAAGATATTTTGGATTTACAACTTTTTTTGCAGAATTTATCAATTTTTCAGCTTAATTTGGTGAGATTTAAGTACATTTTTCAGCAAAATTTTGTACATAAATGTTATAATGATCTATTTTATAGTTAATACACTTTATTTGAGCAATCTTCGGCTAAAAAATATAAATGTGACGATTTTTGACCAATTTAATGTGCTAAAAAAATGCTGGCCAACGAACTCATCCTTTCGTTTGGAAAGCTTGATTTTTTGGCGCAAGAACAGAATTTATATCTCAATCCTAAGGAGTTATTGTCTGGAAAGACGCATGTATATGTATACATAAGAAAAAGTTTTAAACTCAAGGATTCGTTTCAGAATGTTTCAATTTCAATTGAATTTCAATAAAGAGTTTTTTCGAAAATTTAGATTTTAAAATTTTTGGAGCCATTGCAATAGCTTCATTTTCTACGAAAACGCTAAAACAAAATGTTTAGGATTTCTGATCGTAAAGAAACGTGCAAGGAAATTGTGTAAGGGAAAATTTTTATGGCAAAAAAGTGTTATAAATAATAATCTCCTATTCAAATGAGGGTTTTGGATTTTAGCTTTTTTGCAGTTTTTATCGATTTTTTAGCAAATTTTAATGAATTTTAAGAACGTTTTTCAGCATAATTTTGTTCACAAATATTTGAATGTTCTATTTTATAGTTAATAAACTTTATTTACGCAATATTTTACCAAACAATATGGAATTAACGATCTTTGGCTTTTTTATCCATTTCAAGTTATTTTATTAGTACATATTTGAAATTTGACCAATTTAATGTGCTCAAAAAGTTCTGGCCAACGAACTCATCCTTTCGTTTGTAAAGCTTGATTTTTTAGCATATATATATATGAAAAAGCGTTAAACTGTAGGACTCGTTTCACAATGCCTCAAGCAGGATTTCAGGATTTCAATGGTAACATTTTTTTTAATTTTTGATTTTAAAAATTCCCGAGCCATTGCAATAGTTCATTTTTTACGAAAATTCACTAAAAGATGCCCGGAGGAAAGAGAGCCAGTAGGCAAAATTTAGTCTGCCTTGGGCCACTGATAAGTATTGATAAGACGCTTATCAAAGCTGCGTGTAAGCAGCTGTGTGCATCCGACTTTTGAAATAGTCTATTTGATTGAACGTAACTATGACAACAAAACTAGAAATAAAACACTCGAAGTCACCAAGAACAATAAATTTTTGAGCACTGGTTCTCCATACGTCGGAGGATTATTCATGCAATAATTTGTAGTAATCCTTAATTTCGGTAAAATTGGAGCTATTAGTGTTATCAACAATATGAATATACTATTAACCTGTTTAACCGAAGTTTTTGGCGTAGACTCGGCACTATACTGTAGAGTAACTCTATCATACGTCCTTTCAAGTTTCGTGAGAATATGCGTAGTCCGATTTTCCTGAAAGGCTCGTCAGGGTTATTGAGGCTGTCGATCTCGAGACCAAAAGCACAGGAGCCGATGATATCTGTCGTAAACCTGGCGATTGTATCCTATTTAGAAAAATAAACCGGATTATTTGAAAGGTCAAAGTCATCTCACGCAGTGGTAACATTTGTAAATTATTTTATAAAAATATATCACAGACCTGGTGAACGATTGATTATTATTTCTCAGGTAGGTACGATTATTCGTGGGAAAATGGCACAACTGGGTAAGTACCTATGAATTCACAGCCATCGAAATATGTTGGTGAACGGATAAACATGACGAAATGATGGATAAAATTGGCATACAAATACAGCCGAACGTGAGCGGAAATCAATTCTCACTTTAGCGTGACTTATTGAGTCGTAGCGCGAGTCGTCAACGACTCACCAATTGGCAACCAACGACTCGGGAGGTTAGCATTCGTTTGCTCGCCCTATCGCCATTCTGAGTCGTTGCCCGACTCGTCGCTATGTACGACATAAGAACTCTCTATTATCTGTCAATATAGGTCTCTACAGCTTTCTCAGTTACCAGTTCTGATATTTTTTTTTCTATTGATGGATACCATTATTATTCATAGCATTCCCCAATGCAGTAAAGTTTTAAATACTTTCATTGAATACATATTGTTTGTTCTTTTTGCACTCAAACATGGAAAGACTAAAAGTCACAGATCGCGAAGTTTCACGAAGAATCACTACTGTTCGGTGTCATCAATAAAATATATGTCGTGGTCTTCTCAGTCTTCAAAATTCTGGGAGTTCGAATTCATCACAAACAAGTCGATTCGGGTGGTTGTGGTTGTGTTCCATGAAGGAGGTCATTAATCTGATGGGGTGTTGCTGAGGTGTTTCCAGGTTGAAATCGTTGAATTTCAAAATAGGAAGAGTGTGTATAACGTGTTTCTGAAGGGTGAAATTTTGTTCTGATTATAGTATATATAACCATACAACTTACCATACCGTATGTTTATTGTGGACTTTATTTAGAACTTTCGTCAATTTTAGTGAACATTTTGACATGAACGTATGGGCTAGGTGTCTCTGAAAATTTGGGACGATAAATGCACCCGATTGATTCACAAAGTCAGTAAACAGGTTGATAGGGAGTCTCTAAATTCTCTCAAATCCACCCTGGGAATTTGAAATTTGATAGGGAGTCTCTCTGGGACATCGAGAAACGAATAAAATGATGGGCTCTTTTCTTATCAGCTGAGTGAGCTGAATTCTCTTTTTTTCACCATTGGAATGTGACATTTGACAGGGAGCCCCTCCAGGACATTATGAGACGAATGCAATGACGGGTCCCAACCAGATCAGCTGACTCAGCTAAATTCTCTCCTATCTACTCTGTAAATTTGAAATTTTATAGAGACCCTCTCTGGAACATCAAGAAACGAATAAAATGATGTGCTCTTTCGTTATCAGCTGAGTGAGCAAAATTCCCTCCTTTTCACCCTAGGAATGTTAGGTAAGTTTGACAGGGAGCCTTTCTAGAACATTAAGAGTCGAATGCAATGACGAGTTCCAACCAGATCAGCTGACTCAGCTAAATTCTCTCCTATTAATCATAGGAATTTGAAATTTCATAGGAAACCCCTCTAGGACATTAAGAGACGGATGTAATGAAGAGTTCCAACGAGATCAGCTGACAGCCGCATTCTTTCCTTTTCACCCAAGGAATGTGAAATGTTACAGGAAGCCTTGCTAGGACATTGCAATGAATGCAATGACGAGTTCCAACCAGCTCAACTGACTCAGCTGAATTTCTTCTTATTAATCCTAAGAATTTGAAATTTGATAGGGAGCCTCTCAAGGACATTAAGAGACGGATGCAATGACGGGTTCCAACGAGATCAGCTGACTTAGCTAAATTCTCTCCTATTCACCCTAGGAATTTAAAATTTGATAGGGAGCCTCTCTTGAACATCGAGGAATAACATGATGGTCTCTTTTCATGAACCATCACTTACAGAGTCCGAAAGGTTGGGCAATACATCAACAGAAACTAATTCAAATACCGTTTTCATCCTTCATACGTTCTACTTTATTATTTATATTCAATGTTTTCTTCACTTCAATTAAATAATAAATTTTAGTGTATAAGTGATAGTTATTTGTAACCATGCCTGTAAGAATAATATATAAGGTGGGACAAAGTCTGCCGGGTCAGCTAGTAAACATATAAAACTAAGCCGACGAAAAAACAAACTAATAACTAAATAACTAACTAATAACGAATAGTGGGTGTAATGAGAAGTAGTTATTTCCAAACGGTTCGCATGATTAGACACGACGGAGTTCAAACAATTCATCTAGCAGAATATTATTATTACGTATCACCACTATAAGTGATCTCCACATCAGCCAGTGAATGATTTTTTTCATCAAGAGACTGACCTTAATGTCTACGACACCTTCGTTTTTCCCAGCATCCTCTTCTAGTTTACGTTCCAGGCGTTGTGCACATTCTACGAATAGGCTGTACATCAATTTTAATTTGCCAGACGTAAAAGTCGGCGTGAGCTTTACTCGGAGAGCTCGCCATCTCGGTCCTTCCAATGCGAACAAGTGCTGGGTTAGAACACTACCATTGTTCTCTAAGCTGCGATCACTGTTTCGAACAAGAGAAACATTCTAACATTTAAAAAATGTCACAAATTAGTACAATTACACACTAAGAATTGGTACACTAAGAATTATTATTTCAGTAACAATACCTAATTCCTCACAGATCATAAGTCTATACAGGGTGTTACTTTGTTACTTTTGGTGACGGGCCACAGGCCAGAAACCTATTCTAATTTCTATTTAAAAGCCCCCTGTGCCCACCTAATCTGAATTTTACTAAGGGATTGACTAATTGTTAAATGTATTTTTGAGATGCGAGCGTAGCGAACATACTAACCACTGATCAGGGTAACTAGTGTAAGCTAGTCTACAATCACTTGGAAAAAACTTTACACAGATCGTTTATTTGCTTGGATCAGTGGTGTGGATGCTACCTACACTCGCTTCTCTTAAATACATGACATCAAATAGTCAATCCGTCAGCGAAAATTCAGATTAATGGGACACGGCGGGCGGCCAGGGAACCACCAAAGTTTACATAACACAGTAGATCCAAAAATGTTTTTTAAATGAATTTTTTTCAAATGTGTCTATATATATATATATAGTTTTTGGGCAACTATATACCTTTTAGGCGTAGTGAAAATTATAGATTTGACGACATCAGCTTAAGAGCGCAATAATAATAACTGCAATAAATTACCTATCCTCTTATAATTATAATGAAAAACAAAAACGAATTACAGTAATTAGTATGCATAAAATGTACCTATGAAATGTATCACTATACAGGTCATATATGATCAGCCTGTCATTTCTTTGTAGTCTTGTGATCCCGGGAGGCTCCCAATCATGTTTCAATCTCCCCGGGTATACAGCAAAGTGGTTGGCTAATTCGGCTAATCAGGATGGTGGCCAATTTCATTCATCTTGTGAGGTCACAGACGGGCTCCCTAACTAAACTTAACTTCACAGGGAGTTAAGGAGAAAATTTAGCTCATATAATCCGTGTTTGCATTCGTATTTTGTTGTCTCAGAGAAGCTTGTAATCAATTTTCAACTTCCTATGGTGATCAGGAGATTCTTCGCTCGCTTTTTACCACAGAAACAGATAGGGGACCATCCTTAGTCTAACCAGCCCGATCCCATAAAATCTCTTTAAATCGAATGAAAACTGAAGAAGTAATACTTGTTGCAAGGATTTCAAATTTGTACAAGAATCAGCAGCTATACTAATGTTACGATCACATTAATGATATTGGTATGGGCTGATTAAAACGTATTTTCCCAGCTACCTTCCGAATGGGGCTCCGAAAAAACAATGTCCGCCGCTGGGAGCGGTTGAGGGCGTTGGGCCTAAGGAACAAGGACATGACTTTCCCCTTGTTGATACCTTGCTTCACCCCTTTTCGCTCTGCGATTCGTTTCCCGCACCGTCAATCTCATCAATACTGGTAAAAAATGAGAATTACTAATAAATAAATTTATTATTACAATATAGAAACACACAAACAAACAAAAAACAGACAAAACAAAAAACAACTTGTGTCCGTCAGGACTGCCCTCATATGAATCGAAAGAATAGCAAATCGGTAAGGTGATTGTTTACGTGCTGCGCAGTATCTCGAGTTTCTCATGTTCGGAGGACCATTAGAACGAGATCAGACGACTCGATCGTGATAAAATTATGCTTTACATATTTTACGTTTGCGCATGCGAGCAATGAATAGTGAGCTATGAAACTGATTAGAAACCGTCTACAGCCTAACCCGCACATTTCATGAAAATGTGATCGGAATCTGATGGAAACTAAAAATTAAGCTCATTGCAAGGATTTGCGGACACATGGACAAACCTATATTGCTCTATGCAACATTGCTGAATGATCTAAAACGGAAAATGAACGTGGAAATTTTGATGTTGAACAAAACAAAATTTCATTGCCCAAAAGTGAAAACAATACTTCCGTTACCTATAGAGTTGAAAGTAAACATTAACTAGCAACGCCGGATCTAACGGAATTATTAACCTATCGCCTACTTATAAATTTATTGTCTCAAAATCAGGCACAGCAAAAAATGCCGATTTTAGGCATGATAAGTATCGGGAAGAGACAAATCCACTGAAGATTTAATTTTGTTCCACGAGATCGTTAGTTGTAATACCTAACGCTTGGTTGTTACACTCAACGTCATAACAAGATTTCTTTCATTTAGTTCCTAGATGCCTTGACATATTCGGTCAATTAGCTCATGACTAAAGCTTGCTAAAACTGTGACCAATACATTTTCTTCGATCTAACTGATCAGAATTGGGAGGAAAAAAAAACAGAAAACAAACTTAGATAGATACCTACCGAAAATAGGCGAAGTCCTTGACCATGATGTTCTTGATGATTTTGGGATCTCGAACTATCAGATCTGGTCGCCTGCCGACGTATATTCCGCCCAGCCGGTGCCCAGCTAGTTTTTTGTACAGCTCTTCAACTTCCAAGCCTAGATATCTGGACGGGCGCGCGAGGCAAGGCTTACTGCCTAGAGGAAATTTCCCTTTGACGTAAGGGAACCCTCGTTTCTCCCAGTACCCAAAGGCCAGCGTGTAGAGTTTTAAGAACATCCATAATATCGTCAGAGCTAAAATCCAGTAAATCATTGTGGCTGTAAAAGAAGAACATTATACAAAATTGAGAGGATGCGCGATAGGTATCATCCGTTTTGTTAACCTCAAATGTCACATTTAAGCTCATCGCCACAATAAATGTACAAGTTCAAGTACAGGTGTAGTATGAGAGGGTATGTATCATCTACAACAAAATCTTAAATGCAGCTATGTTGGCCCAGAAGAATCCGATATGTCCTTCCGGAATCACAGAAGAAGTGTGCCCTGAGACAACATGACTAGTGGTCTTCCTCCAGATCGCAAGATCTGGGATGGCACTCCATAGAGGAGATTGTTCACACAATCAATGTCCTTGACACAAGTACCCATCTTAACCTACGAGTTTAAGCACGTTCTGGTTCATGGAACTCATTTCGCTGCCAGTTTGGATTCCCTAGAGTCTCCTGAGGCTTGACTAGAAACAACCCCGCACAATTTGCTACCACATTATCTTGCGTGAAGGATTATAGAGTGAGTGGCAAAAGTCCTCATTGAATGGCATGAGATGCCACAAAATGTCGTTCCCAGCTCCCTACTATCCTACACTCCCTTCTCACCACCATTGAGCTTACTCCGAGCCAGCGAGCAGTTTGTAGGAACTTGCCTACCTAACCTAAACATGATAAAGTTCTGCCCACTAGACTTACCTAGAACAATAAAAGTACAGCATATTAGACTAAACTGTACATCATTGGATTGAACCCATAAAATCCTACATGAACTATATATTATTCTAGTCCTACCAATCCTATCCGTATTCTACCTAATAAAGTTATTCCCTCATTCTACTCAAAGGTACCTGAACTAAAGAAAAAGGACAACCTCGTTGAAAACATCACTAACCTCCAGTAAATATCGTTAGTTGTGAGGAAACTAGCTAAATAGATTCACTCTATCCCATGTAGGTACTTCAATGTTGCATGCTTAGGAATTCTGACTATACGTGCTTCTCCAGCTCCTACCCAAGTACTCGCACAGGCTCATGTCTCAACTCCAAGCTAGCGAGCTTAGCAGAGACTCCACAAGCCTGACCACAAACATACACTTGCGCCGGGACTATCGACCACATGTCCCGACAGGCTCTAACACCAAGAAGAAGGTGATGTGTCAACCTTCTCTGAATCCCATTATCCCTATTCCCCTGCAAGGCAGCGAGAAGATCCTTGCCCAACCTTGCAATCTGTTCACTCTGAAGATGGCCTGACACCCCATCATCCGTCTGGATTCGAGGGATCGAGAAGGCCTCATCCCCGACAATTCTGGAGGTTGTCCATCTCCTCTAGTCCTCATTCTATAGGAAAGACACCGGCTATAGGAACACCGGTGGCTAAAGTATGTTATGCTCGATTTACCTTCAAAATAGCGCTTGTTGTGCCTATCCAAGCTATATATAGTGCCTATGTATATATATATATATATATATGAAAGAAGTGACACGCTATATTATATATATATATTGACAGGCACGATATATATATATATATATATATATATATCAAATTGTTTTGAAATTTGATCCCTTATGCCCTTCTTGTGGGAAAATTTGTCAATGGAGAACTTTCGTGTTTTGGAATTTCACAATTTTGACTTGAAAACCCCTAAGCATCACTTTTAAGCACAAGAGACTATTTAGTTTGGCCAATAAAAAGGTAAGGAAATCACGGGGGACATGCAAGTGCAAGGAAGCGAAGGTTTCCCTCATGCGAGTGGGGGCCGTAGCGTAATCGTGTAAATTAAATTAAAAAGCCGTATCACTGGTCAGATACCTATCATATAGCTCCATTTTGGATAGCTCTCACTCGGATCTCTATGTTAAGCAAATAAAAAATAACCTTGAAAATTCCCCATTGTCAAATTCATAGTTGAAAAAACATTTTGAATAATAATCCGCTAAACAATATATCACATGCAGAATGCATTAAACGACATTAGACATAGATATAAAAAATATTAGGCATTCCCAAAGAAGATATGGGTGCATTGGAAAGCCCTTTAAACCACAATAAAGTGCTCGAATCACAAACAAGGAGGAAAAGGGAAGGTTAAACACTAAATGATTTTTTTAACACATTTTTTTAAATATGACCAAGTTAAAGTGCTCAAAAAGTGCTGGCCAACGAACTCATCCTTTCATTGGGAGAGCTGGATTTTTTAGCGCAAGAACGGGATTTTTATCTCAATCCTAAGGAGAGTTATTTTCTGGGATGACTCAACCACTCTCACTCACACACACTTTTTTTTACAAAACCCCTCAAAGGCGGAGGGGGCACACCATCAAATTGAAACATTAACAAATAAATGAAAGAAATGGGAAAGACGTCCAGGTTCACCCGACGCCGGCTCTGGGGATAAAGGAAGTTGCAGAAGGATGAGGAGGAAGAATGGGATGAAAGGAAGTGCCCCTATAAAATGACCACCAGTTCAAGTAAGAACCCCTCAGGATGCGGGTGGTGATACCACGGAGCACTCCTCCCGAGATTCTCAATTCAAGTAATTCCGTGGCACTTTTCCCGCACGACAGCGGGTTGCAGCCATGACCGTGATGTTATTGGTCACCACTCCTTTTAGCTCGGAAATCGCTGGCTGCAGGTCGTTTCTGTCATACTTAGATATTTTAGCCCGCCAGATCTACTCCATGTCCACACTGTCACTGACAACCTGGACATTCAGGATTATGGCAGACCCATCGGGCTTGACAGAAGTGATATCCGGCTTCTTGCCCCGGTCACTAGGCATGTGATATAGTCTCGCTCATCCGACATCCCAACCGCTGGATGACAAAGCGCCTGCTATCTGCTTGGCAACCTCATCGTGATATAGGATGCGGCCTCCGTGAGTACGAGGACACTGCTGCACCACATGATACAGATTCTCATTTTTACCCTGACAGGCACGGCAAAGGCACTGTCCCATGACTACTCCGTGAACACCTCACAGAGGTGGCTAGTGTCACCACCCGGATGGCATGAAAATGGCAATAGTCGTGGGCCCCAGTGCCCTCTGAAGCCCATTTCACCCACTGGGAAGAAATGGGGGATTCAGAGCACTGTTGGAGTTCTTTACCATCTACTGACCCAGTGCAGCAGAGAACTCAGCAGATGAGCTGGGTTTTGGAGCAGTTGTTGTTGCTCGGTTACACCTCAACAACTGCTGCCTGACAAAATCCAGGTCAGCATCAGTGTAGGCAACCTCCCAGCACTAGCCCCCAAGGGTGAGCAGGCTCTGGTTGCGTAAAGATTCGATGCCGACTGAGAGAGAGACAATACCGAGCCCACCTGCCTTGACCGGTGCGTGGACATAGGCACTCGGGACACGAGGTGGGAAGCCTACCCGAGAGCACGCAGCAAGCTGCGTGGTAAGCTTACTAGCCCATAGGTTAGCTTTGGCAGTAATGATAGTAATAGTAACGTGCGAAGGAGGCGCAGATTCAACTGTGGCATCAATGAAGCCTTGGTGAAACGAGGCAGTGCTCCACCAAGGCCCACACGGCTTGCGGTAATGGTGGCCACACCCATGAAGTCAACTCTAAGGTACCGCCGAACCTCCAACACACACACACACACACACACACACACACACACACACACACACACACGCACACACACACACACACTCACACGCACACGCACACGCACACACACACACACACACACACACACACACACACACACACACACACACACACACACACACACACACACACACACACACACACACACACACACACACACACACACACACACAAATATATATATATATATATATATATGTATATATATTATCTTCATCAGAAATCGCTTCGGAACGTCTCAAAATTTTTCAAAAATTTTTCAAAAATTTTCATTTTAAATTTATCCGAGTCATTACATTACTTTAATTTTTTACAAAGATTGGCTAAAATGGCGAAAAAACGGCGATTTATTTGCACAATTTACTCAAATAACTATTAGAACTGTTAAGTGTCTCTCTACGACCAGCCATGTCCCTCCATTTAGTTTTGCTGACATTTCATATTACCCAGTTCACTCTACTATTAAGAATAAACAGATTTACCCTCGTTTTAATTATTAAAGGTCGGGAATTTGGAGAAAAAACTTGAGTCGTCAAAAAAATCGAAAAAACGAGTTTTGAGAAAATCGCTGAGAGACGCTTTTTGTTAGAAATCATTTGTAGAATCCGTAGGTGGAGTACTGCGTACCTACCTCATCTGATACACATATGATTCTGTTAGCTTTTAATAATCGTTTTGGAATGCCTCAAAACGGATTTCCTTCCAGAAAATCTCGAAAAATGTATTGTTTAAAAATTGTTTGGAGTCATTGTAGTGGTTTCATTACATCGAAAATGCACTTAAAATAACAAATTTTGACAAAAGAATAGATCGTGACACAAAGTCTTTAAAGCAGGCGCTTAATACTAAATAGAGTTTTGTTTTCAATCAGTTTCCAAGGAAAAACTAGCTTAAACCCAATATTTCCTCTCCCAACTCAATCATTGCAGGTCGGTTGGAGGAATTAAAACTTTCTTTCGAAAATTTCGAATTATTGCAAAAAGTTAAGGTGATTTTTCTAGAACCCAAAATACGTTGAAGGACTATTTGGAGCTCTTGTAGAAATTCGTTATAGTTAACTACTATTAATATTTTAGAAAACCTTATCATATAATAAAATACTTACCTACACGCGTATTAATCTTTGATACAGCACACAGAAAGTCGTTAGCAGGGAGAATTAGTTATCACTTAACACTCACAAGGCGACTAGACAGCGGCACAAAACATTTTTAGGTACTGACTTTTATTTGATTTCTTTATCTGAATAGATAAGAATCCACTATTTGAGTTCTAACCGTTTATACGCAGTCAGACTACGAGATATAGGATTTGAACAAGTCATTCCAGCTTTAGATAGTAGTTAATAGCCATCTCACCGTGATCGTATACTATCTTGGTAACATCATTGTCAACATCATTATTATTCATCAATTTCTTCAAGAAAAAGTCAAAGAACATCGTCATGCATTGCCTACATTTTCATAAAAGAAAACTAGGCTCCCTTTCTTTATCTTAATCAAGCAGGTGAAAAATTGGATGTGATGAATTAAACAACTTGAGACTAAACGACTAAACCGGTTATTTTTATCGAGGTATCATTTCCTACAACAACTTACCTTCATTAAAAATAACATAATGAGATCAAGACGTACACAATTTAAGCAAATAATCAAATTATTAAGGAACCATTATCTTGAAACGTGATACGAGTATCATCTTTTTTCATCTAATAGTTATGATCATTCTCAATATTTTTGTAGAAGTTTTTTTTCTTTTTTGACAAGGTTCATTCATTAATTTGTTTCTTTAAAAAACAGCGGAAAGTGGGAAGAACCGCGATTCTTGGTGGAGAAAATTATTTTTTTGGCTATTCTTATCGGAAATATTTTGCTGATTCTGAAAAAGGCCCAAGTCCCTATACCAAAAAATACGTTTTTAAACCTTTTTTTCACTATAAACCCTTTAGGAGTAATTTAAAAAACGTTTTTTCCTTGAAAAAGTTGTAGAGTATTAAGTTTTGCGTCAAATTAACACCTCAGTTATTATCAAAATGAAATGCATTGAAAAATAGGGAAGATATGAGCTTATACAGTTTAAATTCTTAGAAAAATGTGGATTTATTAGGAAATAAATGTACTAACTGTATACATTGTGCATGGGCATAGTTAAAAAACAATATTACTACAGCCGGCAGTGGCGTATATAAGTAAATGAAATGGAGGAGGGGGAGAGAGAGAGAGAGAGAGAGAGAGACCAATGTTATGTTAGGCAATTTGGGTAATAAAGTAGTTATACTCAATGTTTCACGCTGGTTTTTAAGGCCAATTTCAGAAGGTAAATTGCGACTAGATTATTTTTACCTACCGATCAAATCGCTTACTGCTCACTGTTGACCCTAAATTCAATTAGATCTGTCAAATTATGCATTACAGAGATTTATTCTCATTGACATTTGGCTGAATGATGAAGATGATAAACACTTATTCTTTAGATTTCGTTGCATGCTCATATTCACTATAACAATCAAACAACTTGTTTTAAGGATTTGTGAACTATATCTGAACTATAATATAGTTCAAAATTCCTTAAAACAAGTTGTTTTATTGATATTGTGACGATGAACATGGGCATTAGTTGAATTTGTCTTACATTTTCTCCTCATTTTGGGAGGGCCCTCCCCCCATATATTCACCTCCCATTTCCGGACTTCATCAGCCCGTATAGCACTAACCAATAGCCAGATCTTGCAGGCCTGCAGCTCTATCTAGTCGCCTGACCGCAAAGGCCCGTAGGCAGCTGATAACAAGGTAAAAAGAACTTGAGTGAAACTACAAACTCAATAATAAAAAGTAATTTGATATATAGCATTTCCGAATCAAGTTCAACCGTTCCCCAATTATTAGGAAATGACATAAATATCAAAAGTCATTAAAACCTATTTTTATCATTGTGCTACCGTATTTTAGAAGTACACAATAGCAGAACTATTAAGCTAACTATTCCTTCAATTACTTAGATATAAACACACTTTATTCCTCCGTCATGTGTCTCACTCATGTGAGCCACTCTTCAAAAAAACGCAGCAAATTATTACACAAAGGTGTATTATTTCTTTATTAGATTGACGTTCTTACGCTGATCACTGGCTCGTAATTATTAAACCCCGTTTATAGTATACTAGCCTAGTTTTTTCGCTCGATTCGTATTGCTTTATAGATCCGATGATCTTTACTGTTGAGTGGGACATGCAGAATGATTGGAAACGGTGGATCACTAAGGGTGATTTGAAATGTGTAGGAGATGTTCCTCACTTCACTTGCTAGGGGAGGGTTTTCTCGCTCTCTTGGTGTGGGATGTATAGATGCGACTCGATATAGTCCCTATACCATCGATACCTACGCTGTCCTTGGTTCGGGTGGAGGTGGAAAATTCGAAAATTGCTCACAATCGCTTTCTATTGACAATCCCAAGGGAATGGAAAAAAATTAAATCTTATAAAAAGGGCAAAACGAAAATAATAAATTGCTGTGTAATAATTTGCTGCGTTTTCTATGTGGGACCACGAAAAGTTTATTAGGTTCAATTAACATATGCCATTTATCTACGTAGAAGGGAAATCCAATAAAGATCATGTGGAACCATTAAAAGTTTAGTTTTAAGAACATTACAGTACTAACAAAACTGTCGGATGTTAAATTTTTGCATGGATTTATGTAAAAAAAAAAAAAAAAAAAATTAAATCTTATAAAACTATGTGAAACCAAGAAACGTTTAATTTTAAGAACATTTCAATTTTTCTACTAATTGTATACGTCCATGTTACAATATGTGAGAAAGTTATACTGCCCACCCACCTTGGCAGACCTTTTTTCTGTTGGGAATGACTATCAAACGCGGCAACTCATGTGGAACCACGAAAAGTTTAGTTTTAACAACATTTCAGTACCAACAACTGTCGGATGTAAAATTTTCGTACGTATTTGTTTCCCCGTCATTTGGGTGGGTTACCCACCGGGGGAATGTTCCCTCTCGAGCTGTTTATTACAGTAGTTCCAGTTTTATCAAGGATTCGTATATTTACAGTTCCTATTTTCACATGAAATCATGGAAAACAATATTCATAGGTATTTATTTCAATTTAGATAGGCCATTTATCTGCGTAGAAGGCTACCAAAGAAACATTATGTGGAACTAATAAAACCAACTAGTTCTATACGTCCATGTTAAAATATTTATGGAAGCTATAATGCCCGTTTCGTTCACTGCAATCGGAAAAAAGAATTTCATGTTTCGAAACTCGCATGGGACCAAACTGGAACCTCACCGAACATTTTACGACCAACTCAAGACCAAACCGTGGACATTTACTGGGTCTAAAGCGGAAAAAAACATAGCGGAGAACGAATTTTTTTCGTAATTTTCCGCATATTCTCGCTGATTTTTCCGGGACGGCACCATCGTGTTCTACGGGTCAAGAAACGTACCTCTCTCACTGACTGCTGACATACGAAGTGCTCTCGGTCAAATTTTAATGTAGATTTTAATGTATTGAAGATCGAGCACTCGGGGAAAAAAAACGCGCATTAAAAGAGCCCATGGTTCGGGTGGGAGTAGACAATTTTAAAATCGCTTATACACTATTCCCGAGAAATCCAAGAAGATCCCACCACTCATAGACTCCCCCCACTCGGCTGTTTGGCCATGCATAGCACGGACGGATGGACGGAGTTTCATTCTTATAAAATAGTATAGATTGAGATATTTATTATGGGAACCAGGGGCTTCGCGCCTCGTGAATTGGTTCACTGCATACGGAAGCGTAGCGTGGCTCTGGAGTGGAGGGTACCTCTCTGAAATCCCCCCCCCCCCCCCCCTCCCGATATCCAAAGTTCCCCACTATAAAAAGTTAGAAATGTAAAGCGGTTCTTAGCAAGCTGTTTGGTCAAGGGAATCTTACAGTTATTATATTGGCCTTCTAACATTAGTTAGAAACCCTAAATTCCCACACAAATAGCCGATATCCAGAACTTGCCAACGGGGAGGCGACTGCTCGTAAGCGTGTTGTAAAACCAAGTTGAGAGAGTGAGCGTAACATTTTACAAAAAAAGCCTCGGGATATCTGCTTTCACTGTTGACTGCAATCCTGTCAAATGACAAGACATCACTGCAGCTCCGTCATAAGTTTGGGCAACTAATTTACTATCAAGATACAACAAATCCCCAATCGTGCAAACATGATCAAATAGATCACTCGCTGAATGGTCAAAACTGACATCTGTGAACTCTAAAAACGTTTCTTGGGGACAACCGGGTTGATCAACATATCTCAAAACTTTTGAAAGCTGCGACAGTGAACTCACGTCAGATGTTTCATCCAACAAAATTGAGATAAATTCCGATTTAGGAGATCTAGTATCATCCAAAATGACTCTAGCTATAGCACTTATATGATCTAATTCTGGATGTCAGGAGAGGTCCCCTGAAAATTGTTGCCAATTTCAAATGATCGTCCAATGGCCGGTCGTAATCTTTCAGAAAATTGAGTAACTCGATGTAATTTTGATTAAAAAATGTGTTGTATGCTCACGATTACGTTCCTTCACAACAGCCTTCAGATTCGGTAGTGGGGACATTTGACGGCCCATCCTGAGTATTTCGCACTTCTGTTCAAAATTACGCGAGCTACGAAGAAAAGAACAATTCACGCTAAAATTCTCTATTCTTGATGTGCTCAGTATAAATGAGCAAAAAAGCCGTAAGACTAGTTGAGAGAACGGGAAAGGAGGTAATTGACCAAACCGTGTATCACAGAAAACAGAAACTGAAAGAAGTTGTAACCTCACAGCTCCTGAAACCAACGATTTACAAGCCTCGTTAGCACTGGACACAAAGCAATCTATAGCAAGCCTGCTGACTCCGGCAGCCAAAGTGTGTGATCACAGGTGGAAGTTCGGTGGAAGGAAGCGCACAGAATCAGCGCTTACTGACTCGTGGGTGAGATGGTATTTGGTAACTGCTAAAAACACACGCACACTAAAACATAGTAGTGAAAAAATGACACAGTGACAGATCCTCCCGGCCAATGACCTTTTAGCACCGCAGTCGAGGAGTGCTACCCTCCCCACCACGACTTGTGCCTGCTTCGGCTCGATCGTCATTTAATCAGTTTGTAGTATCGATTCAGATGAAGTGTTCATCGATCTCTAATTATAATCACCACGAAGAATCGATAGAACTAACTTATTCAAATCCATCAGAATCCCCCCGAATTCAAGATTTCGGATTTTCATTCTTTTAGTTGTTTACCTACACCTACCTTCCTCGTCTTCTTTTTACCGGCGCTACCCACGGTTCTCCTTACTGCATTACAGCACCAGGACTCCATAATTGTACGTTTATTAATCAAGTTGAGGGACAAAAGAATCTACTACTAAGTCATCTTCCCATCAAGTAGATGGGACATATAGACTGCATAAAGCTCTGAAACTGTGGTAAACACCAGACCCGTGGAGCTTAATCTCAGTGTACTCTGGCCCGGTGGGGGTACCCACCCATCCGGGCTGCCATGTATAAAAGAAGCCAGGGAGCCACACAATTGGGTATACGTATCCTAGTAGATCCGTAAAACACAATACGTCGTGCGGTATTGACAATCGGGTGCCGTAACTCTGACGCAATGAGTTACGGTGATTCGTACTTCCGTACAGATAAGTTAACGGATCACAATCCGGAAAAAACGTAGGTAATCGTCTAAATTAACCTCCTTGGACTCAAATAACCTCCTAGGGATAATTTCCTCCTTCCATGGATTTAGCGTTACAACTAGATCCGTTAAAGACTTGACGTGACTTTAAGGTACGGTAAAGTTTCTCGTACCGCACGCCGTATTGAGACCGACGGATCTCTTGGAACTCTCTAATAAATCATTTTATCTACTGCACTCATAGACTTATCCTTCTCCTACATCCTGCACATCATACTGGCGACCACCGACGTTCGAACTGCGGCGTGAACCTGCACAGACGAAGACCCCCTGCACAGCCGTCGGAGTATCGTCGAAGCCTAGCCTAAAGCCATCCATCATTATTGAAAGACGGCCGCTTCCCCTTCCTGTAATAATTCTTTTTTTTTTTTTTTTTTTTACAACTCCTCAGGCTAAGCCGGGAAGAACTGTTTTGAGTTCCACCGTTTTTCGTACAAGTGAGAGCAACAAATTTTATTTCATTGCAATTTTATTGCATTGCAATTTGGATGCATTAGATTTTATTTCTTTTTTTTTTTTTTTTTTTTAAAGTTATTTATGAATTTTTTTTTAATATATATATATATATTTTTTTTTTTTATTATTATTTATAGTTAACACTTCCCCAGGACACAATGTAAATGCTCCGAATGAACTCCAATTTCAAAACAATTGACTATAAATATAAAATGAAAAATTAAGAAAAATCACTCATACGGTCATGTTGATTGACAGGTACTTTTGTTTTGGCGTCGTTGAGTAGCTAAAAGTTTCACTCGTACGAACGAGAAGCGCAAGCGTATGGTGGTGATCATGGGAAAAGGTCGAGAGAAAGAAAAATTTGCAAATGTTTTTATGGAATTAGTATTCAAACTCAAGCGTACATATTGTGTACCATACGTACTCAATTCGATTCACATTTATTCATACAATATAAACGAATTAATACCTACGTTTTAAAGAAGTGCAATATTTAACTATTTTGCACATGTCTTACTTCTGTTGTACATAAATACCTATACTTAGAATGAAATTTATTTTAGCGAATTTTTGTAGAAAATGAAGCTATTTCAATGGCTCCAAAAAATTTAGAATAAACATTTTCAAAACGTTTCTCCATTGAAATCCTTTTTGTGACATTCCTAGATTTTAGCACTTTCTCGAGTATATATATATATATATATTATATATATATATATATATATATATATATGCGAGATCAAAGACGATAACTCTCCTTAAGATTGAGATTTAAAAAAACCTGTTCTTGCGACAAAAAAATCAAGCTTTCCAAACGAAAGGATGAGTTCGTTGGCCAGCACTTTTTGAGTACATTAAATTGGTCAAATTTCAAAAAATGTGCTAAAAAAATCACTAAAAATGACTCAAAACGGTTAAAAATCGTTAAATGTGTATTTTTACGGAATTTCAGTCAGAAAACGTTCATCAATGCCATTAAAACATTCATGCACTTTACATTACTTAAATTTTATTGTTATTTGGTGGAATTCAAATGAAAAAAAAAAAAAAAAAAAACGCAAAAAAGGTAAGAATCCAAAGTCTAATTTAAATTGCAGAATACAATTAAAAATCGTTTGCATAACTCAAAGTGCTCAAATTTCAAAACAATATAACATACCTAATATCTATAATTCAATATTTTACGAAGATTTGCTCATACTATCATGCTACATTCCTGGAACTTTATCCTACCGAAACACCTATCCATAGGATTAACTGGGCGAAATGCTATTTTATAACATCTTGTATGCTTTCTAGAAAAATAGCATTCCTTTGACCGCTCGGGTTGCTGCAAAATATGCATCAAGCTGTTTATACGAAATACGCATCCAGCTGTTTCCTTTCAACATTACAAAACGTCAATATTAGGTGTAATAACTACTAACATAGGAATTTCAAAAATTCAGAGTTCCGATGAGTAAAATCCTTGAATTCCTTATTAACCAAAACTGTAAAATGAGAAATACTCGTATCTTCTCACAGGCCCACAAATCAAACGTTTTCCAGCTTCAGGATGATGGAACCAACATTCTGACTGATCACGACCAATGAACTGCTGAACACTAGAGGGGATGTAGTTTGAGGAGTTGGAACGACCCTTTTGCTCTTCAGCAGTGTGACTAGTCCAATTTTCGTCTGAAGTAAACCAAATCTTATACCTGAAACAAGAATTAGGTACGTTGAGGAGTAGGATCAAAGATAATTTTGACCACTTCCAACCATTCTATAGAAATTTGATCACATTTGTCAATTACGGTCAAAAAGTATTGTCTAAACTCATCTTTCTTCTGCAATGCTTGATTTTTTGGGAAAAGATCAAATTTTTGTTACCACAAAACAAAAGGTAAAAATGCTTGTATGCATAGGAGGTTGACAATTTATTTGTTCTCCAAAATTAAAATTTCCACTTTCTTTTTGCCTCTCACTGCTATCTGAAAGATTTCAGTCGTTCGGACAATTTCAGGGCGTATTCAGAGACAGCGTAGGTTAACTCTGAACGGATATATAGGATATAAGAACATTTGCGAATACGCAAACGTAAATTTTCGAAGAATTTCAGGATTCACTCAACAGAAGAAGGTACCTATTTTTAGGATGAACCAAAGTTCATTTCCTATGGATTTCATTAAAACTGGGTTGACTTTGGCTAGAAACATTAATGTACCTCATGTAGATTGCTTTTTAAGAGAGTGTTAGGAGTTTTTATTTGCTGTATTTATTTTTTCTTTTGGATCTAAGAAATAAAAGAAATGGAATAAATGGAATATCCACATTTTAAAACATGTCATTTCACACAAAAGGTTCACACAAAATGTAGTTGAGGCTGTATACACGCCCCCGAATTTATTCAGCCTCCAGACTTCTCCATTCTCAGTTCAGCAAAACAACATACAAGGAAACATATTTACCTATACAGTTCCTCGGGCCCTCTCCGAACGGCAAGAAGGTGAAAGGCGTGATGGAAGACTTGTTAGCTTCTGAGAACCTCTCTGGGTCGAACCTCTCTGGATCGGGGAAGTACTGGGGGTCGTGGTGGAGAGCGTAGACGGGTATCAAGACACGGATTCCCTCTTCAATAACCAGATTCGTTCCAGGAACGCTGTACGGCTTAGTGCACATTCTCGTGAGCGTGTGGAGAGTGGGGTATTTCCTGATAGTTTCTGAAACACAATTCAAGAGAAGTTTACATAGATGGGAAAAAGCTCAAGATAAAATACATGAAGGTTTTTTTTCTTTTTTAAGTAAAATTTAAGGATAACTGAAAAAAAACGAGGTTTCATATGGAGATCCTAGCTGGTTCTACTAAGCTATATAAGCTTGTATAAAATCTAAAAAAAAATTTAACAAATATAAAGCAAAGAGATATAATGTTTATCATTTCGCAATATGCTTGATCACAGAAAAAGAATGGACTGTTGTTGATGCATATATATATATAGAAAATCGTTTCAGAAAGCCTCAAAACGGATATCGAAGAAGAAAATTTTCGAACATTTTGGTGCCATTGCAATAGCTTCATTTCTTACGAAAATAATTATGTCCTTAATATGTCCTTTGACGTTTCAGTCGGCACTGTTACCATCATCAGAAAAAAATCTAGACAAGCAAAACAATCAACAAGGTAAGACGTCGCTGATCTCTTACCAGGTAAGATCTATTGTTTGACAACTGTGGTGTCATACTTGGTTGATTGTTTTGCAAGCAACAGTTTTTGTGGAAAACTTTTACTACTCGTAGGAGGGCATTCATAAATTACCCCCGATTTTACCAAATACATTTTTTTTTTCTTTTTTTCTTTTAATTGCATAGAGAACCTTAATTTTGAGACGGTCCTCGTAGGATGATAGCCACAGATTATTTAATTTTCTAATAAGCAACCCTTAAAAACCTCAACCAGAAGAGTCAAATCATTCGACTTTCGGTGTTTTGATTATTTTACTCTTCCATGATGAAACCTTGGACCTTGAAACCTTATGGAGGCTTTTTCCTTAATCTACATCTATGTAAAACTTACCTGAACGAAACTGTGGCCCGACTCATGTTATTCTAAAATTTTGTACATTTAACGGATAAAGCTCACAAACTAGGTTACTCCAGTCTGACCTCGTCGGTGCCAGGAGGTGACAAATGGTTTAATCTCACCCCCACTAGACTTATTGGTGAGTGGGGGCTAATTCACACTATGAAAGGCTGGACTCCCCCCCCCCCCCCCCCCCCCCCCCCCCCCCCCCCAAATGCGGTGGGCTGATGCATTCTCTAATTCGTCTTGCTCTTTTGCCCTCCACTCAACTTACCTTCCGCTCTAATTCGAACGATTTATTTAACTACCGATTCATAGCATATTTTTACGTATCCTCTTCCATGTTACCTACCATGGTACGTTTCCATTCTCAGCCAACCGTTTCCTTACCACATTGCACTTTCCTACTACCAATAAGGTCCAGTACATGGTACTAATTTCCTCCGCAACAGACGGTTTTATCACCGGGTTGAACACCAAATATTCCTTCTTACCTAAATATCTATTGAGTAAGAGGATTTTTATCAGGCAGGAATTTACAAATTAAAGTAAGACACAATTAGCGCCTCACAAATATAAATTACGACATGAACTTTAAACATTCTGTGATTTTTGGAGAGAATCGGACTAAATTCAGTTCGACTGAAATCCGATGAAAACAGCATTATATGATTTGAGAGAAAACCTACCATTTATGACTTGATCAAGGTACGGCATTTCGTGCAACGCTTGGTAGCTTACGCCACCGAATTTATTGATGACTTCTTCAATTTCTCGGCGGAGCTTATCCTGAATCACTTGGTGGTACGCCAGCTCGTACAACGCGTAACTCTGAACTGCTGACGACGTTTCGAATCCAGCAGCGAAAAACACGAAGCACTGCGCTGTTATCATACCTATGTCCATCACTGTGGAATCACAAACAAACTAATTTCATAATAGTGAAGACAAATAATGTACTGCAACATTTATGGTTGATAAATTACACGATTCGATTATGCTGCAATTCGAAATGTATCACGTAGAGTGCCACGGCAGCAGGTTGCCAATGGCTAAGTTCTGTCCCAACAGCCTATAAGCAAATTTTGAGGGAAGCTTGTGAGGAAACTTTGTGTTCGTGCGAGAAGTCCAAAAAATTGTTGTCTTCCAAAATCAAAATATCCAGTAGCTTTTTTCATTTCAGAGATTGCTGATCAATTTTCGTTCCAAGTCTGTCTGTCCGTCTGTCTTATGTCTGCCTGTCTGTGGTAAATCCATGTCACGACCAAAACTGTACTAAGTTAGTCTAATTTTGATGAAATTTTCAGAGATACTGCGAATTAGTATCTAAGCGATTTCCTATAACTTTCATCAACGTCGGATCATTAGCTGCTCGTGCACTGCACAAAAATTATTTTCTTATAACGTCGGTTCCTCATCACTTATTGGTCCGATTTCGATCAAAGCCGGAAAATAATGGGGTATATATTCCACAATTATTGCGTATGAATTATATTACGATTTGTTGAGTAATAACTACTGCGTATGTATAAAACTAAAATTTATCGACACAGGCAAAACTGCTGGACTAATGAACCGATTTTCTTCTAACGATACATTTTTGATAACTTCGATTTGTTCATGATCTATATACAACCGATTTCGTTCAAACTCGAGGGGTTGTTGAGTATATCTCAACAACTAATACTAGAATAAATTGTAGACTAAACTAATACTAGTTGACACTAACTAATGGACTGATATTCATGATTTTCGGGGTTAATTTATAGATAATCTCCTTCTAATTCCTTCACCTTACATATACTTCAAGTGGTTAATGCCGTTGGATCAGTAGTATAGTATGCGCATGCGCAAAAATTAATTATAGCTCTATTATGTATAACTAGCATGTCTAAACTTTCCTTACTGTTGTATTTGCATTCAATCATACTGATTCGTACCTACCTTGTTCTTCAACTGATTCTATTCGTCCATGTTAAAATATGTGAGGAAGCTATACTGCCCACCGAACTTGGCAGACGTTTTTTGTGCTCTATAGATTTGTTTATCACTTACTCCTGCTTCCTCCATTGGATTTTTTACGTCTTACACCGGAAAACTGGAGTTTACAAAATGTATGCAGATGGGCTGAATAGGAAAGACGTTGGACGGAAAAAGATAAGCAGCCTAATACGACGTACGTATACGACTATTAATCGCTATTAGAATCACCAGATCATTCGCCAACCTTTTCTAGTAATCAAATTTCATAACTTCACTTGGTTCTGTTCCAAGAGGCAAATAAGGCTGACACAAAGCAGTTTTTCCAATACCCCTGCTCTGGAATCGGGAACAAAATTTACGCAATACTAAATTTAACAAGGAACTACATAAAAGAGTAAAATGAACCATCAGAATCTTGTAACGAACGGATGAATTTATTAGGATTTGAGAGAGCATCAACCAACTCAAATTTAAAAAGTAGGTATATAAGTTATAGGTTTAAAATATTCGGGAACTATTCAAATCGTGGAACGGAGAAGGTTAAAATAATCATTAAAGAGCATAAACGTTTGTTGGCCCTATGTTGCCTAGCCTTCGGAACCATTGGTGACTCTGCTTTTCAGTGTACATTTGTGTCGTTAAAAAAAAAATTGTGGTCCGTAAAGTTCATTTTGCTGTCTGAACAAAACGTAAGCATATGCTTGTTCTTGTTTTTGCACCTTTAGCTCTAAAATGGTTAAGGTACTGCAGTGTAGCAATGGGTACGCTGTCCAAATTGGCTGAGGTTATCCACCAAGTGACTTAAAGATGGTGGTTTTTTATATTTGTCTTTTAAATGAATAGACTTAAACTAACTCTATAAAATAACACAGAGACTTGGTAGGTCACAAAATGAAAAAAGACGAAGGAGAAGTGATAAAAACTACGATATAACTCTCATCTTCTCCAGTTTATACACACTTCATTTACTCTGGCTGATTTTCTGAAACCAACTGTGTTCCGACATTCTTCAAGGCTAGTAGGCCACCCAAGGTCAGAACCATCCCAAAACCCCCAAAAAGAGGGCACACAGTGTATACCAGATCGATAAATTGAACTCCGACTGGGTATGGAAAATATATCCATGGCAAAATATGAAAGGCCGAGTAATTTATACCGTGGCACTCAACGTGGTATATAACATTTTCCAATCAGAAGATACACCTAATAATTGATATATCAATGACTCACCAATTTTCGCTTGTTCCCCAATTTCATTTTTGTGGCCGTCTTCAGTCGAATTGTAGCCCCGATCGATATCCAAGGATCCCTGATTTTTAATCTCAATGAGAAGGTCCAAAAAGTCATTTCGTTTAATGTTATTTTTTTCTCGATACTCGACCGTCTGGCCTATCCCAGACAGGAACATCTGTTCCAACTCTCTGTTTACCCTGAAGAAAAGTTTGTGACATGTTAAATACATGGATCTTAAAGTCAGTAAATAATATCCTTTACAGAATACCACATGTATTACACAGCTCCTCTTTCTGTAGCCCTGATCAATTACTGTGTACGATTATGTTTGTAAAATAAGTCCATAATAAATTACACTGTTTTTAAACACTGAATTAAATCTTTTTTCAGGAAGGTAAAGACGGTTTAATCGAAGGTAGGATAAATTTGATTGGAATTGAATAAGGTTCAATTCAATACGAAATGTTTCATTGAATGTGAATGTTTAATGGACGGAAAAGAGTTCTGATCAATAATGAATAAGCCATTAACTCAATTGACTAAATAATTGCTGAAAGGAATCATTTAAGTTATTGCGTTAACGCTTTCGGTTTTAGCGAATTTTCGTAAAAAATGTAGCTATTGCATGGTAAAACGAATATTATTTAACAAAATATCACTCGAATAATGTGCTCGTAATATTGCAGAAAAATGTAATTAAATTTCATTCATATTTGCTAAAAAAAAAAAAAAAAAAAAAAATCAATAAAAACTGCAAATAAAGCTAAAAACCCGATATCTCTTTTTGAATAGTTAGCTACTGTTTATGATATGTTTTTTGCCATAGAATTTATAGTTAAAAATTTCATTGTACTCAGCGTGCTCAAATATCAAAACAATTTAACATAGATTTAATAGGATAATTTACAAAAAGTAACTCATACGATCATGCAGCATGATAGGAACTTTTTTCAAATTTTAGTAGCCGATTTTATTTTGAAGTTTGGTATAGTTACCTACTTTTTACATTTAAATTTCACACAATGATATTGAAAAGCCCTCATTTCCCGATACTAACTCTCAATAGTTCGAATCTATTAAAATAGGATTACAACCTTTTTTATACCAAGTTATATAATTTTGTAAGGTTATTGGCCGAAACATCTTACTTCTTAATTTAATTCATTCAGGGTACAGTTCACAAGATATTACCCAGTATATCAATCTTGAAGTGAATGTGATATATATATATATATATATATATATATATATATATATATATATATATATATATATATATATATATATATATATATATATATATATATATATATATATATGTAAGTATATATATATATTTTTTTTTTTTTTTTTAAAGACCAACAGCCGAATTTTTATAGGTTTCCTGACTTCGTCGTTATTTAAATAGTACCACATTATCAGAATATGAGTTTGCTTTTTTATATAGGTATATATATATATATATATTTTTTTTTTTTTTTTTTTTTTTTTTTTTTTTTTTTTTTGAAGAAATAAATATAATAGGGTGTTGAATGACCCATTAGAGTACAGGAATTTTCAACACATTCGTTAAACTCGCAACGAACACAGTACTGAACGGTTAGCGGAAAACACCAACATCGCGAAACGAATCGGAGCAACGTTTTCTGACAACCTGATTGGAAAACCAAATTAGTAAGATGGTATTTCGTCATGCTTAAGGTTAAACATATGATGTAGTTCACGGTACTTTTATTTATATCAAAACAGCGTTCAAAATTACTGTTGGGAATTATAATTTAAACATTAAATAGGTAATTTACATAGGGCCACTTTCACCAACAACATAAACGAGTTTAAGTTAGAAAAGATTGGAAAATAACGGAAATTCCAGCCCATCGTCTTTCACCAGACCACTTTATGAGTATAAACTCCGAACGAGGTGGCTTGAGGTTAATCTTCCAAGCCCCGGCCAGTTACACTTGCCAATCTCCGTTTAGTCGTGATGACAATGATGTCGAGCAATATGGCCGCGTACCAACAGCTGATACCTACAGTTTGATTCACAGTTGAAGTTGATTGTTATTCAAGTTTTTTCAAAGATGAATTCACGCGATTAATCGCTCGGATTAGTTTTTGATTCCTCGGATGAGGACGATGTCCTCAATTAGAGATATTAAAGAAATTCAATAGGTTTTACGTTCGAAGCTCCAAACACGTTCTAGAACATTAGACGGAAACTAGATAGTAACTATATAGATGGTAACTAGGTAACTAGATAAAAACGGCGCGGGTAATAATTGGTCACGGTAGTGATTCTGTCTTGATATGTCGGACACATGGTGGGTTTTCAAATTGTCATTTCAAATTGTCCATGTTTTCATTGGACAGTTTGCCGAATCTCCGTTAAGAAAACTCTATTATTCCAAACTGGGTTTCACCGAGTTTTGGGTGGGTGAAAGACGCCAAGGTTTGATCCTCGAGATTATATTTAATGGAGTTTGGCCAAACTCCGCTACATAAGTTGTTGGTGAAAGTGGCATTATGTTGAAAATGACATCGAAATTACTTTTTAAATTATAATTCCCAACGATTAAATTAGATGACATTTTTCCATTCATGCTTAAGGTAGGATTTCACTCATGTTGCCACTTTACTGAGAATACTGTATTCGCGGTTATGTTGTCGTAGCAACTTCCAATACAATTTTCATTGATCCATTCTGGTTTTGGAATCTGAATTCATGCCAAGGTATTAAATCTAAGGGGTAATTTCCGCTAGTAGTAATAGTAAACGTATAATTTACATACCTTTCGGAGGAGTCCGTCGTCACAAGCAAGTCGAGTACATGGAGCGAGCGCTTTCGATGTAAGGACATCATCAGCAGTACTGTTTCGACGGCCTGATGATGATGTCCTTACATCGAAACCGCTCGTCCCCGGTACTGGACTTGTTAATGACGAAGGACTCCTCCGAAAGGTATGTAAATGATAATGAGCTTATGCCAAGTTCAGGTTTAGTTCTGTAGTTTATTCTCAGATCCTCGTCACCAATCCTCACCATCCGCTGCCATCCTCGTTGCCAATGAAGGATTAAATAATAAACTGCAGAACTAAACCTGAACTTGACATACGCTCGGATTCCAAAAAGAAGACCATTTCATCAAGGAAGAGAAGATGTGCGCATGCACGATCGTATCAGTAATGGCGCTCAGTGGCAGACCATCGGCAGACATCTTAACGTTGTTTACTTGCATGAAGTACATGCATTCAAGTTCATTATTTCTTGGTTTTACATCTTTCAACTGCTTTATTTTCTAAAGCCGGACGGCGTACGGCGAACGGCGGACGGCGGACGGACATTTTAAATTTGGATTCTACGCACCTTGAAACGTAAAGTGACAAAGTTTGAGGGGGGGTTATAAAAAATTTTTCCTCCACGATCACATAGGCTTATTGTTGGAAATAATAAACCAAAAATAGACAGGGGCTTTTGGCCTTCCTGGATAATTTTCCTATTTAAGCCCCAGGGAGGCCAGAATGCAACGTGTAAAATGGGACTTGCACCATTACGTGATAAGGCGCCAACTAGCAACTCTAAGAAACCCACAACCACAACATAGTTTTCAACAAATTTAGGAACCGTTCAAAGAACTTAGAAATTGCCGTCTAACGAACTCAGATTTTTTAATGAAACGCTTAATTTGTGTGCGAAACAGTAGATTTTAATCTCAACTCTATGGAGGGTTTTCTATCGTTTGTAATGAAACAAACTCATAATTTTTGTATGAACATGAAAAAGTGTCAAACTACAAGAATCTTTTCACAGTGCTTTACAACGGATGTCCATCATGAAAATTTCACAAAATTTTAGAACTCATAGCGAAAAAATTTTCAACCTTTTAAAAATGCATTAAAAACAGTTTACTCACCAATTTCAGAACAATAAAGGAAGTATAAAACTTGGGCAAATCACTGCAAGTGACAGGATGCTAATTTTTGGTTTATTTCTAGACTCTCTGTTCCCGGAACTCCTCCTCATCATGCGACTACCTTGAACACTATGAATTTTCTATCTAGCAATTCACTAAGGTAACTGTTCTAAAGAAAGCACCCTAGCAGCATAGGTACTCGTAATCTTCATCGTTTGCATCAAGACTTAATTACCGGAAATTAACCATGCCTTCCTGTTCGATAAATATGGAGGTACCTAACACTCGTGTTATCAAGAACTATTAGAGAGAACCATTGATTAGAGCTCGGTGTAAAATAAATACCGTCAAATGAGCGTAACGATATAAATACCTACAATAAACGTGCTACGTAAATGCAGTAGTTTCTGATAGAATTTAAGTCATGTTTAGGACATCCCATCACTTTCTTGCACGCGAGAAAAACCATGGCAGAAAACTAGGAATGCATTGCAGTTCACACTAAGCACTTGTGAAATAATTATCTGGTGTGAGCCTTGAGCCACCATCTACTAAATAAATCAAAATTTTTGGGATTTCTGATTGTAGGGTAATGACTTGAAAATAATAGGGTGCCAGTTATAAGGTGAAAGAGCGCCGGCAGGCAAGATTTGGTCTTTGGTCTGCCACTGATAAGTTATGATAAGACGCTTATTAAAACTGCGCGTAACCGCAGCTGTGCACATCCGACTTTTTAAATCGAAATCGACTAGATTTTATTAAACGTTACTATGACAACACAACTAGAAACAACCCACTCATTAGAGTGCCTACTCAGGTAAAATCCTATACTTAACGTATATCCAATCGAAGTCACCAAGAACAATTTTTGAACACTGGTTTTCCATAGGTTGGAGCATTATTGGTGCAATAATTTATACGAATCCTTCATTTCAATCACATTGGAGCTAATAATATTATCAACAATATGAATATACTATTAACCTCTTTAACCGCAATTTGTGGCGTATACTCGGAACTATACTGTAGAGTAACTCTACCATACGCTCTATCAGGTTTCGTGTGAATATGCGCTGTCCGATTTTCCTGAAAGGCTCGTCAGGGTTATTGAGGCTGTCGATCTCGAGACCAAAAGCACAGGAGCCGATGATGTCTGTCGTAAACCTGGCGATTGTCTCCTATTTAGAAAAATAAACCGGATTATTTGAAAGGTCAAAGTCATCTCGTGCAGTGGTAATATCTGTAAATTATTGTACCGCATTTAATTTTGTAAAAATATTTCTCATACCTGGTGAACGATTGATTGTTAATTCTCAAGTACAATAATTTTTGGGAATATGGCATAACTGAGCTTGTACCTAAAGCACAGCCATCGAAATATGTTGGTGAACGGATAATCTCTCTGAATATAGGTAAAAAATAATATAAATCCTGAGGTTTCTTAGTTACCAGTTCTGATTATAGTATATTATAACCTAACAACCATCTTTGTTCCATTGCTCGGTGCTAACAACTGACCAGACCGTAAGCATGTTTTTTGTAAACTTCATTTATAACATTTGTTAATATTACCTAGTGAACATTTTGACAAGAACGTCTGGGCTAGGAGACTTTGAAAACTTGGGACGATAAACACCCGACGATTGATACGCAAAGTTGGTAAACAGATTCTTAGTATCTGCGTGATGAACGTAGACATATAAAACTAAGCAGACGACAAATAACTAGGTAAGTAATATTGTTGAATAGTGGTTGTAACGAGAAGTAGTCATTTCCATAAGGTTCGCGAGATCAGACACGATGGAGTTCAAACAATTCACCAAACTGCTATTATAGAAGCGCTATCATCACTATAAGTGATCTCCACATGAGCCGGAGATGATTTCTTTTATTCAAGAGACTGACCTTAATGTCTACGACATCATCGTTTTTCCCAGCGTCTTCTTCAAGTTTACGTTCCAGGCGTAGTGCGCATTCTTCGAATAGGCTGTACATTAATTTTAATTTGCCAGACGTGAAAGTTGGCGTGAGCTTCACTCGAAGAGCTCGCCATCTCGATCCTCCCAATGCGAACAAGTGCTGGGTTAGAACACTATCGTTGTTCTTGAAGCTGCGATCACTATTTCGAATAAGACAATTTACCTGATATAAACTAAAAAATAATGCAGTCAAACATTCTAACATTTAAGAAATGTTGCAAATTATTACACTAAGAATTTTTATTTCTGTGTTACACAGCCCTTCAGCACAAATCATAAGTCTATACAAGGTGTGACATGTGGTAAAGATCACAGGCCAGGAACCGATCCTAGAGCTATATTCTGATCGAAAGCCACCCGTCGTGCCCAACTAATCAGTATTTTTACTGGGGGGATTGAGAAATTGTTATGTATTTTTGAGATGCGAGGGTATCGAGCATCCAGAGCACTGATCCGGGAAACTATAATATTTACACAGATCATTTATTTGCTTGAATCAGTGGTCTGGATGCTTGCAAATCATAAACGCATGACATCAAATAATAGTCAAGCCCTTTGGAAAAATTCAGAGTAGTTGGACACGGCGGGCGGTCGGCCTCCGAAGTTTGCATAACGCACTTGATCCATAAAATGTATTTTTTTTAATGTATATACTTTTTTTTTTTTTTTTTTTTGGCAATTAAGTGTATACCTTTTAGGCTTAGTGTGAAACAGAGCACAATAATAACAACACCAACAAACACCCTATCCCCTGATGATTATGATAAAAAACCAAAAAAGAATTATAATAATAAAATAGTATACATATGAAATGTATCTCTATACAAATATGACCAGCCTGTCATTAAATTCGAGGTGTGGTCCCAGGGAGGCTCCCCATCAAATTTCAACCTCCTAGGGTATACAGCTAAGAGTTTAGCTAATCCGGCTAATCAGGATGGTGCCCGATTTCATTCGTCTCGTGATGTCACAGAGGCTCCCTAACAAATTTCAACTTCCCATGGTGTTCAGAAGACAATTTAGCTCATTCAGCTGATCAGGATCCGTCTTTGCATTCATCTCTTGTCTCAGAGAAGCTCTCTATCAAATTTCAACTTCCTAGGGAACAGGAAATACTTTTTCGCTTTTTACTGCTGAAACTGATCGGGGACCACCCTCGATCCACCCTCGAAGACTCGCTCGATCCCATAAGATATTTTTACAATCGAATGAAAACTGAAAACGTAACACGTGTTGCAGTATTTCAATTTCGCGTATAATCAGCAGCTACTAATGATACGATCATATCAATATTTTTAGGCTGATTAAACCGCGTTTTCCCACCTACCTTCCAAATTAGGGCGAGATCAGACGACGTGGCCGTGATAAAATTATGCTTCATTAATTTTACGTTTGCGCATGCGAGTGAAGTATTGATTAGTGAGGCATGAAACTGATTGGAAACCTTCTGCATCCTAACCCGCACTTTTCATAAAAATTTCATCGGAATCTGATGGAAACTGTAAAAATTAAGCCCGTTGCAACAATTGGCGGACACATGAACAGGAAACCAAAGTTGCTCAGAATCATCAAACTGAAAATGAGAGTAGAAATTTTGATTTTGCAAAAAATAAAAGTTTCATTACTCAAAAGTGAAAACAGTGCTTCCGCTACCTATAGATAGACTCGGAAGTAAACATTAACTAGCAACGCTGGGTCTTATGGAATTATTGTTTGTTATTTTCAATTATTATTATTATCTTATGGAATTATTATTAGACTATCACCGACTCACACATTTTTTGCTTCGAAATCAGGCACAGTAACAAATCCTGATTTTGGAGAAGATAAATATCGGGCAGAAAAAGTTTCACTGACGATTTAATTTTGTTCGACTAGATCGTTAGGTAGAAATAATACCTAACAAGATTTCGTTCCTAGGACCTTGACATATTCGGCCAGCTAGCATGCTTCATGCTAAAACAGTGACTGTGCACTTCATCTTTTTCTTCAAAAAGAAAACAGACAACAAACTTAGATAGAAACTTCATCTTTTTCTTCAAAAAGAAAACAGACAACAAACTTAGATAGATACCTACCGAAAATAGGCGAAATCCTTGACCATGATGTTCTTAATGATTTTGGGATCTCGAACTATCAAATCTGGTCGCCTGCCGACGTATATTCCGCCGAGCTGGTGCCCTGCAAGTTTTTTGTACAGCTCTTCAATTTCCAAGCCTAGAAACCTGGACGGGCGCGTGAGGCAAGGCTTACTGCCTAGAGGGAATTTCCCTTCGACGTAAGGAAACCCTCGTTTCTCCCAGTACCCGAAGGCCAGCGTGTAGAGTTTGAAGAACACCCATAATATCGTCAGAGCCAAAATCCAGTAAATCATTTTGTCTGTAAAAGAAGAATAATATACACAATTGAGAGGATGCGCGATGGGTATCATCCCATTTGTTAACCTCGAATGGCACAGTTAAGCTTATCATCACAATTGATGTATAAGTTCAAGAATAGGTGTGTTATGAGAGGGTATGTATCATTCACAACGAAATCTAATGTGCAGCTAAGTAGGGTCAGAAGAATCCAATATATCCTTCCGGAATCCCAGAAAACGTGTTAGGGAGTCCTGTGACAACATGCCTGGTGGTCTTCCTCCAGATCGCATGATCTGGGATGGTACTCCATAGAGGAGATTGTTCACACAATCAATGTCCTTGACACAAGTACCCGTCTTAACCCACGAGTCGAGGTGCGTTCTGGCTCATGGAACCCATTTCGCTCCCAGTTTGGATTCCCCAGAGTCTCCTGAGGCTTGAATAGAAACCACCCTGCACAATTGGCTACTACATGATCTTGCGAAAGGGATTCAAAAGAGGGTGGCAAAAGCCCTCACTGAATGTCATGAGACGCTCCAAGATGTTGCTGGTTACTGGCATCCTACTAACCTACATCCCCTTCTTAACACCATTGAGCGTACTCCGAGCTAGCAAGCAGTTGGCAAGAACTTTTACTTAAACTAATCCTATTAAAGCTCTGCCCACTATTCTAACGTGTAACAATAAAACTTTTCAACATATTAGATTAAACATTACATCATTGCATCAAACCCATAAAATCCTACCTGGAACATATATTATTCTAGTCCCACTTATCCTACCCGTATCCTACCTAATAAATTATTTCCTCATTCTACCCCAAGGTTCCCCCTGTTGTGCCTGAATGAAAGAATAGTGACAACCTCGGTTGAAAACACAACTAACCTCCAGTAAATATCCTGTCGTGAGAAAACTAGGTAAAGGGACTCCCTCTATCCCATGTAGGTACTTCAATGTTGCATACTCAGGGATTCCGACTAAATGTGCTCTGCCAGCCCAACCCAACCACACGCACAGGGTTGCTCGTGACTCAACTCCAAGCTAGCGAGCTTAACAGAAACTCCACAAGCCCGACCACGAACACACACTTGCACAGGAATTATCCACTGTATGTCCGGACGGGCTCTAACACCAGTAAGAAGGTGATGTGTCAACCTTCTCTGAATCTCATTATCACCATTCTCCTGCCAGGTAGCGAGAACATCCTTGCCCTACCTTGCAATCCATTCACTCTAAAGATGACTTGACACCCCATCATCCGTCATGATCCATGGGATCGAGAAGGCCTCGTCTCCTACAGTTCTGGAAGTTGCCCATCCCTTCCAGCTTAATATTCTATAGGAATGTACAAACTGAATGAACTGGCATACAAGTTACAGAAGTGCGTTGTGCTCGATTTACCTTCAAAATAGCGCTGTGTTGTGCAGTTCCAAGCTTACCCTATCCCACTCGGTCCATGATTGTGCCAAGAACTGAACTCCATACAACAAAATACCAAGAAACTGACCTTGGTGAATCATAATCAGTTCGCAGTACCCCAAGCTCTACTTAGGACCAGGAAAATGGGACACGTTCATAAAAGAAGTCAAGGCACTATCACACACTGATGAGATATGTGGAGATATAGACAGCATTCCTCGAAATGATTCCCAGTTACTTAAACTTTGTCACGTACCTCAGTCAATCACTACCCACCCTTATTATGGGTGATGGGGAGGAGGGTGTAGCTGAGCATAAAACTCCCTTCGGCAGCACGATTGTAGCTTCGTCCCTGGCTATTGTAATTTTCACAGCCTCACACTCTGTCACCAGAGTTCTAATCAGCCGTTCATCTTCAAACTCCAGGGCCTGTCGACTATTTCCTTCGGCTAAGATGATTAGGTCATCAGCATATGCCACTGCTTTTGCCCCCATCTCTCCCAAGACCCTTATTATACCGTCGAACAGGACCTTCCAGGGCAGAACCTGGGACCAAACTCTGTGGACATCCCTTGGAGCCAAGTAGGTACCTATGTAGTTGTAGGAACGTTAATTGTGCCAATACCTAAATAAACGTCATCGACTGACAGTTCGAAATTTTCTACTATCACACCTAACTCTCTCAGTGGACAGGTCTTAGTGACCCTGTACTCTCGGCCAGCTAGCAGTGGTGAATAGGGGGGGTCACCCTATTTTTCAATAATGTGGGGGTGTCATAATTTTATAGCTTTTGGGCGCCAGTCCACTTGCAACAGTACAAGGCATCCCTGTAGGGTCGTAGCGGACGAATAACCCCATATAACACCCCCCCCCCCCCCCCCCCCCCAACTCCCATTTAACATTACCCAACTGGGAAAATAAAGTAAATACAAACAAATCACAATTTGAAAATTTAATAAAAATAAATTAATTAGTCTCCAGAATTCGGGCTGAATCCAACTGCGATCAGTAACAATAATATAATCTTAAAACAGAATAAATAAATGTTTCACAATTTGGTTTCTCCCACCAATTTGCCAAAAATGTCCAAAAGTTGAGCCAAAGAAAAACCTAGGGTGATCAACACCTAATACAGTCCTAAACCTAAACTTATAACTAGATGCCTATTCTACGCTTTTGCACTATATGCCCTAATTCTACTCTTAAACTACGAGTACGTGGCGTATTAGGTGTGATGATGGTAGGCTCCTATTCTGGTGCAAGGAGAAAACCCCTAAACAGAAAATACCCATTCTTGAAATACTTCTCCAAGGGCAACGTAAAAAACCAAAGTACTAAATCCAAAGTTTCGAGACAAAATTTATCTAGGGGACTAGGGAAATCTATCTATAACATACCAACAGTATGGGGTTTCCATCCAAAATCTCCTGCTCCTACTCTGATTTTCCGGGAAAATACGGAAAGACTGAACTGTTAGAACTCAAAAGTGCCATGCAAAATGCATGTTCTGAAAAGAACTAAAACTTCTGATTAAGAACAGTAATTTTGGTGGGCATATTGAGGACCACTAGATTCCTCTATCAATTGAACGAAACTCTATTAAATTTGACGCTCCTGAACAATGGTTTTCAACAGTATCAACGAAGTTGTATGGAACCCTCACACTTCAACAATCCTGCTATACAGTTTTATGATCTATTCAAACTGAATTAACATAGTACACGTCGTAAATTATCCTGTAGAGCAGCAATACTTCGTGGTACGAACAACGACGGCCCACTGATGAGATCGGTGAGAGGTAACAGATAAGCAGGGGTCAAGCCGTTCTGGGCTCCGTGGTATTCGGAAGATCAAGTGAAGGCAACTCAACATACATTATCCATGTTTAACATACATGTTCCAGTGGTTCAGCAGGGCCACAGAACCAAATTATAATATTATATATATTTATATATATCAGAATGTTTTGAAATTTGAACCCTTATTGTGGAAAAATGTGTCAATGGAGAACTATCGTGTGTTAGAATTTCACTTTTTGACCTCAGATTCGGATTTGATTTGGACTTTACAAACCCTAAGTATCAATTTTCAGCTCAAAAGACTATTTAGTTTGATCAATAAACGGTTATGAAGATCACGCGTGACATAGAAGTGCAAGGGAGCAAAGGTTCCCTCCAGGCGGGCATAGGCCGTGATGTCATCGTATAAATTAATTTCAAAATCCGTATTACTGGTCAGACACCTATATTATAGCCGCTTTTTGGATAGCTCTCACTCAGATCTTTCTACTGACCAAATAAAAAATAACCACGAAAATTCCCCATTATCAAATTCATAGTTAAAAAACATTTTAAATAATATTCCACTATACAATATGTCGCATGCTGAATGCATCATACGACTTTAGACAGAGATATCAAAAAATTAGGCATTCCAAAAGAAGAGATGGGTTCATTGGAAAGCCCTTTAAACCACAATGAACTGCTCGAATCATAAACAAGGAAAACAAAAAGGGTGGTCGAACACTAAATGCCTTTTGAATACTTTTTTTTTTTTTAATTTTACCAATTTAATGTGCTCAAAAAGTGCTGGCCAACAAACTCATTCAGGAATTATTCAGGAAAAATACTTTCGCGCCGACCTCTTGCGCGCAATCGACACTAACTTCATTTTTTCAAATGAAAACTCCCCCTTTTTTATACAAGATTTGAATTGTACGTCAAATTTCATGAATTTACGACCCCTCACTCGATTTTCTTGAACGCGCGCGAGCCGTTGCGAGCGCGCAAAGTTGCCTAACTACCAAAATTACGCAAAACATGAATTCTGGTGAACTCCAAGTGTGGTACATGTATTTTCATTGTTTTTCACCGCTGACTCATCTGGCGCTATCCGTTTCTTGATTTGATTCGATTTTAGTAGAATAATGGCCGAAATTCGGTTGTTTTGCGTGACAAATTCATCTTTTTAGGCGTGTTTGCACATGAAATTTCAAAATTTGCAATTCCTTTTCCCCTCTTCCTTTTTCAACCTGGCTTGGAACCGGATATGGAGTTGAAAAAAATAAAACCGAATGTTTACTTTTTTAATTTTAAATACTATCTAGTGGGGAAAAAACATGAAAAAATTACATAAAACGTTCATTTTGAGCAACTGCATGAAAGTCTTTTTTTTCATGTTTTCCCCCACCAGATGGTATTTGTAATTTTTTTAAAGAAATGTTCGTTTTTATTTTACTTCAACTCCATATCTGCTCCCCAGCTCGGTTGTGAAACGAGGAGGAAAAATGAATTGCAAATTATGAAATTTCATGTGCAAACACATGCCTGAAAAGATGATTTTTTCACGCAAAATAACCGAATTTCGGTCATTATTCCACTACAATCGAATCAAATCAAGAAACGGATTGCGCCATATGATTCAGCGTTGAAAAACAATGAAAATGCATGTATCTACCGCACTTGAGTTTACCAGAACCCATGTTTTCCACAATTTTGGAAGTTAGGCAAACTTTGCTCGTTCGCGGAACGGGTTGCGCGAGTTCAAGAAAATCGAGTGAGGGGTCGTAACTTCATGAAATTTGACGTATAATCCGAATCTGGTATAAAAAAAAATGGGGAGGGGGGTTCCCATTTGACAAAATGAAGTTAGTGTCAATTGTGCGCAAGAGGTCGACGCGAAAGTATTTTTCCTGAATTCCTCACAAAAATATAGAGAATGGCGTTGGGTCATTGAGCTCTTTGAGCTGACGACGCCGAAACGGCGAAATATTCGCTCACTTTTGTAAGTGTTTTTTGTAAGTGTGTTTTGTGTTTTCTATATTTTCCAACCATCTGTAATACCTAAAAATAATATTACACGCGAGTGTTTTCATCCTTCATCAAAACTATATAAATAAATTTATATATATATATATATATATATATATATATATATATATATATATATATATATCAATTCAATGAAGTGGCTCTACAAGAGCATGTATAATTAAC
Source organism: Adelphocoris suturalis (assembly GCA_030762985.1). NCBI lineage: Eukaryota > Metazoa > Arthropoda > Insecta > Hemiptera > Miridae > Adelphocoris > Adelphocoris suturalis. Next base: position 72,345,103 of record CM061043.1, read on the forward strand.
ACAAATTTTAGAAAAAACAAAAAGTTACACCACAAACTATTTTTTTATATTTCGGCTTTAGTTGCCTTTTTCAAAATATGAAGAACTAGAATAATTTTTTGTGGGAATTTCGACGTTATTATGCAGAGATGTTTGCCATGGAGAAGTTGGTTACCTGGCTAACGCCTGATGTTTAATCCTGGAGGATCGTACGCGCCCAAAACATTAGAATGTGCCTTTTCAGATTGGTGAAGCATTCTTTTATTTTCTCCTGGCTTCATCTTCTTTACAACTTTTATGCCTGAACAATCGTCGAATGTAGCATCATGCGTGGCGGCATGGCGGCTCACAGGCAGATCTTGCGTTCTTGTAACCACCGATGCTCTGTGGTTGTTGACACGCAGGTTAAGCTGTGTCACGGCTTTTCCGACATAAAATGCAGGGCATTCCTTGCACAACAACTCATATACACACATTGGTGTTTGGCAATCTGCCGACCCTTTGCATGTATATGAGTTGGGGTTTTTAGCCGAACTGAACGTTTCCTCTTCCATGACGATTGGGCAGACTTTACATCGCCGCTTACCGCAAGGATGCAGCCCTCTTGGGGGTGGTTCTGTCCTATTTTATCGTCTATGGGACAGAATATCCCCAATTGATGACGCTTGGCGGTAGGACATTGAAGGCACTTCCGGGAAAACCCTTTTGGTGGATGCATTTGCTGAGAGGATTGGGTAGAGATCCTTCATCATTTTATTTATCTTCTCAATACCAAAAAAGAATGTTGTGGTCAGTTGGACCTTCACATTGGCAAATTGCCAAACACCAATGTGTGTATATGAGTTGTTGAGCAAGGAATGCCCTGCATTTTATGTCGGAAAAGCCGTGACACAGCTTAACCTGCGTGTCAACAACCACAGAGCATCGGTGGTTACAAGAACGCAAGATCTGCCTGTGAGCCGCCATGCCGCCACGCATGATGCTACATTCGACGATTGTTCAGGCATAAAAGTTGTAAAGAAGAAGAAGCCAGGAGAAAATAAAAGAATGCTTCACCAATCTGAAAAGGCACATTCTAATGTTTTGGGCGCGTACGATCCTCCAGGATTAAACATCAGGCGTTAGCCAGGTAACCAACTTCTCCATGGCAAACATCTCTGCATAATAACGTCGAAATTCCCACAAAAAATTATTCTAGTTCTTCATATTTTGAAAAAGGCAACTAAACGCTTAAATATAAAAAAATAGTTTGTGGTGTAACTTTTTGTTTTTTCTAAAATTTGTGTTAATTATATATATATATATATATATATATATATATATATATATATATATATATATATATATATATATATATATATATATATATATATATATACGCGCAAACTTCATCAGGAATCGTTTCAAAATGCCTCAGAACAGATTTCAATGAAGAAATTTTAAAAAATTTTGGTTTTAAAATTTTTGAGCCATTGCAATGGTTTCATTTTTTACCAACGTTTGCTAAAATGGCGAAAAACGGCGATTTATTTTCATAATTTACTAAAATAACTGTTAGACCTTCTAGGATTTAAGTGCCAGAACCTTTACGATTTTCTCTCGACGACCAGCCCTGTCACGCCTTATAGTTTTGCTGGCATTTCATATTCCCCAGTGCACGTGACTCTACTATTGAAACATGTTACATTGCGAATTATCAGATTTACGATCGTTTTAATTATGAAAAATCGCAAGTGGAGAAAAACTTAAGTCGTCAATAAATAGAAAAAATGGGTTCTGAGAAAATTGCTGAGAGACGCTTTTTGTTTGGGAGTCATTTGTAGAATCCGTAGTTGGAGTACTCATTGGTACTCAGTTGGTACTCATGAGAGTACCTCATCTGATGCACATATGAATAGCTGTTAGCTTTTAGGATTCGTTTCGGAATGCCTCAAAACAGATTTCCATGAAGAACATTTAGGAAAATGGATAGGTATAATTTTCAAATGTTTGGAGTCATTGTAGTGGTTTCATTACATCGAAAATACTCTTAAAATAACAAATTTTCACGACGAAAGAATAGATCATGGCACAAAGTAATTCGAGCAGGCACAGAGTCCTAAATAAGAAGAGTTTTCTTTTCAATCATTATTATCATTTCCAAGGATGATGACATCCCCGATTTTAGTGATAATTTTTTTTCTCTCCTATATTTTCTCTCCTAATTCAATTATTGCAGGTCGGTTGGAGGAATGGGTGCAAAATCAACGCTTTCTTTCGAGATACAAAGGTGATTGTTCTAGAATCTTAAAATACGTTGAAGGACTATTTGGAGCTCTTGTCGCAATTCGTTATAGTTAACTACTATTATTATAATAAAACACTTACCTACGCGCGTATAAATCTTTGATAGAGCACACATAAAGTCGTTAGCAGGAATAATTAACTATTACTTAACACTCAAGAGCCTACTAGACAGCGGCACAAAAGATTTTTAGGTAACTATTCACTTTTATTTGATTTCTTTATCTGAATAGATAAGAATCCTCTATTTAAGGTCTAACTGTTCACACGCAGACAGACTACGAGATATTGGATTTGAACAAGTCATTCAAGCTTTATTTAGTAACTAGCCGCTCGGGCTCGCTACGCTCGCCTCCACGTCCAGCCGGGGGGCAAGCCCCCCGGACCCCCCATTAAATTGCTCGCTTCGCTCGCAAAGCGTGGTATGTAGAGAATGTTGCTCGCTTCGCTCGCAAAGTGTGGCATGTAGGGAATGTTGCTCGCTTCGCTCGCAAAGTGTGGTATGTAGGGAATGTTGCTCGCTTCGCTCGCAATTGAAACATGTAGGGGATGTTGCTTGCTTCGCTCGCAAACGGTAGATCTCTAAGGGTAGGTTTAACTTCTGTAGGGGATGCTGCTCGCTTCGCTCGCTTGAGGAAGTTATACTGCCCACCCAACTTGGCAGACGTTTTTTTCTGTTGGAAATTCTTACAAACAAATTAAATCTTATAAAACTACGTGGAACCACGAAAAGTTTATTAGGGGATGTTGCTCGCTTCGCTCGCAAGTCCGTATTTATTCTGTAGGGGATGCTGCTCGCTTCGCTCGCTTGAAGAAGTTATACTGCCCACCCAACTTGGCAGACGTTTTTTTCTGTTGGAAATTCTTACAAACAAATTAATTCTTATAAAACTACGTGGAACCACGAAAAGTTTATTAGGGAATGTTGTACTGCCCACCCAACTTGGCAGACGTTTTTTTCAGTTGGGAATTCTTACAAACAAATTAAATCTTAGAAACTACGTGGAACCACGAAAAGTTTATTCGGGGATGTTGCTCGCTTCGCTCGCAAGGTATACCTGTATATGTGTAGGACAAAGTCCGTGAGGGTCCCTTCAGGTAAGCAACGTTGTGTAACGGCGGCCCGTGGTCGATTAATTTCTGATGTTAAAGCTTCCCTCGCAATTCCCCTCGCGATTTGACCGACTTAACGTCACTTTATTCGATATCCGATTTCGGATTCAGATTCGGCGGACCCAAAGCTGTATTTCGCCCGCGAAAACCGTTCCGAAAAACGTACCTTTATGGGGTATATTTTAATCGGAAAAAACCAAGTTTTTCGGCGGACTTTTCGAGAAAACGGGTCCGTACTCTCGCATTTTTTTAACGCATTTCCCGATACTTTTTTTGCGATCCGATCGCGCCGTCGTCTTCCTCGTAGGAAAACCTACGAAACCCGTATTTTTCCGGAATTGTCAACGGCCGTTTAGAGGGGTAGGGGAAGCGGGGAAGTCCAAAAAGCGCACATTAATTCTTACTTCGACCCCCCTCCCGCCCTACGGCCCATGGTTCGGGTGGGATTAGAAAATTTTAAATTCGCTTATACACCCTATCGGAAAATCCCAAAAAGATCCCCCCACTCGTAGATCCGGCCCACTCAGCCGTTTGGCCGTGCATAGACACGACAAACAAACGGACGGAGTTTCATTCTTATTAATAACTAGCCGCTCCGGCTCGCTACGCTCGCCTCCACGTCCAGCCGGGGGGCAAGCCCCCCGGACCCCCCGTTAAATTGCTCGCTTCGCTCGCAAAGTGTAGCATGTAGGAGACGTTGCTCGCTTCGCTCGCAAAGTGTGGCATGTATGGAATGTTGCTCGCTTCACTCGCAAACAAAAACCCTGGACCCCCCATTAAGTTGCTCGCTTCGCTCGCAAGGTGTGGCTGTACACATGCGATGTATTACAAACATATTTGCTTCGCTCGCAAATGGTAATCCCTAAGGGTAGGTTTAATTCTGTAGGTGATGTTGCTCGCTTCGCTCGCAAACGGTAAATCTCTAAGGGTAGTTTCAACTTCTGTAGGGGATGCTGCTCGCTTCGCTTGCTTGAGGAAGTTATACTTCCCACCCAGCTTGGCAGACGTTTTTTTCTGTTGGAAATTCTTACAAACAAATTAAATCTTATAAAACTACGTGGAACCACGAAAAGTTTATTAGGGAATGTTGCTCGCTTCGCTCACAAGGTATTGCGTAGTAGTGCAAATGGGAAACCCCCTCAGTCATCGAGTCGCTTCTGGTAAGCAACGTTGTGAAAAGGCGGCGGGGTCGACATTTTAATCGTTTCGCCTTACAAACAAATTAATTCTTATAAAACTACGTGGAACCACGAAAAGTTTATTAGGGAATGTTGTACTGCCCACCCAACTTGGCAGACGTTTTTTTCAGTTGGGAAAAAACTACGTGGAACCACGAAAAGTTTATTCGGGGATGTTGCTCGCTTCGCTCGCAAGGTATACCTGTATATCCTTGAGGAAGTTATACTGCCCACCCAACTTGGCAGACGTTTTTTTCAGTTGGAAATTCTTACAAACAAATCAAATCTTATAAAACTACGTGGAACCACGAAAAGTTTATTCGGGGATGTTGCTCGCTTCGCTCGCAAGGTATTGCTGTATATTTGTAGGAAAAAATCCGAATTTATTCCGTTGAAATGGCTCTCGCTTCGCTCGCAAGGTACCTGCTCGCAACACCCAAACACCGAAACCTGTACCTGAGTTATTGAACCCCAAAGTATGGCATTTAGGGGATGTTGCTCGGTTCGCTCACAAACGGTAGATCTCTAAGGGTAGGTTTAACTTCTGTAGGGGATGCTGCTCGCTTCGCTCGCAAACGGTAGATCTCTAAGGGTAGGCTTAACTTCTGTAGGGGATGCTGCTCGCTTCGCTCGCTTGAGGAAGTTATACTGCCCACCCAACTTGGCAGACGTTTTTTTCAGTTGGGAATTATTACAAACAAATTAAATCTTATAAAACGAAAAGTTTATTCGGGGATGTTGCTCGCTTCGCTCGCAAGGTATACCTGTATATGTGTAGGACAAAGTCCGTATTTATTATTTGAAATGGCTCTCGCTTCGCTCGCAAGGTAGGTACCTATGTAGGCATACCTGCTCGCCTCGCAATGTTGTGACATCGAACCCTTCACGTCAATTCTGGAGCCTTCTCTCGTCCACGTCAGAATCATTTTAATCGCTTTGCTCGCTTCTGCTCGCGATTTGACCGACCTAACGTCACTTTTTTCGATATCCGATTTCGGATTCAGATTCGGCGGACCCAAAGCTGTATTTCGCCCGCGAAAACCGTTCCGAAAAACGTACCTTTATGGGGTATATTTTAATCGGAAAAAACCAAGTTTTTCGGCGGACTTTTCGAGAAAACGGGTCCGTACTCTCGCATTTTTTTAACGCATTTCCCGATACTTTTTTCGCGATCCGATCGCGCCGTCGTCTTCCTCGTAGGAAAACCTACGAAACCCGTATTTTTCCGGAATTGTCAACGGCCGTTTAGAGGGGTAGGGGAAGCGGGGAAGTCCAAAAAGCGCACATTAATTCTTACTTCGACCCCCCTCCCGCCCTACGGCCCATGGTTCGGGTGGGATTAGAAAATTTTAAATTCGCTTATACACCCTATCGGAAAATCCCAAAAAGATCCCCCCACTCGTAGATCCGGCCCACTCAGCCGTTTGGCCGTGCATAGACACGACAAACAAACGGACAAACGGAGTTTCATTCTTATTAATAATAGAGATAGAGATAGAGATAGATTAATAGCCATCTCACCGAGATCGTATACTATCTTGTTAACATAATCATCAACATCATTATTATAGATCAATTTCTTCAAGAGAAAGCTAAAGAGCATCGTCATGCAATACCTACATTTTCATAAAAGAAAACAAAGTAGGAGAATATGGATCGTACGGCTTCAGGAAGTGACGTCGCAGGTACAGGTGACTTAACGAGCCCATTTCTTAATTTATTGGTGTACAGATAAGGTGACAGTCGAACGTCGTTTCGTTCGTCACGCTTCGTTAATTATCGTTAAAATTATAGTGAGATTGTTCAGCAGGTTGGGGACACCATACCCTCAAATTGGGTTTCCGGTCCCGACCCACCTTTCCGCCCGTCTCCCGAATGTTATACCGCGTACGTTAACAAAATTCAAGGTTAAGTAAAATTAAGGTTATTGATCTCTCTCTCTCTCTCTCTCTCTCTCTCTCTCTCTCTCTCTCTCTCTCTCTCTCTCTCTCTCTCTCTCTCTCTCTCTCTCTCTCTCTCTCTCTCTCTCTCTCTCTCTCTCTCTCTCTCTCTCTCTCTCTCTCTCTCTCTCTCTCTCTCTCTCTCTCTCTCTCTCTCTCTCTCTCTCTCTCTCTCTCTCTCTCTCTCTCTCTCTCTCTCTCTCTCTCTCTCTCTCTCTCTCTCTCTCTCTCTCTCTCTCTCTCAGACACGCACGATGCGCTATGTTCTGATCATATTTTACATACGTGATTTAATAATATAGACCAGCGGTTCCCAACCTTTTTTGCTTAGGGGCCCAATAATATTTTTTGAAAAAATTCGAGGCCCACCCCGATTATATATATATATATATATATATATATATATATATATATATATATATATATATATATATATATATGTATAATGTTCCCATAGGTATTTAAGCAAATATTAAAATCAAATTAAAACATACTGAGCAAAAAGGAAAAAAAAAACTTTTTACTGAAAAATCTTTATTTATTTATAGATATATTAACATGGCTGTTCAAACTGAATGGGATTTGTGACATTGTTTGTCCCCTACTAGTGCATCAATATCGGGATTGAAACTTGACAATTTCATACTTAAGTCACTCTCTACGTTTAACTTATTTCTATACTTATTTTTCAAATAAACTAAAGTAGAAAACGCTCTTCACACAGATAAGTAGCTGAAAATCCCATCAATTGCGTCAGTGTAATTTTGCGAATTGCGAGATAGTCTTTTCGCACATTTCTCCAAAAAGGAATCAATGGGGTCATTTTAAAACTTAATTTCAGATCCTGATCACAAGACAGTTCAATTAAAGAGACCTCTTTACTTGAAGATGTGTTAACTTTTTTTAAGTTATCTTCATGAAAAGGATTTCTGATACATTGGATTTCGCCTTCAATTTGAGGGAACTAGTTCCTAAAAGAAATATGAAAAGGCTTAGTTTCTTACTGTTATTTCTCAGTCCAAAAATGAAAAGTTTAAACACAAAGTAAAAGAAAAGTGACGAGACAAGTAATTGAAATAAATTTTGATAAATATATATTTAAAATTAAACTGCCTGAGGTCGGAAGCCAAAGATGAGAGGTGATCTTTTATGGTTGCAGCTGTTGTTTCATCAATTTTTGACTTCGTTGGTTTCAAGGAAATCACGTAGGACAAGAAATACGTCGAAAGAATTTTTTTTTTTTTTTAATTTTTTTAGCCCATCGTTGAAGTTTTATTATCATTGCCTCTATTTAGTCTTGTACAAGAAACTTATGAATATCCTTGCCCTGAAGAGTTAGATTAAGAGTGTTGAGGGCACCAAAAATATTTGCCAAATACGCCAACCGCTTTAACCAGTTTTCATCGGTCACACAGTCTAAGAAAGAACTTGCACGTTTGCCATCATATGCCTTCATGAGGAAAACCCAGAGTTCATCACGAAGTTCAAACAATCTTGTAGTATTTGTGTTGACTGCCCATTTCATCACACAAAACACTGAAAAGTCTCGAGTTTTTTGACCTTGCTTTGATAAAGTTGACGATTTTTACTGCATCGTCAAGAGTTTTTTTCAGACACTCGCCCAAACCTTTAAATGCAAGAGCTTCTCTATGTATGCTGCAATGTGTCCATTTGACAAAGGGAGCTACTGACCTAACTCTGGCGATTAACCCCCTATGAATACCAGACATAGCTCGTGTCCCGTCAGTTGTCAAACCTACACACTTTGACCAATCTAATTAATTTTCTGTTAAAAAATTGCCAAGCGACTCGTAAATAAATTTAAAAATAAATTGTAAAATAATTGAATCAGTAAACTTAGGTACAATATCCAAGAGAATGCCTAAATTAATATTTTATCGCGAGGACCGATTTGTTAATAACGTACTTATTTTGCAATATTTTAATATTATTTCGTGAGTTCCGGCCAGCATCCGCGGCCCAGTAGCGAGCTGCCTGCGGCCCACAAATGGGCCACGGCCCAGCAGTTGGGAACCGCTGATATAGACCATCAATGAGATAATAAATCTTTGTGTAATAATTCGCAGCGTTTTAAACATATGCCAAATCAAAAAATAATTGTGTTACTTCCTGAAAAACATTATTTTTTGGAGGGACTTGCATCAAGAACCCCTCAGGCTAAGCTGGGGAGAGCTGATTTGAGTTCCACCGTTTCGCTATAGTAGAATTAAAAGCAACAGAACACGCATTATCTCCTCTCCGTCCAAATTCAAAATTACTTTTTTTTTTTTTTTCAATAGAAATTGATAATTAAATATCACTCACTGCTCTAGTTAACATCCATGTTATCTAAGGACAGAAGAAGCTAACCACTTCAAAGTGATGGATATACGGGTTTTCAGATAGGCTAGGAAGGATAAAGCGATGTTCACACTCCATGTTCACACTTGATCGAACTCGATTATATGAGTCCCTCCGTCGTTAACAAGCAATCTTCCTTGATGATAAGGGCGTTTCTGAACTTCGGTGGGCGTAGTGTCCCAAAATAGATAGTAGTAGATAATGTTGTTGAATTTCAAAGTACCATTGTAAAAGAAATTTTGGAAAACCATAAAATTAAAATTCATTTCATAATACCTACTCAAAATCCAACATTTGAAAGATTTTATTCCACCTTTACTGAAAATATGCGGTTAATGAAAAACTCGTCAATCTACAATAAAGATGCAACCGTAGAAAAAAATCCAGTCATGCAGCATGACCGAATGAGCAAATTATCGTATTATGTTACTTTGAGCACTTTTGTTGTTATTTTGAGCACTTCGAGTGCTAAAAAATGGTTAACACCAATTGTGTGGCAACATAACTTGTTATAAGTAATATTATGCGATTCAAAAATTATGGATTTTTATTTTATTTATTATTTATTTTTTTATTATACACCTATGTAAATATATATATATATATATATATATATATATATATATATATATATATATATATATATATATACCTATATATATATATATATATATATATGAATGATTAGTAATTTAGGAAAGAAATTTTACAGATAAAAGACGAAAGAATGGAAAATCTAATATTTCGATGAAAATCTTGGTCACAGATATAGAATATAGTAGGAGAATGATTGTTTTCTTGCGTCCTGATTGCTTGGGAAAAACTCGTATCCAAGGCTAAGATGCTGGCTGAAACGATTTTTTGTAGTGTTCAATACCTTGAGTTAATCGTTTAGATTGAGGCCAGGTGGTCAATTTGCTCCAAGTATTAATCTGTGAGCTCTTTCTGATTGCTGGAGCAATCTATCATTAGCCGTATCTGGCAACTTTCTTAAAACTTTCACCCCAAAGCACTGGTCGAATAGGAGAAACTGAAAGACTATCTATCAACGTTGAATAATAAACTGGTAGAAAGGGGCTACCCCAGCAAATTCGTGGAGGACAGAATAGTCCCAGCACAGGTGGCTTACCAGAGAAGACAACAAGCTTCAACAAGTCAGGTTCCACCACTGGTCACGACATTTTTCTTTGGTGCCCAGAAGCTCAATACCATCCTCCGGGAACTTCAATGTGTTTTGACATCGAGCCCACTAACTCGAGATGTCTTTCCCGAAAAACCTAGAGTGAGCTACAGGCAAGGAAAGAATATCGGGGAGATCTTGTCGCATCGCCACCCTCGGGAGCAGCCTCCGGAGCAACAAGGCTTACACCCATGTCAACGTGCAAGGTGTAAACTGTGCAATTCGGTGATAGAGGGCTCAGACTTCTCCTCTGCTAACACCAATTACACATATAAATGTCGAGGTGTAGCAGAGTGCCAGTCAAAAATGTGTGTTTACCAACTAGTCTGCAAAAAGTGCACTGATGCACATGCATTCTATGTTGGTAAAGCTACCACACTCAATCTGCGCATGAACAATCACAGAGCAACTATCACCCAAACCCAGCAACTCCCAGTTAAAATACATGCGACGTCCCATAATGCCACGTTCGACCAGTGCTTTGGGGTGAAAGTTTTAAGAAAGTTGCCAGATACGGCTAATGATAGATTGCTCCAGCAATCAGAAAGAGCTCACAGATTAATACTTGGAGCAAATCGACCACCTGGCCTCAATCTAAACGATTAACTCAAGGTATTGAACACTACAAAAAATCGTTTCAGCCAGCATCTTAGCCTTGGATACGAGTTTTTCCCAAGCAATCAGGACGCAAGAAAACAATCATTCTCCTACTATATTCTATATCTGTGACCAAGATTTTCATCGAAATATTAGATTTTCCATTCTTTCGTCTTTTATCTGTAAAATTTCTTTCCTAAATTACTAATCATTCATATATAGTTCAGTAGAACCATCAACTTGTATAAATATATATATATATATATATATATATATATATATATATATATATATATATATATATATATATATATATATATATATATATATATATATATAGTTTTTATCGATTTTCCAGCATTATTTAGTACAATAATTTTAAATGTTCTAGTTCATCGTTGGTAAACTTCTGTTTACTACAATTCAGCTTTTAATTTTTTTTTATTATTAAAAAAAAGATTTTTAGCCGTTTCTGCTATTTTTAAGGATTTTTTTTGGGGCATTTTTTTAAAATTGTAGCCTATTCCAAGGTGCTGGCCAACAAATTCATCCATTAATTTTGGGAAGTTTTTTTTTTTTAAAGAACGGAGCTTTGTCGTCTGGAATGGCACACACACACACGTAGGATTCGTTTCAGAATGCCTCAAAATGGATTTCAATTAAGAACATTTTCAAGAATTTTTATTTTAAACGTTTTGCACTTTTTATACGAAAATTCGTTAAAATGGACTATACATTAATACTCGTAGTATGCAACCGTTCAATTCATTCTGCTAACGGAATGTCCCCACACCAGTTATAATTCAGAAATAGTGGACCGATAATTTACTGGAAATAGTAAAAGAACAACAACTCCTCAATAATTATGCAGCCCATCGCACAGCCTAATTGGTACTACTTTACAGAAAACGCTGCAAATTATTTCACAAAGGTTTATTATTTTTTCAATTGAGTATGATCGTAGTTTTAGTTGGCTTGCGTACGTCATAAGGCCCGTCCAGACTCCTCGGCGTGTCCTATTTCGAGTTGCCACAACCTATACTTCTATAATTATATACGCATGTTTATATTTCTCGATTTGAGCTCCTATCTATTCAAATAGTTATTGCCTTAATAATATCATTGTCTAAGTACGTACGAAAAGTCGAGAGGATATGTTATTAAATTTGCGTAAGAAAAGCATTGGTATTAACACACAAATATGACCTAGGAAAAAACATAAATTCATGCCTCGAAGGAACGCTGTACCCACCTCATGGTGTCGCGGCGCCTCCTCTCACTCCACCCCCCGCTCACCCCCCTCACCACCCACCGTGACCCCCTGCCAAGCGTGCCAGGCGTGCGTCTAACACGTCCTAAAAGACACTTTTTCGTCCGTTTTTGGCCCATAGCATCTATGCGAGTAAAGCGATCGGGATGGTTAAACGTTAGAACCAACTAGACCCCAAATAGAGTCTATGTGCGAAAGAACAGGTTTTTTAAGTCAATTCTTAGGCCTTTTATGGCCCGGACGGCGGACGGCGGACACCGGACGGCGGACGGCGAACGGCGGACGGCGGACGGACATTTCAAATTTGGATTCTACGCACCTTGAAACGTAAAGTTTATTATTGGAAATAATAAACCAAAATGTAGTGAAAAAATCCGAAATGATGGGCAAAAAATAATTGAAAATCAGAATAAAAATAAGGAAGAACCGCCAGAATCGCCAGAATCGCCAAACAAGTGGAAGTCAAAATCGACAAATTTAAATTGAAACAAAGAGAAAAATATACAATGAAAAAAGGTATAGATGATGTAAACTCATAATCAAAACTAACAAAAATTCTCACTTCTACTAATATGAAACGACTTAAGAAAAGCATTGATACATTCGAATGTTCTGTTTCAGATTCATCATCCTTTTCACCACGGAATTAAAAGATGTTACGTAAAATTCTGCCAATTAAATTAAAATAAATAAATTACAATTGTAAGCATGAATGACATCTCAGACATGAATGACGTGCTGAGAACACGGAAATTTGCAACTAGACGAGGAGAAGCCTTGTCGGGGTTACTTGCCAAGGACGAATTACCTTACTTTTCCGAACCCTTCACGTAAACAACGTTTCTATCATCATAATATATAATGACTTTTTTCCCAATAACTGATACATAAAATCAGTCCTGAGAAGGACCAAGGGTAGTTTTTCATCAACTATTCAATATAAACGTTCTGTTGTGTTTAATTTCTGTTGTATAAATCTGATTAAGAAATAAATCTTTGTTTTTTTTTAAATGTGGAATTTACAGTACCAACACAAAATTTATATGCGTCAGATTTTTACAGTGTTAATATCGGCCAAGTTAGTATGTGTCGCACAGAGGCTATCTGAATAATTTTTTTATTTTGGTTTATTATTTTCAATAATGAAACTTTGTTATCGTCCAAGAAAAAATTGGTTAACCTTCCCTCAAACTTTGTGGTTTACGTTTTAAGATGCGAAGAGTCCAAAAAACTAATAAAGAAAACTGCCAGCCATCAAGAGGGTTTCTCCGAAACTACTGGGCCTAAATTTATGAAACGTAGGTAAAACATCACATATTGGGTCCAGTTGGTCCATACCTCGGCAAAGATTTCGATCAACCTTAAAAGGATAGAATTTAAAGGCACAAATATTTAAAAATCGAAATCTAGAAAACTTTTGATATCAAAAGAGGTTTTTTTTAATCGTTGATAGATACCTACTATCCGGATGAATCCAATGAAATCACCAAGATCGCTGTACGTTCATCCGTTCACTCTCCCTAAGGTCTAAGGGATAGAACTTTGACAGGAAAAAAGATCATCAATATGGGTGTGGCTCAGAACTGGTTTGAGCATAGTAAAACTGGCCTTAAAAAATACCTCGATCGTATCAGCTGATATATCTCAAATGGAATTCTCTCTTCAAGAAATATAGTTTATTATAACTTTGGTCACTTAAATGGACTAGTGAAGCAATGGCAGGTATGTGTTTTATTTTATATCATTAATAATGACACACTAGCGCATTTTAAACTAATGCGCCGGAGGAGTTAAATTATGAGGGAATGCTGAGGCTCTCTCTACGCTTGAACATCGCCGGCTGGAAGTTGATTGAATCACTTTGAATAAAATTATAATGAACAAAATTTACCCTCCATTACTTTCGGCTAGAGTGAATTTCAGAGTGCAGTTCAGGGTCACAAGGAACGTTGTTTCTTTCGTCCCCAAGTATCACATAACAAATTATGGGAGGGACAGTTTGTTCTCTTACCAGAACAGGTAAGATCTCTTAACGATTGATTTGTAACTAGATGTATATTGTGTATGTTTTGTATAACTATTTCTTTGTTTATTGGCTGCACTTGTTTTTGGTTTTATGGAAAGGGATTCAATTCCCGTGCTATATATAATTAATTAATTTTCAGTAAGATTCTGATGTGCGTGGATATCAGATCTTATTAAATACAGAGGGACTAGTAAAGTGTAGGTGTTTTATTTTAATTTATTAATTCATCCAGCAGTTTAAGCAGTTATATTGTAAATATTTATCTGCCATACATTACGTTAAATAGTTATTGACAAGTGATGATACACCTTTGTGTAATAATATGCAGTCATAAATAAATATCCAATCCATCCATCATCAATAGTTTTATGTATGAAAGTATAATGTTTAGGGAAGTATATACATTTATGTCCTTCAAAATTATCGTTTCTGACCATTTTTTTCACTAAACTAAACGTCCATAAACACAAACAAGTAACAATGGTATAAAAAAATGAATTATCGTAGTATGAGAAATGGTTACCATTCCAGGTCCGATTCTGAAACCGAAAATCCTAAATTTGGTTAGTGTAGCGGGTTATTACGAGTATTATAAACGCCGAATATTATTTCTGTATTAGATAGCCCTTCTTTGCAGATCATTGGTCTATAATTTTATTATTATTAAGCCCCTTATATAGTAAATGATCAAAACTTGGCGCAACGGGCCTCCCAATAGGGTTCACATCCCTACAATTCCAAGACCCCATAATTTTGCGGTTAATAGTAAAAGTAAACAATTTTTATTTTAAATTTCAAAATGACGGAAAAACGGCAGTTTTAAAAGGAAAAAAATTAGCCTCTCAGTTGTTCGGTGCGCCTCCGTGCCTCTTAATTGTTATTTAGGTGTCCCAAAGGAGCTCAGTCTAAATTTCAGCACCGTGAGTCATGTAGGAATCGGAGTACACTTTCGCGCATGCGCAAGACCTAATAATGATGCAATCATGTTGAAATTAACATTGGATAATTAAACTACTGTCCCCCAACTATGTACCAAATTTGAGCGGAATTGGACGACTAGGGCGTAAAAAAATGAAAGTTGAAGGAATTTACGTTTGCTCATCCGCCGAGTGAAGTTTTGATTAGGGAACAACGAAACTCATAGGGACCATCTTCATCCCAACCAGCACATATGATGAAAATGTCATAAGAACCGGTTGAATATTCTGGGAATTCAGCTAGTTACAAGGATTTGCACAGATACACACACAGAGATAGAGAGAGAAAGACAAGGAACGAAAGTTGTTCAGAATAGTCTAAAACGTAAAATGCGAGTGGAAATTTTACCACTGTAAAAAAACAACAGCCGTTTGATTTTAGTGGAGACCACAACTTTTAAATCTCTCAAAAGTGAAAACAATGCTGCTTCTGCTACCTATAGGTAGACTTAGGAGCACTTTAATAGATGAAATTTAGCATTTAGGTACCAATAAGTACTTCACTAGTAGGTGCATCGCACGGGAAATAATTAATAAACTCGATTTCGCAACGTTATTATAAATTCCATTGGAACTATATCACCTGATAATTCCAATGTTGGCATTATATCAGCTGATATTTACAAAGCAATTTTTCTGTATTCTAGCATCACTATCTAGCGATCTTTGATGGAATTTAAAGCTTGATCGTCTAATCAATAGATCCGCTTGCAGCGCTTAGAAATTCGAAGGTTTTTTTTTCTCGATGTTCAAGCCCTCAGGGAAAGCGAACTATTCACAGTACAGCGTTAAGGGTGGTTTTAATCGATTCTTTGAGATTCAATTTTTAATTGACAGGCAAAAAAGTATTACCGTTACTTAGAAAGTTTTCAAGTTTTGACTTTTTAAATGTTTAGCCCTTTAATACAATTCTTTAGGGTTTATAAAAATTGATTCCGAGCTTCTAGGACCATCTAGACCCCAAATGTGATTTTTAACACACAAGTTTCATATAGTTAGGCAATCATTTTCGGAGAAAAGCCGCGGCGGCGGACGGACGGATTTTTTCAATTCGATTTTTGGATTCTACGCATCATGAAACGTAAACAAAAAATTTTCAGGGAGCGTTAACATTTGTATTTCTAGGTCGATTACAAAGGTTCATTATTTTAAAAAAATAGCCTCAGAGGTTTCTAAGCTGATCAGAATTTCTCCACGCTTTGTAATTGTATACTAAATGTCCAATAGGAGCTACATTTCGGGTTTCAGAATCATGAGTCCCTTAAGTAATCACTAATAATCTAGCATACTATAAATTGTAATTTTTATCATCATTATTAATTCTAATTTATTATTAGAATTCTAGATACCACAAAAGAGCTCCTTTTCAAATTGCAGATCCGTAGGTTGTGATCAACATGTCTGCGTAGATCTTCACTTTACTAGTCTCCCTGATCTAAGTATAACGATATTTAAGTAGGTAGGTATCTACCTACTGAAAATAACATGAATTTATAGATCATTGAAATGGTTTTAACAATCACAAAAACTCCATTGAGAAATATAGTAAATCAAGAGATAGATAACGTGAAACATCAAAATCTGTGAATTAGGGAACGGGAAAACGATGCTTGAAGAAATGTACGTTAGCGCATGCGTAGAATGAAGTAATGATTTGAGAAAAATGAAATTGGCAGGGGACGATCTACAGCCTAACCCGACAATACCCCGAAAACTTCAGCAAAATCTGATGAAAACTAGAAATTAGGCTTGTTTCTGCGATTACAATTTTGCACATGCGCAGGAGCAACTAATGGTGCAATCATGTTAAAATTTATATGTAATGATTAAACATTCCACCAAATTTTAGTGAGATCGGGACCACTAGGGCGTGAAAAAATTATGCTTGAAATAATTTACGTTTGCGCTGTCGCATAATGTAGTACAGATTAAGAATGATGAAATTGATAGGGAAACATCTACAGCCGAACCCGCGCCTTCCCTGAAAATTTCATCAAAATCTTTAGAAAACTGTTGATATTAGGCATACTTGCAGCAGCTACTAATGACATAATCATGTTGACTTTTATATGAGTATATCAAATAATATTTTCCCAACTACCCTCCAAATTTGAGCGAGATCGGACGACGGGGGCGTAAGAAAATGACTTTTGATGGAATTTATGTTTGCGCATGCGCTGAGTGAATTGATTTGGGAATAACAAAACTGACAGGGGAGACCCTAACCGGCACATTCCATGAACATTTCATAAAAATCGGTTGAAAAATGTGGAAATTAATTAGAAGGATTTGCATGAAAGTTCTCCATGGATGATCGTTCCCAAAATGTGTCTCTTATTTTTTTGGCTCATAGCAACAATAATTACTTGTCGGTTACTATTGTGAAGGGAATGAAATACAGGTGTTAAAAAATGGGGCTGAATCCACACAACCCCAATATATAAGTTTAATCAAAATAGGATGATACTTGAGGATGATACATAAATATAAATATATGAAACCAACTTCGTACTGAGAGTTTCAAAACACTGACACGCACGTCCGATTTTTGAAATTTTGATTCAATTTATTGAGTAAATAGACGTTCATATATTTTCGTTTTCATGAATGGAATATATTTGCTCGTGTTTATTTGCACAACAATTAATCATAGCAGTACCGACGTGAGGCAATGAGCAAAGGAGTCGTTGTGATTGATTTAGACTAATTATATCCCGATAACACTGATCCTTGCATTCAATATAGTTTTATCGGGGCGGATATGTTATTTGAAGAAGGGATGAAGAACGCATTATTTGAGGGTGTGACACTTAGTTCTTTTAACGGAATATAATTTATTAAATATTGGAAAAGTCGGTTATACTATTTGATCGATCCTCCTCTTTTTCCTCATTAAGATTTTTGCTTTAGTCTTTTGTTAAGGTTTATATCGGCTTCGTCGACAACCTCTACTAGCCACTGCCCAAGAAAGTCCGAGCCAATAGAGAGAATGCTGTGTAGAACATTATCAGGCCCTTCCATCTTGAAGTCTTCTCCGATTACCTGGCAAATCCCATTATGAATTGATTTACTGACCAATTTTTGGTTCTTAGAACGGCGAGAGCATAAGTAGCTATACACCCAGGTTTCAAGTTGGTCTGATAACATTTGCGTGAATTCCCGTTGCATGAAGTTCTTCAAAGGGCTATTAGGAACACCAGCAATACATTTGTTTTCTAGCAGTTGGAGCTTACTACTTTTCTTCGCTGGTGCTTTGTCTAGTACTTTAAGGAACTGAAGCGCTTCCCTGAAAATAAATTAAGTTACAATTCATTAAAATACAGTCGCATCTACTATGTAATATTTCGGTGAGAAAATCCCACAAGCTGTGAAATTAGTATGCCTCCGTGATCACCTACGAAAGTCGAAGAGAGGGTTACGGTAAAATAATAACTATCAATGCCAAGCTTCAGGATATCCCTGGCCAGCTCATTGAGTTTGTGAGGATTAATTTTGGTTTATTATTTTCAATAGTGAACCTTTTTAATCGACCAAGAAAAAAAATGTAACCCCCCTGAAAATTTTTTGGTTTACGTTTCAAGATGCGTAAAATCCAAAAATCAAACTGAAAAAAATCCGTCCGTCCGCCGTCCGCGGCTTTTCTCCAAAAATACTAGACCAAATTATATGGAACTTTTGTGAAAAATCACATATGGGGTCTAGATGGTCCTAGAAGCTCGGCATCAATTCTTATCAACCCTAAAGTAACCCTAAATCATGTAAATGATTTCTACAAATAAAATGATTACTACTTCACTTTGCGCGTACGCAAACGTAAATTCCATTAAGCGTCATTTCACACACCGTAGGAGGTCTGATCTCGCTCAAATTTGGAGGATAGTTGGGAGAAGACGATTTGATCATTCTATATGTTTGAACATGATCGCATCATCAGTACCTAGTAGCTGCACATGCGCGAATGCAAAATTAAAAAAAAAATATATATATATTTATATATATATATATATATATATATATATATATATTAGAGATGAGTCGATACCAAAATTTATCGATTCCCGATACCGATACCTAAAAAATATATTCCCGATTCTCGATACCGATACCATCGGCACATAATACCTAACTTACCTGTTGGTGAAAAACAAAAATTCCTCTTGAACTAGTAATATATTCAAATTTTTTTGTACAACATATAACTTATACTTACAAAAAATTGATCCCAATATATTTGCAAATGAGGTAATTTTTAAATAAAAACAAAGCATGGATAATAAAACCTTTATTCTCCATCTGTTCTACTTGAGGTTTTTGTTTAAAAAGATATTTTCATTCAAGGCTTTAGTTAATTTGATTTGTGCAAATACAAAATTTGATATTTTTTGTTATCTATCAAGTATCAATTAATAGGCAACTTTTATTGCCTAGGATTGATTTCTTTCTGAATAAAACAAGTTAAGCAGACTGACTTGGTTTTTTAGTTTTTCGACGGCAACTGTAAGGTGTTTCCAAATAAGACTGGCTCTAGGCTTTCATACTTGGAAAACATAGCTTTGTCTAATGCTTCTGTTGTCACAAACAAAATACCACAAGCCTACTTGTAAACAAAGTTATAATTGTAAGTTGTGTTTTGGACAATTCATGTTTCGCAACTGCTAGCTTCACACAACGGTTGCACGGTACAACCATCCTCGTTGTTAGATGGTTGCAATAGTACCGTAGTGTAATAAAACGCCCATCACCGGGCGGTATCGGTATCGGCTTTAGGCGATCGATTCTCGATACCGATACCAATGCCTAAGAATCGGTGGAATCGAGAATCGGTATCGGGAATCGACTCATCCCTTATATATATATATATATATATATATATATATATATATATATATATATATATATATATATATATATATATATATACATATGAAAACGCTGTAAATCTAATGAAAGCTCGGAGAGACCGCCCCTAACGCTTTGATTCATAGAGGGTCATTTTGAAAGAAAACAAGATTTTTTTTAGAAACCATCGTTTTTAATGATTAAAACATAATTGTCTCTCCTAACTAACAAATTAAAAGCAAAATTTACTATAAATATTGAAAACTGATAGGCAATAAAGAAGTGTTTCCCGGCACTGGCAGGTAAATTTGCAAAAAAAAATGTTTTTTTCAATCACAATTTTAAGTTGCTGACAAGTTGTTTTGCTGAAAGGAAATCTGAAGCACTTTCCAATGGTAATATCAGTTTTTTAGATTAAAAAATTGGTGTTCTAGCTAATTTTCGATGAAAAAACATTAACTGCCAAAAAACATGAATGGATGTTTTCAAGAAAACAGCTAACTAGACCCTTTCTATCGAAAATAAACCAAATAATCGATTTTCGCCTTCTTTCAAGCCTGTGTTGAAGTAGGCTTACTTACTTATACATAATATGTACCTACTTTGGTATACATTTCAGTTAATCAATTTTTTTATCGCAAAATCAAAATCGCTGACTGATTTTCCAGGAAAAATAGCGTAAAAAAGTATTTGAGATCAGCGAAAGAGCCACCTTGCAAAATTTGTTCCCACTGTAAGCCCCCGTAAGTTCCCACTGTAAGCAGCACCGGCCGTTCGAAACTTTTATCCTAGACTTCCGAACCAAAGATTAGAATGTTTTACTCAAAAATCACACATCGATCCGGGACTCGGTAATCTCAGCTTGAACAACCCCAAAGGCCAAAACTGAAGGATTGTAATAATAAAAATCTTGTGAAACTTTTGAAATGAGAAAAGTGATTTTGGTTTATTATTTTCAATAAAATTGATAACCCCTTCAAAATTTGTTTGTTTACGTTTCAAGATGCGTAGAATCCAAAAGCCGAATAAAAAATAATCCGTCCGTCTGCCGTTCGCCGGCCAGAGCTTTTCTCCGGAAGTACTGGACCAAATTTTATGAAATTTGGCTCAAAAATCATACATTGGCCGGGTATGTGCCAGTAACATCGGCATCAATTCTGATCAACTCTGAAGGGTAGTAATTAAGGGCTAACATATTCAAAAATCGAAATCTCGAAAGCTTTCAAGGTAACACTAATGATTTTTTGCTTGACAAAAAAAAAATATAATCCCAAAGAATCTATTAAAGCTACCCGCAATGCTTTAGGTTGAACCGTTCGTTGTATATACGGGCTAGAACTTCGAAAAAACCTACGGATTTCCAGGCGTGAAATGATGCGCTTGAAATATTAAATACCTAAACCAACAGGCGCTTGTACTCGTAGCTCAGAGGAAAGCAATGGACTCCGGCCCGAGGAGGCAGCACAATTTTTTAATTCTTCCTTCTTTTACACCAAGGTTTTTTTACACAGAGCTTTATTATTTCTTCCCAAATCATTAGGTACTCTATTCTGCGAATGTGCTAACGTAAATTACTTCAAGCATCATTTTCCCGTTTCCTAAATGACTGATTTTGAATTTTTACGAGACCTACATCTTGATTGACTATATTCCGCTATGGATTTTTAATAAATATTAAAACCAATTCAATGGTCTATACATTCATTTTGTTTCAAGTTGGTAGAGACCTACTTACTTAAATATAGTTAGTGAGATCACGGGGACTAGTAAAATGTAGATATTTTAATTAGTAATTGCATTAATTTTCCCTCTGCAGGCATTTTGTACCAACCTTAGGAGCGTCAATTTGAAACGTACCTCCTTTGTTTTACAAATAGAATTTGATGTATAAAAAAAAGTAGAATAAGTACCTTATAATTAAATTATAAACCTAGTTTAATATCTATACATATAAATGTGGAAAGTTTGTGTGTACGTACGGTAAGTACGAGTACGTATGTATGTATGCTCTCTCTCTCTCTCTCTCTCTCTCTCTCTCTCTCTCTCTCTCTCTCTCTCTCTCTCTCTCTCTCTCTCTCTCTCTCTCTCTCTCTCTCTCTCTCTCTCTCTCTCTCTCTCTCTCTCTCTCTCTCTCTCTCTCTCTCTCTCTCTCTCTCTCATCTATCCTGAGAATTATACATCCAGTTCTATTTGCAGCGAGTTCTCATTGCGCTCATAATTATCTCAAATAGAACAATGCGGTAATCTGCGTTGATACCTAGTTAACGAGCTCAGACAGCGTATTTGTCTTGTTTATTCAAACAGTAGTGCTCGTGTTGAAGATATACCGTTTTTATTAAAGAATATTCAGTTAATTATTAATGCGAACGCACTTTTCGTTGTTTTCCTTTAATCCATTACCGAACTTACGTACAGAATAAATCTATTGCAATGATTCCAAATATTTTAAAATAAAAAATGTTTTCCATTATTTTCTCCTTTGAAATCCGTTTTGTAGCATTCTGAAACGAATCGTGGATTTTAACGCTTTTTCATGTATATATATGTATATAAGTTTATTATGTATATATATATATATATATATATATATATATATATATATATATATATATATACTTTGTTTTAAATTATTACCAAAATTATATACTTTGTTTTAAATATAGAAAGAATTTCACAAATATATAGAGGAAAGAAAGACTCTGATATTTCGATTTTGATCTTTGTCAAATAAATTAGAGAAACGAAAGTAATCCTTGATATCTTGGAAATTGCATGTGTGTCAGCGTCCATGTTACTGATCAACAAAATTGTGATGAGTTTTCTGGGTTTGATGGCTAATCGTGGAGATTGAGACCTGGAGGACGATTAGCGCCTAGTACCCACATAAAAGCTCTCTCGGATTGTTGAAGTTGCCGGTCATTTGCATGTTTCGGCATCTTCTTCAGAACACAATTCTTTCTATATTTAAAACAAAGTAGGTATATAGTTCAGTAGAACCGCGACTAGTTCAAGTGTTCCTATATATATATATATATATATATATAAGTTTGTTGTGCAGCACTTTTTTTTTCTGCTGATCACAATAAATTGATCAAATTTCAATAAATGGGCTGCAAAAACCATTGAGAATAGCTAAAACCGTCAAATTTATGTTTTGCAGAATATTACTCAAAATAATTTTGCAGCTATGAACTTAACAATAAAAAAATGTATGCACAAAATTAGGCTGAAATATTTCATACTTGAATCATTACTATGTGCTAAAAAAAAAAAGTTTATGTACATACCTAGTGATGGAAACTGATAAAAATGCTTAGAATCCAAAATCTTTGTTTGAATAACAGATTATAATTTAAACCAAGTTTTGCCACGAAATTGATAGTTAACAATTTATTTGCGCTCAAAGTTCTCAAATTCCATAACTATTTAACATGAATATAATACGATAGGTAATTTACGAAAGTGTTGTTGTGTTTTTCTTCCTCATTACCAAAGGTTTGGACTCTTGTAAAAGCTTTGCAGTTTTTGTGAAACTTTGGGGGTCATAGGATTAATTTTGAGGAAGTGGCTAATTTTTAAACTTTTTTTTTTTTTTTTTTTTTATTGTGTTCTAACAAATGAGTGTTGATTGTGACAAATAAATATGAAAATCGTTTTTTCCTAATGTCAATCTAACATTGATTTCAAAAACGTGGTCAGAATTTTAGAAAGTTTTATTTAATCGGGGAAAATGTGCCTTTTTATGTTTAAAAAAAAACATGTTTCCTCCTCTCCCCTCCAAACAAAAACTAAAAAATAATATAGCGGCAACGGATTAAGCAAGAGCGGGGCGGTTGGCGGCCTTCTGCTCTATTTTTATGCAATTTCAAATGGTTTTTTTTTTTTTTTTTTTTTTTTTTTTTTTTTTTTTTTTTTTTTTTTTTTTTTTTTACAATGCGTCACTGACAATCTGTATGGGTCTCGTGCCTAGTCCAAAATACAGAGCGCTCTATCGGCGAAACGCGGCGTCACGGTATTTCTCAATGCATCCAGACCACCCTTCCCCCGGCCTAGTCTCCCATGGTGTCTGTGGACCATCCCCTCCGAGCTCTACGGAAAATTTTTCAGACCCAAAAAATTCGGAAAAGGAGAATAACAAAACGGTTAATCTAAGTTGTGATTAAACAATGCTGTTGGCTATAATAATTAGAGACCGGATTTTTATGCAATTGCATAGCCTTATAGCTTCACCTGAGGCATCTGAAGATTGTATCATTGTTTGATTTGATTTCAGTTGGTGCTCTGTCTCAAATTCTACACTGCCTATTTTTATATATTCAAGCTATATAGGTAGATGCATGCTTATGCATATTCGAGGAGAATTCCGTGATTGTGCATAATTTAGAGAAAAAAAAAGTTGCAAATAACAAACGCCCCTTGACCATTCTCAGAGGATGTGGGAAAGTAAACAATAATGAAGGTATGAATGAGTGTTAACTGTGGGAGAATAAAAATATTGAGAAAGAAACCTGCGGTCAAAGTGTTCCTCGAATACAGGACCATTTCTCATAAAGGAAACACTTCATCATTTTTGTTTAAGTCGGAAATCCATGCTTGAACTTTTGAACTATGGGATGTACCACTTTGTGGCATTTTCAACAAAATGTTATTGGTCCTCTGACGACGTGAGTATTGGAGCCGGAGAGGACGTGAGTGAATCGACTGAGTTTACAGACCCAGTGGTTTTGAGTATTTTGAAATTAGCTTCGATCACTTCAGTTGATGTGGAGCGTTCATTTTCCATCTATAAGAATATTCTCTCTGATCGCAGCTACAATTATGTTCAAGACAACCTGGAAATATTTTTGTATACGTACCTAAACTATGAAAACCTGGCGCACATTCACTAAGGGAAACAGCTGTTTGCATTGAGCAGTTAATTATTGAGCCTTTTTGTAAATACCATATACCTAATATTAAGCAAATTCCATTCAGAATATTATACTGTGCTTTGTTCAGAATTGTTTTTATTCAAGTGTTGCATTTTATGTCCCGTATTTTACTTTTTTTGCGTATTTGTTGCATATTTTTATTAGTTTTTACTGCATATTCTATGGCATATTTGGGGCTTCTCGATGGACACAAATTTCCTTAATAATGAATAGTATCCATGCTGTTTCGTAGAACGGACGAATATTAATCTATACCTACAATTTATGAACAGACTTTTGTACAGTGAAAAATGGAAGAGTTAATAAGGTACCACCCCTTTCCCCTAGGCACCCTTGTAAAGACACTCCAGCCAGTCGCCTCCGCCAGCCCTAGAATCGATATGCACGAGGTCTATAAATAAATACAAATAAAGTATCAATGGGCTATGTTTCACAGTAATATAGCAACTATGTACGTATAATGTTCAAAGTACTATAGGTAGCAGAAAAACGTGCAAAACTCTTATAACGATTTCAATTCTCTTGGGAAAGATGGATATGCATTATCTATTAAGAGGAAAAACATTATTAAACGTTATCTCTTAGAATTCCATCTAGCCATAATAAATGAGTTTAATCAGGGGAGTTTCGTAAAGATATCAGGTCACTCTGCTCTGAATACCTGCCCAAAGTAGATCAAAGATTTCTTACGAATTTTATCACGATTGGATTAGGCTACAGCACATGCACGAACTAAAAATTCGTTGTCAGAGGCAACATTCCGAATCTATTGGGTCAGTTTTTATGAAATTTTCTGGGATTGAGTGAATTTGATCTGATTTTTTGAACATGTGATCAATTATATGAAATTATCGAATAAAATCGAATGATGAACTCAATAATAGACTTTATAATGTACTTTCTGCCATGGTGCTGCATTTTATTCACTCTTTGGACACCTGCCACCATGACCTTTCACCTTCTGTTGTTATGTCTACTACTACCTGTATTTATTTATCCTGAAATAACTTTCATGGAAAATATTTTGACTTTAACTAGCAATCATCGACAAAATAGGGAATACTGTTTATTTTTGAGGACTACACAAGGAGGACAGAAGATGTAGGGAAGATTCATGGATTGTTTTTCTTGTTTTGATTCTTTTTTATGTCAGTAGAAGGTAAAGATTTGGGTTTCATGGTTGACCCTGCCTTGTCGCTGAATAGCTTAGCTTGAGCTTCGAAAAGTTTTTTGTTCCGACGCCATTCTAGTGCCTCGGCCCCTGTAGCATCTTTCCAATCTCTCCACGAGGATGTGGACGGTGCGCTACTTGCTCCAGCTGCCTTCCTTTTTTCTGCTGATTTTAGGGCATCGGTGACAGTGGAGTCAATCCATTTGCTCCATCTGTCCGCCATATTCGCAACTTCGCTAGCCCAGTTCGCCCACTGCTTTGTTTCGTTTGGTTTGAAAGCGCCTTGAGTCAAAGATATTGCCCCAGGCGTGGGTAGTCCTTTGGATCTGTACACTTTAACTTTGGCTTCTGTATTTGTAATTTGTCTTATGGCATAGTCCGACGATTCCTTCCTCACTGAAAACACTGGACCTTTCGCGCGCTGTGCCAAAGGAATGCGATTTTCGAGAGGCGTTTTATCCCCATACTCTTGCTCCGTTTTTTCAGCCATTTTGTCAATGTATGTTGCTATTAAAGCCGAAGCTTCCCTGATTGCGTCAATTGTGGCCGAGTCTCGTGGACCCACTTTATCTTCCAGTTTTTTTGTTAAAACGTCTTGCAAAGCCTCTTGTCGAGGAGTTACTTTCTTATCAGTATCCTGTATCATTTGCGAGAGGTGGGTACTGAGTATATCCGCTATTTTTTCTCTTCTCAATTCAGACGATGTTCTTGGACGCTGCGGTATTACTTGACTGCCACGGGGAGATTTCCCAGTTTCAGTCTTAGCTCCATCTTGTGAGCCTTTACCTGAAGGGCCTTGATCTTTGGATGGGCTAGTAGATGCTCTTGTTTGACCTCCAGAGGGTGGTCCAGACGTACTTGTTGGTTTCTTTTCAGCAGGTTTACTAGAAGGTTTGGACATTGATCCCCTTCCACTAGTTCTACCACTGCCTCCACCACCTGCCTGACCTTTAGAACCAGTAGTTGAACCCTGCTTACTCCCTTCACGCGTAACTGTTTTGGATTTTTGTTGTTTTGCAGGTTGTTTTTTATCACCACCTCCTTTGCTTGTATCACTTTTATCGTCTCCTCTAGGTTTTGGTGATGTTTTCTTACTCGTAGGGCTGGTTTGCCCGGTTCCATTATCTTTATTATCTTTACTAGCGTCATCTTTACTTTGTTTGGCCTTAGAAGGCCGCGAAGAAGGTTGAGCTGGTTTATCGTCTCCTCCTTTCTTTGTTGCGGCATCACCAGCACCCGATTGAGATGACTTACTCATACCACTCGGTCTCTTTTTCTTCTTAATAATTTCTACATCGTCATCAACGTCATCCTGATCATCTCCAGCGTCTCCTTTCCCTCCCTCTTCAATTCCTTGTAATTTCTTTTCTCTCTTATCCAACATCATTCCATCGGATTCCTCCACCACACCGTTCAACCAAACAGCCGATTGGTCAGCCATGAAAACTAGAATCCTTTGTGTTCCATTCGACGGTGTTTGCAACGTACACTTCTCACCAGTCAATTCCACCAGCTGTTCCAATATTCTATCCGCCATATCAATTACTGATTTGGACCGAGGGCCACACAACAGTGACACTATCATTCTTTCTAGATCATCACTCACTATGTCTGCAAATTTTTTTTGGATATAATTTTTTATAATCATAGGAGTATCTGCATAACACTGGTTTTCCTTCCTCAAGGTTTTTGAGCTCTTTTGTTGAGTAACCGCTGCCATTTTGTCTTGATCTTTCAAAAACTTATTAGCCTCCCTGGAAATTAAATTATACAATGTTCACCTTACAATACTCTTTCTAACTTTTCAGTTTACACATAAAACTAACAGCGTTAAGTAGCAAACTCTGTGATTTTAGGAAAAAGCTACGTGGAACAAGATTTGTGGATACCAAAAATCGAATAAAATTTAAAATTCTTTCGTCCGCACCTTCCTGCCAAATACCGCTTGCAGCCTACTGTGAGTATATTTTAAGGCTAAGTCTCACGTAGACGTCAAATTCGTGCGTGCGAATTTTGTGGTCAAAACTACGCTATGTAATGTAAGTTTCCAACGTGGAATCGCCCGGCCGCACCTTCCGTCGGGCGATTCCACGCTGTACACTCCATTATATAGAGGAGGTTTGATCGCATGGGTCGGCCGCCAGCCACTCCTGACGCATCGCCTGCACGAATTCGCCACCTACGTGGGACTTAGCCTTATGGTCGTCTACTCTATGCCCTTGCTCTAAATACTACACCCAGGATAATAATGAATTTAAACCTAACTCCGTACGATCAACGTTTAATCTGAACTATCTTCCGATGCGGCATTGTGTCCCAAACATCAACATATTCGGAGCCAACGTTTCTTGGTTTGTTAGTTTTAATGCATTTTACTCTGAAATCGAATGCTCCGATCTATGTTGTTCTAGCAAAATTCACAGTAATTCCTCCTGCTCAAATTTGTTGGATTTCACAGTGGAAGGAATACTCAGTTCCCTACCAACACTTAATTAATTTAATTAGCATTTAATTTGGACCGATTTGTACTGTTCTTCAATAACGAATATATATCATTGATTATCACCAAAATAATTTTAGCAAAAAGGTACATTTGTTTTTTCCTTCAAGTTTAATTTATGTGAATAGATGTAAAATGTTTATATTTTTATTCAACTGTTTGTTTAATATACTAGGTAGGAACTCAAGCATTTAAATGTTGTTTTGTCTATTTTTTCTCAAGTTTAATGAGAGTTTATGAATTAAATGTGTTACTAGAATGTCATCAAACAAATTAGTTCAGTAAACCCAAGGCTGAAACGTAGCTCCCTACAAGCCTAAATACTAAAATTTCATCAATATGGTTGAACGATTTCAGCATTTCGATCTGACAACGATTTTTACATTTGCACAAGCGTTGTAACCACAGTTGATCTAATCGCAATCAAACTCGTAGGCAATCATTTTGATCTTTGGGGCCATCCTCCAATCACGCTAAGGAGGGAAATTGAGACACCAGATGCTAGATAGTGAGAAATTCGCGCCAGGAAGTTGCAAGTGGAGGAAGTGAAAATTTGAGTATTCCGGAGGCGAAATCGGAGCACAGTCCCTCTACTACTAACTACTTAGTCTAAAGTAATACACTGTTAAACCAAAGTCAGTTCATCTAATCAATCTTATTCCAGTTTTCATGTTTTATCTATCCATGCTCAATTAATGTGACTTATGTGACTTGGTCTAGCCTAATGAATGTGTACTGTGAGTGGCATTATCTCAATTTCACTATTTCATCTAATAAGGAAGTAATAACAGATTTTTTATTAAGTTATTGCACTCGGAAGAAGGTTTATGTGCCGAAGGTTTACGTTTACAAGCCAAAACTATGATCCTTCATGTTATCATTTACAGCGGTATATGAATTTTCTGAACATAATATAAACACTTGGTTAATAGAACAATGGAATCTTAGTTATCGACAAAGAAAAAAATTAATTACTCTAAATTACTGGCAGTAACCGTCATCTACTCTCAAAAACTATTTTTAATCTTGAATTAAAAAAAATGCAAATTTTCCTCATAATTGGTCACAAGTCTGTTGTAAACATGTAAACTCACCCAGTAAAATAAACCATTGCATATATGACGACAAGTGATTGCCCACCCTACTTCACCTGATGAGGCCTAACATAAGTGGGTGAAACTATTTGTGAATATAACTTTATACAAAAGGAAGAGAACGCCTACCTCCCACCCTCCTTTCAATAATCCTTCAAGACAAAAGTTTTGGTTTATTGCACTTATTAATGAAGCTCAACTGAGATGTTGTGCTGCTCGCAGAAACTTGTGAAGGCATGCAGATCACCCTCAATACCTTTGCTGAGCAGCTAGCCAGGTGTGGTGTGGTGCTCAACCCATATAAGTGAGGGTCTGTCTCTTTGGTCCCTTCAGCATGCCAGCATTAGGTGAAGATGGTGGATGAGGATTGCTTTGTAGGTGGACAGTCGACCATCCCCGCCTGATGCGTGCTGCAGGTTTGGCGTTACCTTGGAGTTGACTTCATGGGTGTGGCCACCATTGCTGTAAGCCGTATGGACCTTGGTGGGGTACTAGCCCATGTCACCATGGCTCCATTGTAGCCACAGCAGAAGCTGCACCTCCTTCGCACATAATTACTGCCAAAGCTAAACTTAAGGGAGGCTGTTTGAGTTATACCATGAAGTTTGCTCTGATGTGCACTCTTACCTGGGCTACCCTCCTAGTGTCCCAAAGTGCCTATATCCACGCACAGATCAAGGCAAGTGGGCTCGGTATTGTCTATTTTTCAGCCATCATCCCATCTTTACGCCACCAGCTCTTAGAAGCTCGAGCTGGGAGGCCGCTCGCACTGCTGCTGACCTTGACTTTGTCAGACAGCAGATGTTGTGGTACAACCAAACAACACCAACTGCTCCAAAACCCAGCTGATCTGCTGAGTTCGCTGCAGCGCTAACTGAGTCAGTAGATGGTAAAGAGCTCCAGAAGTGCTTTGAATCCCCCATTTCTTCCCAGTGGGTGAAATGGGCTTTAGACGGCATTGGGGCACGAGAATACCGCCTTTTTCACGCCATCTGGCCACCTCGGTGTGGTATTCGAGGGGTAATTGCGGAACAGTGGACACTCTTTACCGTGCCTGGCAGGGTAAAAATCACCTATATCATGTGGTGCAGCAGTGTCCTCGGACTCACAGAATCAGGTAGCATGTGCTTTGTAATCCAGCGGTTAAGATGTCGAAAGGGATAGACTATATCACATGCTGAGTGACCGGGGCAAGAAGCCGGATATTGTTGCCATCAAGCCCGATGGATCTGCTATAATTCTGGATGTCCAAGTAGTCAAGCAGCGTGGACATGGAGCAGACCAGGCGAGCTAAAATAAGTGAATATGATAGAAATGACCTGCGGCTGCCGGTATCCGAGCTAAGAAGAGTGACGACCAACAACATCAGGTCATGGCTGCGACAGTATCATAGCCTGGGGTGTTGTGCGGGAAAAGTGCCACGAAGTTATTCAAGTTGGGCATCTCGGTAGGAGTGTTCCATGGTCTCTCTCTCTCTCTCTCTCTCTCTCTCTCTCTCTCTCTCTCTCTCTCTCTCTCTCTCTCTCTCTCTCTCTCTCTCTCTCTCTCTCTCTCTCTCTCTCTCTCTCTCTCTCTCTCTCTCTCTCTCTCTCTCTCTCTCTCTCTCTCTCTCTCTCTCTCTCTCTCTCTCTCTCTCTCTCTCTCTCTCTCTCTCTCTCTCACTCTCTCTCTCTCTCTCTCTCTCTCTCTCTCTCTCTCTCTCTCTCTCTCTCTCTCTCTCTCTCTCTCTCTCTCTCTCTCTCTCTCTCTCTCTCTCTCTCTCTCTCTCTCTCTCTCTCTCTCTCTCTCTCTCTCTCTCTCTCTCTCTCTTTCTTCCTCCTCCTCCTTCTTCAACTTCCTTGATCTCAATGGCCGGCATCAGGTAAACCTGGGCGACCTCTCCACTTTTTCAATTTAGTTTTTTGTTTTCATTTATTGGCGTGCCCCTCCGCCTTTAAGGGGAGTTTTGTTTTTAAAAATTTTTTTTTAAAGAGTGAGTGAGTGTGTGTGCGCGCGCGCGCGCTCGCGCATGTGTGTAACCAGAGCTTGATCAGGAGCAAAATTAAATTGATGTATTTTGGGATCGTGAAGTATGTTCTTCATTGTGACGATAAGAGGCCAAATGCAGCAATTGCCTCTGCAATCATTGTTACTAATTAAGTTTCTTTTGCATAAAAGCCATACTTGATTATCGTTATAACATCCTGAATAAAGCTGCTCCTGAATAAACATTCTAATAATGTGCTCCACGTTAAATAACAAGATTTCTGTCTTTATTTCTCTACGAGTCGCCCTTTTTTGTTGCAGCAATGATACAGGATTTTAATTTCTGTAGTCCATTTAAGGCGTTAAAATTTAGAGACAGGTTATCCTCCCTATCCCGTAAATTTAATACCACACTTATTAGACTAGGTAGTGTGAAATTACCTTCAGTAAAAAATTTAATGATATACCTTTTTGCCCTAAAATATTCTTATCTTTCACTCGTAGACACCTTTTGAATTTGAGCATAAAACTGACCCAAATAGAACATTTCGACATTGATGTGACATTTATCAGACCCCAGAATCTTATTAGATTATACATATTCAAGACTAATGGGACATAAGCAATGAAGTACATAGGTACAAAGAACGGAGGTTAAACGCATTTACCTGAAACCACTTTCATCCTCGGTAGGTAGTTATCGAAATTCGATGTCAATTATTCAAGTGGAAGCATAAACATCATTAAAACTGTCGGAAATTTTATGTCTGAGTTCTTTATAAAACCCTTAGGCCGTCCGCACACGGAGCGACGCTAGAACTGTAAGACGCGAACCTTGCGACGCTCGTTCTGTACGATCCACGCATCTCGCTCGATCGTCGTCCGCACACGGCGTCGAGTCGCAGCCTATAAGCTGGGAGGTCCATTATTCGTGATCATTACTTATGTGGGGACTTCATCACCCCGACAAATTTGATATTGGAAGCCTAGAAATGGAAGTTATAAACACAATACTTATCTATTCTAGTTTTAACGTATCTGACAGCTCAAAAGAAAATAAGTACCAAACACACAGCAATGACAATGAAAAAATTTTCACAAATTATCGTAGCAGGTATATCTGAGTTAAATTATTTTATAATTTGAGGGCTTTGTGTGCACAGAAATTGTTAACTATAATTTTTATGGCAAAAACTTGTTATGGCTCTTTCTATGTAATATGCTGCTGTTGGAAAAAAGTTTTAGATTTTTTTAATTTATTGCAGTTTTTAACGATTTTACATGTTTAACAAAATCTAAGTACACTTCAGCGAATTTTTGCGAAAAATGAAGGAATTGCAAAATGGCTCAAAAACCTCTTCACGGAAATTCGAAAAATTCTGAAACGATTCCTGATTCCTCATGATTTTTTCGTACATAATAATACAAAATATATGCATATTCATTTATTTCTGTAAAATTCCACACATTAACTTCTTTTAGAATTGAGATTAAAAATAGGTTCTTTCGCCGATAACAAAACCGCACTTTTGTATTTCAATAGAAGGGATGAGTTCGTTACACAGTAGGTACTTTTTGAGCACAAGAAAGTTGTCAAATTTCAAAAAATTGGCTTGAAAAATAGAAAAAACGGCGTTGAATTTATTTTTTTTATTATTAATTATTTAATTTTTTGTTTTTTATTATTTTTTTAAAGCAGAATATCATTCAAATGAGGTTTATCATCTATGAACTATAACATAAAAACATATGCCCAAAATTATGTACTGGACTTAACATATTAATGTTAATATGTTCTTAAAAAATCACTCATCTACCATACAATTTCCGGTTACGCGTAACGAAAATTACAAAAAAACTAGACAAAAATATGTTGGGAAAAACCAATGAAAATTCGTTCATACGTTCATACTGCAAGACTGGGACGTTTTATATGCTTGTTTTGTATATTTATTTTAATATTTTTCTATTTTATTTTTTTCAATTAAAATTTCAATTTTAAATTTTTTGTTTTATTTCCATTTTACTACTACAAATATATAGGTACGTATACCTCAAAAACGGCGACAATATATATTATAAGTAATGCAATAATAGGATAGAACAAGATAAACCATGCCAAAAAGGACGGAAGAAATATAAATTGCCTCCTTGAGACGTTCGAACCGCGCGATCCTTGCGTCTGGCGTCGTGCCTTGCCAACCGCATTAGTTTTGAAACGAGGAGATTTGAAACGCAAACATACGAGACGATCCACACCTAACTACGAAGGAATTAGTGTGGAGGCGCGACGCGTCTCGTTTCAAATCGCATCATACAGTTCGATCGTCGCCCCGTGTGCGGATAGTACCTACTTACTATAGACGATGAAGACGGATCTTAGGTATTTGGAAGGATACAAATAATATATTGATCATGAGTAATGGTTAACATCAGTTCGCTGAACATTACTTGAAGTTGACGGAAGTTATTAGAAGTTTTAGTCTAAGAACCATCACGAAAGTTAAAGATGCACTGAACAACCCATCTATGGTTCAGTATCTAGCGTTTTTTGGTCGTTTTTGAAGAACTCCATTTAATAGGTAACCACATCGAAAAAAAATGATTTTGTTGTTTCTAATAGAGAAAGTAAAAACGAACACCAGGTAATTAACTACGCACATTAAATTTCAATAAATTGGTAATTTTGCAGATGTGATATTATACAGAAATAAAAAATGGAAAACTGTGAACAATTTGTTTATTTTAAAACAAATGAGATTGTTGGGAATTTAAAATGATATTGTTGGGAAGTTTTGAGAAATTTTGAAAAATGAGAGCTGGATGAACTGCTTTAATCTCTCAGTTCGTTCAAATTATTTCATGTATAGTGAAAAAATCATTTTCCTGAACATCTGAAAAACGATTTAATTAAATTGTCGTTTAAATTACGACAACCATGCCCTCAGAAAAATGCCTGCCTAACGTGCGTTTAACCAGCTTCAATGTATGTTTGACGAACCTCTATGTAAGCATAATTGTATATTCCGATATCATATTCCAACTTGTATCTATCCCAAGCGAGCAACAATATTTTTCATCTCTACTATACTGGCCTTCCTATTTCCAATCAGCATTAATAACCTTATTTCATATTCCCTTCATAATTCATTCGACACTAATAAACATTATCATATTAAGTATTTATGTGAAATAAACATTTCATGGTTGAACCTACAGATGTAGTTGACCTACAGATGTACAAATACATACATACATATATATATATATATATATATATATATATATATATATATATATATATATATATATATATAATATTCTTTGACTTTCAACCTAATAAATGAGTAGTTATTGTAACTGAGTAGGTATCAGCGCTTATCCACCCAGCGCCATGAATGAACTCCATCCTTATAGTATGTACCTACGCTTTGTACACGTAGAATACATACGACTGAAGTCTATAAATAATGAGCATAAAAAAGTCAAGTAAAACTACATCAAACTGTATTTCACAATTCAAAATGTCCAAGGGAACTAAAGAGGGTTGACAAGGACAGTACAATGACTAACTTTGTACGTTGACCGTTCCTTTATCTTTTTCTGATTTTTTACTCCAAGCTTCAGCCTGCTGATCTACTTGTTTTTTTGTCCTTCTCCATTCAACTGCGTCGCTGGACTTTTTATCTTTGAATTGTTCCCAGTCTTTTACCTTTTCCCCGCCCTCAATTTTTTTATATTCATCGCCTTTCTTCTCTGCTTCTTTCACTGTGTCTTCAATCCATTCAGCCCAGTTTTGAGCCATGTCAGTCACATCAGATGCCCACTTGGCCCACTCTTTCAGGTCTTCAGGCTTTAAAGGTGTACTGGTATCCACTGTTCTATAAGGAGAAGCTTGTTTTCCTCGAGCCTCTCTTATTTTTACCTCTGCTTTTGTATTCGATATCAACTCAACATCATAAGCGTCTTCCATTTTTCGAAGTTTAAATATTGGACCTTTTGGTCTTTGTGAAACGGGAGGTCCAGTAAAACCTTTAGCTGAATATTCTTTTTCGACTTGATGGACAATTTTGTCCATCCACGATCCAACCTTTCCAGCTGCCTCATCGATGGCTGGCTTGTCCTCGTCACCTAAAGCTTTTTCCAATTCTTTCTCGACAACGTCTTTGATTGCTTCTTGGCGAGGAGTGGGCTTGAGATCCTGCTCC
The DNA here is from genome assembly GCA_030762985.1 of Adelphocoris suturalis. Taxonomy (NCBI): domain Eukaryota; kingdom Metazoa; phylum Arthropoda; class Insecta; order Hemiptera; family Miridae; genus Adelphocoris; species Adelphocoris suturalis. The sequence goes on from CM061043.1 coordinate 72,380,715, forward strand.
ATGATCATTGACGCCACACTTTCAACAAGCTCCTTTAGTTTGGAAGGTTCTTTTTCTAAGCCAGTTTCTACAGGTTCCATTGGTACCATTGCCGCTTCGCCAGGTAATTCTGAATCTTTTCCCTCTGCTGGCTCTTTTTCTTCTTCTGTTTCGGGTGCTGTTTCTTCCCCCGTTTCTGCACCACTTTCCGCTTCTGTTTCAATAGGTGTTGCAGCTGGAGTTTCTTCTGGCTGTGGTGAACCCGCCATCGAAGGCTCACGCTCAGTATCAGGTACTGTTTCTGGCCCTTCTTCTGTTAGCTCTTCCTCACCCTCTTCTTCAGCTTCTGGTGGTTCAGTGGGTTCAGGAAGTGGCTGCTCAGATTCAGCTTCCCCGCCAGTTTCTTCTTCGCCCTCTTCATATTCAGGTGGTTTTACCTCATCAGCTCCAGGTTCTGGTTGTTCGGATGGTTCTGGTGGCTTTTCCTCGACAGGTTCTCCGAGCTCCTCAGTCTCTCCTTCATCCACCTCCGTGACCTCCTCAACAGCCTTTTCCTCAGCACCCTCTTCTGTCACCTCCTCAATAGGTACTTCCAGCTTCTCGGGCTCACCCTCCCCCTCCTCCTCCTCTCCCTCTGTTCCATCAGTTTCTGGTTTTTCTTCCATTGGCTCCTCTAATGGTTGTTCCTCAGTTTCACCCTCATCAGTTTCGGTTTCACCAGCATAATCTGGCTTAAGTTCTTCTCCTTCATCTGTCATGCTAGGTTGTTGATCACCTGGCTCTCCGGGAGCTGCTTCCTTTAAGGCCTCTTCGGCTGCTCTTCTTTCGTCTTCTTCTTTTTTCTGCTTTTCTTCTTCTAATCTTTTCTTTTCTTCTTCCAGCTTCTTTTTCTCTTCTTCTTGCTTCCTTTTTTCTTCTTCCCTCTTCCTTCTTTCATCATTAATTCTTTTGCTTTCTTCTTTTTCTTCCAGTTCCTTGAGCCTTAACGCTGCTTCTTTAGATAACACAACGTTTTTATCCAACCAAAGAGACAATTTATCCGCAACTAACACCATCGCTTTATGAGTTTTCGTCTTCGGATTATTCATTGATGCTTTTTGTTCAAGTATGTTATTGAAACGAGTAAGTAATGTTTGTGCTATCTCTTGCTGCCTCTCGGTTCTCTCTGCACACATAGTTTCCAAAACATATGAAGAAATTTTTTCTGAGAGCATATCAGAAAAGTTTCTAATCCACAAGTTCCGAATTCCAATACTAGACTTTGGATATTTATCGCAGTAGCTCTTATTAGGGCTTCTCAATTTCACCACCGAATCATAGACAACTGATCCATCCTTCAGCTTCCGAGGTTTTTTGTACAAACTAACTGAAGAGCTTTTTACGATATTTGACTCTCTTTGTTCGTTAACAAGCTGTGCAGCTTCTCTGAAAATTAGAATAGAGAATGAGTCAGATTTCTGGCTTGCAATTGCTAGGTATTTCTGTGTATCAAAGAGCCTCAATATACAAAAAATGTTAATATAATGAATGAATGAACAACCCAGCATTCAATTTATTCAAGATTATATTTTTACCAATAAAAATTGGAATATTTTTCTGGGACTTGATTTTTTGATCTTCTGTTTTCCGGCCAGTATACTTCACAAGACATTCCAACTCTTAACGATTTTACGAGATGAATCATTGACGGCTAACAACTTCTAGGAATTCACCGAGCTTTTGGCTACCTTACGAAATTAGAAACAGACTTGCTTCTTCCAGAGCTTATGATTCTTACTATGCCATGTTTCCCAAACACCGTCCTTGAAACCAAGTTATCTCGCTTATGCGTTCAACGAAGTGTGCTACGAATTGTGGGTTGTAGAATATGGAGTCATTCAAGAAACAATCTTATTCCAAATCATGTAATTTTCCAACTTAATTTTTTAATGATTCGACAACAACTTGGTTACTTTTTAATCATTACTTCCTCGTTCAAAAGTTAGCTGAGCAATTCCTAACGCAGGTTCTCTGCATCTAAGCTCCCATACAAACATTAAAACAATAATAAACGATATTTAATTGTCAGAGAAGTTCATGAAATTATTAAAACTGGGCTCTAAGGGTTGTTCAATTTCCTCTTTCCTTAATTATTTCACGTTATCATAACTGCCACTCCTCTCAACACCACGGTGATCCCTTGTTCATCTTAATCAGAGTTCCATTGTCATATTGTACAGTACGAATTATTCATCCTAAAATAATTGGAAGACTTGGCCAATTTTGCTGACGATCTTTCAGCCAACCACTTGAGACAAATAGAGAATTCCTCTAGACTAAATAATAATTACCTGACCAATGAAGTGAGAATGAACCATTCAAGGTTTATGATGTTTTATCGTATTTTGCATCCCTCGAAGGCAAGACTGAATAATATGTAATATTCCCTTACGATCTTTTCAAATCCACGGTATTCCAGGAACAAGGAAATTTATGTAGCTACATAGAACAGTCAACAATAATTATTCGCCCTTTGATTGGTGATTGATGCACTTAAAAAAAATACAATATTGAAACAATTGTCATGCTGCATATCGTTTTCAATTGAACACATCGACAGCAATATTTATTTTTATATACCATGAAACCATCTGAAAGATATGATGGGATGGTTTATCTCTGGTTTCTTTTCTCAGTTATAGATGATGTTATTAAATTTCCTGATAGAAGACTTGATCATAGATTTCTGTATTTGAAGTATTGTTTCTTTCGGTGGATTTTTGTTCCTTTCTGAAAATAAGAATACATTGTTATTCATCCTTTATATTTGTTTATTTTTCGTTCTTTTAATTATTATTTAACGCTCAACCACCCTAAGAACTCGTTTTTTTCTAAAGGACAGTTTTTTTTTTTTTTTTTGTATTTTCCTTTTCTATGTTTCAGTAAACAGATACATTGAAACAAATTGGGCAATGAGAACTCCAGCAAGAGAAACATGAGTAGAAAGAATCATCGTGTCTCGTGGTAGTTTTGAAACTATCATAGCGATAAATATAATTGAATAAAAGGGATTGGTTTTGGGATCCAAAACATGAATGGAATCAAGTTACCTAGAAGTTGAAAGAAATAACACAATTTTTTATTTTGCTATATATATATATATATATATATATATATATATATATATATATTTTTTTTTTTTTTTTTTATTTTTTTTTTTTTTTCTTCCAACTTCCAGAAAACAAATTACTGACGCAGGAAATCTTAATACGGATGAAATCACTTGACCAGCAAAGATAATATGATACTGTAAATTAAGAGTAATGTAGGGCTAAAACTCGATTTAATTATCATTTTAATAAGACGTGTGAATGAACAACAGTAACAGGGAGTACTTACCTCTAGTGCCACCGAAACGAACCTGCGTTCAATGTTGCCAGATGCCGATGATTCATTTGGGAGGTGGGGGGAGTGGATTCCGGAAGAAAAATAGGGGAAAACATGGGGAAAAGCCTCTATTGTCCAAAAATAGTATTTTTCAGGGGAATATATTTTTTGGTTCACAATCGAAACTTAACCTTTGAAATCGACCAAGAACGAAGTTTGCTACCAATGTATGATATGTTGAAGGGAAAAACGTCATCACGATCAGTAATTTTCCATATTTTCGTGGTGTTCCTGAAAGTTTTCTGGCGACCGGAAATAGGGAAACATTCCCCCCTCTGTGTAAAGGTTCTCGATCTTCCGAAATTCCAAAAAATATAAGGTTCTTTCTTCTTTTTCTTCTCCATGGCGTTGATTAAGCGGTCATTAGTTTCAACTTTTATTGCAACTTTTTGGAGGTCTACTCCCTCTAAAATCTTCTCTATCTTGTCAAGTTTTTCCAAAATCCGATCAAGCTTTGGGTCTGAATTATTTTTTATATTTTATTCTTCCAAGCCGAAAAATTCTGTGGAATATAAGGAGCGATGGACACACCGATCAGTTCGTTGACATTTTTATCGAAAAGACAGTCCTCACCGTGCCTGCAAAGCGTCCCAAGAGGCGTCGTCCAAGGGGTGAGAGGGTAGGAAGGATATAAAATAATAATAATAATAAAATAGGATATGATAATAAAAATACTTTTATTATTATTATTATTATTAAAAAGAATAAAAGAGTGACCGAAAAAGAGCTCGATTAAACTTGGGCGTTCGCACGTTCCCGAGCGATTCCATGCGAACCCCCACTCTACCGAACTACACCTACACAAGCTGCATCACGATTCCACTAATATTACTTCCTCGAGTTAGAAAATCACTTGTTGAAACCCGTAGCAAATGAGCCTTCCTCTTGCACAAAACAGTGCAAGGAGTTTACGAAAACTACTCAGTTCCAAGAATAAGTAGGTATAGGTTTTCTAGATCAATTTCAAATCAAAATGTGTTAACTTAAACGTTAATCACGGACGCGACGGGAACCGTGCGGATCACACCAGCGAACTCAGGTGGAACGTACTATTTTTGTCTTGGTAGCATTGAACCATAATTCCACTTGTTCGCCCAGTTTCAGAGGAGAGGCAGTGTATCCTTGAACGATGGAATGAGCCTGCTCACATGTTTTCAAACGTACTAGCCGACCGCAAAGTGAGCAGAAAATGCTGGTGGACTGCGAATAAAATATGCTGGTCGTGCGTGTAAAATATAGCCCATAGATGCGGAACGCCTGCCAAGAAGGGTTGGAAAATGGCTCATTGATACTTGACATCGTATGTTCTATTATGTAGGTACGACTGTGCTATCCTGTAATAGGTGTCTGGAAGGATGGGTTTGAGTTCCGTAAGTAGGCATCTGTACCACACTTCGTCAAAAGCTTTCTCCGTGTTTAGAAAGATCCCAAATCCAACGCTTTTAGTTTCATAAGTAGTAAGAAGCTCTTCTACAACTCTGTGAAGCTGTTGTGGGCTAAAATGTTCTGTAAGAAAGCTAAGTTGTTTATTCGGGAGGAGAGGCTCAAAATAGCCCAGTCTATTAACACAACATATGCTATGTCCATTATTAATTTTAACATGGATATGTTTTTTGTTTCTTTTTTTCCCTCGATTTTTATTCTAGCGTGAGAACAAATTGTGCCTACTAATTTTCTCCACTTCATGGAAAACTATTGATGTATGGATATGAAATTACATTACCCAAAAACGTATCCTTGATTCAATTTTTTCCATGAGGTGGAGAAAATTAGTTTTTTCCCCAGATTTTGAGAGTTGAAACTGGACAAAATAATTGTATACGAAATATATAAAAGATGACGACTGTCAACTTTTGCGTCAAAAAAATAGGCACTGTCTCTCCAATTATGTAGTAAAGATTTATCTGTTATTTAATTGTTTACTTTCTGGTTTAAAAAATACGCCTGTTTCGGTTTCTACTGCGCAGAGCAATGGTCTACGGATAATTATTACTGAACGGTGCCAATAACATATCATTATCATCCTATAACCATATTAAGGTAGGAACATATCGAAGAAAATCGTTCAAATGATACAAACACGTGTCCACGCTTATAGGTGATAAAAATCCAATGACTTCGCACTCCTTGCAAACGTCGTATTATGTCGACAGATTCGTTGACAGTTTCAATCTAAAACGGGATACTATGAAATTATGTATGGGGGAAAAATTCCATACAGCTATTACGTACTTTTATTCTTAAGAGCAAGCAATATCGTGAAAATAAGACCCAGCTGATTCGGATTCCTCGCAATCACTTCCAGCGCTTCCCAAGAAGCTGTGTACCGCATTTCACGGCTCCAGGATGTACAGGAGAGAAGTTAGCTTTACCGCTCCTACAATCACTTCCATACCCAAGAGGCTGTCTACCAAATTTCATGGCTCTAGGAAAACAGTAAAGATGTTAGGTTCATTGCTCGCACAGCCGATCTGTCTTCCTCGCACAGCATATCTGACTTCCCCGTAATCGCATCCACAGGTCGCCAAGAGGCTTTGTAGCAAATTTCAGGGCTCTAGGATGTACAAGAGAGAAGTTACCTTTATCGATCGCACATCTGGTGATATACCTTTTATCTGTTGTGTTGGGATGCACATGATCAAGGAGGTGTTGTGATACACCAACCAAATGACCCAATGCGATGTTTTTCGTGATATGTAGTCACCTTGTTTAAATTAGTTGAGTAAAAATAAATTCATATGTCTTTGATGGCTAAACAGGATATTTATGGTCATTGACAGGTATCGGATTTTTAAAGATGCCCACAACAGTCACTAATTGAAATCTGATTGTATTAACCTGTATACTTAATATGTTCTTTTGCGGTTATTTCTATTTCGGTTCTCTCTCACAGATGATAGATCCATCTCTCTGGGCAAACCTTCAACGGATGTTCAACAACTGGCGGTCCGTACTCTCAATCAGGAGATACTTCGAGTCCTCGGAGATATTGCTCCTCAGGCGGTTCCTACAGGACCGCCGCTGCATAAAGAACTTGCAGACCGCTGGATATCGTCTTTGAGAAAGGGGTTAACTGCGGTGGAAAAGAAGGAATTTAGGGTCAAATATCCCGTTCCAGATAATTGTCCACTTCTTGAACCTCCAAAACTGAATGACTTAATTGCTAAAGTATCCTCAGATGCTGTGTTACGGCGTGACAGCCGATTGTCGGCTCTTCAGTAACAGATAGGCCATAGCTTACCTGCCATTGGGAATGCTATGTCCTTTCTTCTTCGTGAGGAGGGGAGAGACAATAAAGAGACCCTTCAATACTTGAGTGATGCAGCCAGGCTCCTGGCAGATGTACACCATACTGAATCTCAATCCAGAAAGGAACTAGTTTCTCTAAATCTCAATGATGACCTGAAAGAAATCCTCAAGGACGCACCATCAGACAAACACCTTATTGGTCGAGATTTCACTGAACGTTTAAAGGCTGTTCGTGCTCTCGAAAAATCTTCACTCGAATTGAAATTAGTCAAGGAAAGACCTTGTTTAGCCGAGGGTTCTTTAAACTCGAAGGGTCCTCCCCGCTACCAACCTCGGGGAGCTCAGGGGGGAGGACAAAAGCCATACAAGAACCGGCCCCCTCATCAACATCATTCTTCTCGACCTTATCGTCAAGAAACACACCCCCGGAGGGCAACACAGCAATCCCAGAAATCAGGACGTCGACGCTAGACAATGTGGTGGATGTAAGTGAGCAAACTGGGAGATTGAGCCATTATTATGAGGTATGGCAGTCTATTACTAATGATAAATTAGTGCTCTCTTATGTGTCTGGTATGACATTAACTTTTATACAGCATCCTATTCAAATTACTCTACCCATCACCCCATACTAGTCTAAGACTGAACAACAGGCGTTGTCAAAGGAAATTGATCGGCTTTCATCAATAGGAGTCATTGCGAAAGTTGATCCCTCTAAAAATCAATATATATCTAACATTTTCTTGGTTTCCAAAAAGGATGGCTCAGATCGTCTAGTGATCAACTTAAAGTCCCTAAATGCATGCCTTTCATCCTGTCATTTTAAAATCGAGGACCATAAGACGGTTGCGAGATTTCTTTCGCTAATGCTTACATGGGAACATTCGATCTTAAGGATGCTTATTTACTGGTGCCAATTCACAATGCTCACAGGAAATACTTATGCTTTTGTTTCTGTGGGTCCACTTATCAGCTTACAGCCTTACCCTTGGGCTTCAGTCAGGCCCCTTATGTATGTATTAGGGTTTTATCAGTATTATATCTAGATGATTTTCTCTTGATTGGTAGAGACTTTGAATCATGCATGTTTAATATTGAATATACGGTAACGTTTCTCGAGTCTTTGGACTTCATCGTGAATTTATTATGAAAAGAGCTCTGATTCCTAGGAGGGAATGCCAGTATCTTGGTTTTATCTACAACACTAGAACAATGAAGATATATCCAACAGATCACAAGATTTCTCAATTGTACCAACATTTAAACAGTTTATGTCACTTGTTTCATGTTCGATTAGAGACTGGGCTTCATTTGTAGGACGTATTGTCTCTGTATATCATGCTTCAAAATATGGTTGGTTGTACACCAAATTTTTCGAAAGATCAAAATTACTGGCCTTAGATTATAGTAATGGTAATTATGATGCTACTATGCCAATCAATATGGACCTTCTCCCAGATTTCCAGGGGTAGTTATCTAACCTCCCATTAATTAGTAAACCCTTGGGTTCACTTCATTTTGCCTTGGAGATTTTTTCCGATGCCTCTACTACTGGATCGGGGACATGTTACAATGATAAGATAGCCCATGGTACCTGGTCAGATGATGAAAAGAAGCACCATATTAATTATCTTGAGCTTCTTGCCGCCTGGCTGGCACTGAAGTGCTTTGCAAAGGATACATTCTCCTGTAATATTTTCTGTCGGGTGGATAATACAACGGCGATTTCCATTATTAACAAAATGGGTACTGTTCAATTTCCACAACTTGACTTACTTACTAGAAAAATCTGGGAATGGTGTGCTACTGGAGATATCTTCATTTACGCTTCATACATACGTTTTTCGGATAATGAAGTAGCCGATTTCGAATCTCGACGTTCGGAAACTGAAATCGAATGGGAATTGGACGATGCTGCATTCCATAAATTTGGAGATTTTGGGGTTAATATTTTAGAAATTTGGCATAATAGAAAGTGTAATAGATTTGTATCATGGCAACGAGACCCAGAAAGCTATGCAATCTATGCCTTTACTTTAGAGTGGGGAGTTTCCTATTTTTATGCCTTTCCTCATTTTGTTTTAATTGATAAGGTCCTTCAGAAGATTATCAATGATAAAGCCACTGGTGTTTTAGCGGTCCCATTATGGGAGGCACAACTATGGTACCCTATGTTTAAGTCTAGGCTCACTAATGACCCTTTAGTTTTCGAACCGAGACTCAATTTGCTTTCTTCTCCTGACAGAGCACCTCACCCCCTTTGGAGAAAACTTACCCCCTGGATGCAGGCCGCTTATCATGGAGAGTCTTCTCCTGAAAGGGTTTTCCAAGTCGAGTGCGCATATCAGCATTGCTTCCATAACATTCGCTTCTACCTTCAAGCAATATAATTCCGCCCTGAAACTTTGGTGGGACTTTTGTAAGTTGAGGAACTAAATGTATTCTCCCCTAATATCTCTTTCATTTTGGAATTTTTGACTCTTCAGTTCGAAAAGGGGATGTCATATGGATCTCTTTATTTATTCAGGTCAGTTATTTCATCAATAGTTTTGCAAGAAATCTCACATCAGAAAAATTTGAAGAGATTCTTCAATGGTGTGGTTAATCTTCGGCCTTCTACACCAAAGTACGACTTTACATGGGATCCACAAATCGTGTTGGATTATTTCAAGGACAGTTTTGATGACCTTATATCATTAAAACAATTAATTTGTAAATTGGCTACTCTCCTGGCACTGACCACGGGACAACGATATCAAACCCTTTCTCTTATTGATATCTCTATCTCCCTTTGGATATAACATAAAAGTTTCTGCACGCATAAAAACTTCTGGTAGCGGTAAGCCTCAACCCATTCTAAAAATCCCTCCTCTAAAAATTGCCTCTACTCTACAATCATATTTGGACCGAACTTCTCCTCGTTGGTCAGATGTCACTTCCCTGTTCATATCCTTTCAGAATCCCTTGAAGACAGTTTCCAGTCAAACTTTAAGCCGTTGGATTAAAACAACTTTATCCGAATGCGGAGTGGACATTAACATTTTTCCGCCCACAGCACCAGGCATGCTGCTACTTCGGCAGCTGCCAGGAGGAGTGCCAATATAGACACAATACGGAAAGCAGCCGGAGTCAGATAAATAATCTACAACTTTTGCCAATTTTTATAACCGTCCCTTGCAGGATTTGGAAATTTTTGCCTATGCAGTTTTGAGATCTTAACAAGATGCCAAATGTTTCTCAAAATTTTTTACCTTTGCTGCTCTTTTGCACTATTACACCTGTTCCACTCCAACGGAATAGTGTTTTAATAAATTGTTGCATTTTCTGCATCCCTCGTTGCATCTTGCTTTGAATAGCTACCTTGTTATTTACGAGATGAGACCCCGGATACAATTTAGTGATCAAACGAGCTTACCTGTGAAGTTTGCTCTTGATTGTATCCGGGGTCCCATCGAAGTAAATAAGTCACACCCCTACCCTATCTTGTTTCCATAAGCCCCATAAGCTACAACGAGAAAGCTTTGAATTAGACTAAAGTAGGTTACCGCGCGACAGGTTGTCGGAGCCTGCTACTAAGGGAGCACATGTTTGGAGCTGCGTCTTTTGGACTTTGAAGTGTGTGGTTCGTCTAGTGGGAAGCGGGGGTACTACCTTGTTATTTACTTCGATGGGACCCCGGATACAATCAAGATCAAACTTCACAGGTAAGCTCGTTTGATCACTAAATAAGTACATAATACTTGTATCGCTTAATAAGCCTAATTCGTTAGACATCTTGAAAAACGAATTCCATTGAAATCCGGGAACCCTGCCCAGTGCGACGTCACGGATATTTGAAAAATCATAGGGAGAAAACTGTCTATCGTGGGGAAGTGAGGTTGGTGTCAAACTTTTTGGAATAAAATCTAATTCCATCTAAGAATAATGAAAGTATGTTTTTCACAGAGTTTTTCTCTAACTTAACGACCTGCGTGGGAGGGATACTCAATACCTAATAAAATAATTAAGCTATGTGTAATAAATTGTAAAGTTTTATCACTTCCCACCGTCAACTTCTCAACACTAAAAGAGCGTTGCAATTTTAATTAATCAATAATTCTTTCAAAATAGTTATCAATAAAAAAAGAGTAAAGCGATTTTTTTTTGCGTGTTTTCCAATAGTAAAAATATCAGTGTACTTACTGAGGTGACATTCCAAACTCGTTCATCAACATCCCCTTCAGCCTGTCGATCATCTCGGGAGTTAAAAATGTCCAAACTTCCGCCAAAAAGTTGTGAACATACCTGAGAAGTACAGAAACGTAAATAGAAAGACGCAGTTAATTTCTTTCATGCTTACCTAAAACTAAATATGACCAGCAGTGGAGACAGAGAATGAATACCTACAGCGATTGTCTTTTTTCGGATCACTAAGTCACTTTGATTTTTGGAATGTTGGTCAAGTGAAACTTATTAAGCGTTGAAACTCGCATCATTCCGAAACTCTCAAACCATAGCTCTATTAACGATGTAATGGAAAATGTTTATTTGTACCAATGACAAAAGCATCTCATAGCGTTTAAATATTTCGGGTTGCGACGTACACTTTCTCAGGTTTTCTCATTCTTCGACCTGTGCAAACTACACGGCGCGGTAAGTGGGTAGGTAGATTCTCAACATTTTCACCTTGTCCGCCCTCTTTCTTATCCGCTGCATCCTCCCAGCGGTACCTGAACATCAACACACAGCAATGTACAATATCATAACAAATCAAAATTGTTCATGTTTTAAGTGTATTATTACTGATGATTAACAGTCGAACGCAGTGAGGCTCTACTTTGACTTGATCTATACTTTGTATTTGTCTGTCTTAGTAGTCTGTGAGGCGATACAGCTATCAATTTCGGAATTTAAAAGATAGGCTCCTAAAACGTGCAGAATTTGCTTGATAGTTTTTGGCACAGATCCGATTAGTCGCCACGGCGCGCAGTGGGTATTGGAAAAAAAGTCCATCATAAGGTTCCCGATGCTGATTGGAAAGGTTTCCAGTCTAAACGAGCCATATGCGTTCAACTGCAAAGCATAAGTCAGGGCTATTGTGAACAAACGTTCCAGACAACATCAGTGATTAATCCTCTCCATCATGCCTCTAATCAGCAAAGGTACGTGAGTTACTGCAGTTATATATCCTCACCCTAAAAGCCAGTGCGTTTGCAGCATAGTAGTCAAGAAAAATCTCTTAATTTAATTTAATTTGTTAACTTTGCAAAAGAATTTCTCGAAAAGATTAAAAATTTATTTTTCCACATTTTTACGCGTTAATCTTTAATTATCCCCTGACTCAATATCGTTGGTATTTTTTGCGACTAGCCACGACTTTTTTTTAAATTTTATTATTAATTATTTATTTCATTTTATTTTTTTATTTTTAAGAGGATTTCAATTTATCAGTTCAGATTCCCACGAATCAAGAGTTGTCTGAAATCATGAAATCCAAGACAAAAAACGTCTACCAAGTTGGGTGTGGCACATAGCTTCCTCGTTTACGTAAAATAAGTGTATAGATCATTGAAAAGTTTTAAATTATCTCGAAAAATTCCCGAGCGGAAAAGAGTAAATCAAGATGTAGCGTAAAATGTCATAAGGTCATAAGGAAACAAAAAAATACTGCTCAATGTAATTTACGTTTGCGCATGCGCAAAGTGAAGTATTGATTTGGCAACAATGAAACTGATAGGTCTGATCTACTACCTAACCTACACAACCCCTGAAAATGTCAACAAAATCTAATAAAAACTGTGAAAATTAAGCTTATTACAAGGATTTTTCGCAGATACGCATGCGCAGGAGCTACTAATGTTACGATCATCTTGAAATTGATAAGGACTGCTCAAATTGTCTTCTCCTAACTATCCCCCAAATTTGAGTGAGATCGGACGACTAGGGCGTGAGAAAATGATTCTTGGTAGAATTTACGTTTGCGCATGCGTAGAGTGAAGCATTGAGTCCCACAATGAAACTGATAGGGAACCGTCTACAACCTGGCCTGCACATTCCCTGATATATTCATCCAGATTGGATGAAAAACTGTGGAAGTTAAGCATGTTACTAGGATGTGCAGACACACACAGACAGCCACGGATCCAAAGTTGTTCAGAATCTAGAACGTAAAGTGCGAGTGGGAATTTGGATTTTTGAGACTTTTTTCCCCTCGTAAGTGAAAACGATGCTTCCGCTACCTATAGGCAGACTCGAAAGCAAAATATTTTGAATGATCTTTAAAATTCCCTTAGGAAAAATAGTAAATCAAGATGTAGCGAGGTGGTCGTCCACTAGGTCGCGACGCGACGCCAAAATCTTTCTCTAGAATATAATGTAAATAAATGGCAGTCCTTCCACTAGGTCGACAGCGCTGCGCGGCGCAGGCGAGTCGAAAATTTTTCGCTCTCGACCGCTCTCCAAACTTCTGGAACGCGGCGCGTCGCGAACATTTCGCACCGCCCCATCGACCTAGTAGACGAAGGTCGAAGCGAAAAATTTTCGACCTCGGCCATTTTCGTAAGCGTTCGTGCATAAAATATTATACATATGGAAAATTATGTGCAAAATTTATGCAGAAAAATGAACTTAAATTTCATTATAATGCGCTAAAAAATCTTATTCTTATCTTATTCTTCTTGTGGGCAAAGTTTCTATTTATTTGTTTTCAAATCATTATTTATTCATAGAAAGATGTGTATTAATTTTTCTAATGTGAATATTTTTGAATTTGCCAAATGAATGAAATGAAATGAAAAACATTCCTCCGTCCGACCACATTTTTCACAGAGGGTACCTCACTGCACGCGAGACTGGCAAAACAGCGGATCGAAAAATGAAATCCGCCCCATAGTGGACGAACCTCAAGATTCGCGCCGCGCCGCTCTGTCGACCTAGTGGACGACCACCTTAACGTTAAAATCTGTCAATTAGGAAACGAAAAATTACGCTTGAAGTAATTTAAAATTTGCATAGTTACGCAAAATGAGGTAATAATTTGATAACTGTAATTGGTAGGGGACCATATACAGCATAACCCGCACATTCCCTAAAAATTGGTCAATATCTGATGAAAACAGGAACAGTGAAATTCCTTGGCCTAAATAGAAGACGTAACCATAATTTGTTTCCCTGTAAATAGCATTGTGACATGGTCACAAGGTATTTTGATACTAACTTTGATACGTACTTTTTAATGAAATCATAATTCAGAAACTGTACTCTGCAGGATCATCCCAACAGCGTAGAAAAGCCATACATGCTGCTCTAAACAGTACCTGAGGTCATTCTATCAATAGAGTTGACCACGTTGTTACATTGTCTACAAGTTTCTACGTGCATCCTAATAATAATAGATCAATGAATATCATACCCTTTCGGTGTTGAAAGAAGGTTGAGGTGTTGCTCCTTCGACAGAACATTCCTGTCAATAACGTCGGACTTGAAATGGATATGAGGGCATTGAACGATCTCCTCACACTGGCTCGCATTGCTTCTGGAGCTCTGTGAAATATATCAATTTCTTCGTACGACCATCATGATTAAATAGGCACTAAAATTATTAAAATAAAGGATCGATACCTACTTACTAATGATTTAGTCAGACTCCTTGGCCTAGCACTAGGGTAGTGTAATATTAGGTAGTACCTAAGGTATACCATCAACAGATTTTTATTGCTAATAGACCATTGCTGACTCAATATTATCTTGGCACCGTACCTACTCGGCCTTAGGTAGGTATCTACCCTAATGCACTAATTACAGTAGTTAAGGACGTTGGAAAAGTGCAAAAGATGTATTTACTCGGTATTATTATCCCTAATCTGTATCTTACCTTTTTGGAGCGCTTGCTAGCTTTACTTTTGACCATGTTGCAGGGCCGTTGCCGTGTAAAACGTTTTCAAACCCCAGCGCCTGACTTTCTTGGAATAGTTGTGTTACGAGTAAATCTAGTGGGTGTGTTTGTGAAGTTTGTGTTGTTCAGAAAATAAATTCTCGAAACGCGTTTCGTCACGTGACACAGAAAATTATCAGAAATGAGGTTATGATAACTAATGTAACCGCCGTTTATTATTTTAGTTCATTTTAACTTTTTTGCTTTACCCATGTCCAAATAATATCTCACTGGGGTGTTCCGCTGTATTTTATCCAAACTACCTGTATAACCTTGTGAATGTTTTCCCAAAAATTTAGTATTCACAATAAGAAATTATTCCCTTTGGTAAAATATCCCCCAATGTTTGTTCCAAAAAAAAACCACACAAAGTTGTGTTGAATCGTAAAATAACCATTATTCGTTTAATGTTCAGTAACAAATGTTTCTTGATTGGAGGAGCATAAGGGCACCATGCTTGTAATTTAGCTAGAAACGAAGCTTAAATAGAAAACATCTTACCTTCCGGTTCTTCAGAAAGCCAACAGATAAAACTAAAGAATTTCCTTCGCTGTTTGAGTGAGGGTATTGAGAATTTTCCTCAATGAAGTTATTTTCCTCGTTATTCATTCTGTTCTGAGTCGTCTTCGTAACCTGAGCCTCAAAACCATCTTCCTGTATCGTAAGAAAGGTGGACTGGCTTATAAGCCACCTATAATCAAGGTTTTTAGGGCCAACATTTGGTATTGAAGAGGTGTACGGGTAAATATTTCGCATGTGGACATTCTGATGGCTTTTTTGGAGGTTGAAGTGCAATAACGGTCAGACAATAAGTAGGTACCAATAAAATTTTTGATGAACGTTTCTGTATCTTAGGAAGCAAACCATTTTTGAGGTATCTCCTTTGAACAGTGGACTTCCCATCCCATCAAGTCACTTTCTTGAATTCTTCAGTAATAAATTACATGGTTTCATAGAAGTGGGCTCACTCTATCTTAATCATTTGACCCATCCACATAGAAACGTTAACAATTTCTACATGTAGGTAACAACAGTAGCCTAACACATTCCACATCACTCATCACTTTTCATACATTTTTTACGATACACACCGTAGCATAGACACATAGACAAATAAAATGGTGACGAAGAACACTACGAAGGTACCACCTTTGTTTTAAGTGTTACTGGCGTCTCCCAAGCGTGACATTCTATAATATCAATCCAATCAGTCTCGAATTATTACCACTCAAATCACGCTTGTGCTTCATAATTAACAAACTCGTAATACACGAGACCTTCTCGAACGATCAAGTTTGTCCCCCACCCCGGCAACTACTTGGAACCGTTCCCTACAAGAAGAACAGTGAGTTCTTCAATTCCGTTCAACGCGGAGCAGCTCATGAGTCACAAATGAAAAGTCACATTTACGTTTCTAAACTGTTATGTGATCGTGTTATGACCACCAAACTATACACTTCATTCTGATCTACATATTCAACTAATCTGCATTTTCACTGAGGGATTGACTACTTGATGTTATGTATTTTTGAGATGCGAGCTTGCGAGCATCCAGACCACCAAACTATACACTTCATTCTGATCTACATGGAATTGAAGAACTCACAGTTCTTCTTGTAGGGAATGGTTCCAAGTAGTTGCCGGGGTGGGGGACAAACTTGATCGTTCGAGAAGGTCTCGTAACTAATAATGCTAATAATGATACGATCTACTTCCTTACAACGAAAACCAAACCTAATCTCCGAAACTGTTTTCAGAACAAAAAATGCCGCTGCATAGTAAAAAGTCACAAAGGCTACTGCAACGAAACTGTTCGGTGCCCTCAAATGCCAACGAAAGAAGACATCGATAAAGAAGAGCTAGCTAGAAAAGAATATTTTAAACTTCTGTGTGGATTGAAAGGGTTGGTAAATTAAAATCACTTCAATAATAAAATTATAATTTTTTGGACAAGTAAACTGTGAAACCACAATCTATTGTTGGGGTTAGACAGATGATCTTTCCGAAAACCGAATTTACAGAACAGATTCTCGAAAGGGTGCAGAAAGGCTAGGAAGCGCAACACAAACCTATGTAACTTTTTTTTTAAATTTGCAGTTTCGAATATGCATTGATGTACTAATTATTATAAGTTTAAAACCAGAGAAAACGTGACGAATTTTGGATCTGATTCTACCTAAGAACTAAAATGACATTTTCTTGTAATGACTGGAAGTATAACAATCTTCTTTTACTGTGATTTCTCATTCTCAATGTCTATCTTAATATCTAATATCTATTTTAATTAATTATTGCCATTAATGTACATGTGTTGTACATAGAGCTCGTTCAGAGAATCCGAACACAATCGGAGAAGGGATCGTTTCTGAGGAAAATGCAGAGGAAGAGGAGGTGCTCAGTCCAATGAAGCGGATAGTATGCCGAGGTCGGATGTCGAAAATACCGGAGAGAGCGTAAGTGTGACATTTAAAACATCTGATGCGAGGTTTTCACTACTTTTCCCGCATGCATTCGAATTACCTGTACCTAACCATGTTAAATATTGTTCTTATATCTATACCTATATCTATAGGTAAACAATTTATTAATGAAGAGAGTGATTTCATTCGTGAGGTCTCCTTATGATTTATTATTTTCAATAATAAACCTTTGTAATCGACCAAGAAAAAAAAATAAACCCCCCCCCCCCCCCCCCCCCCTGAAATTTTTTTGGTTTCAATGGTTTCAAGATGCGTGGAATCTAAAAATCGAATGAAAAAAAAACACCGTCCGTCCGCCGTCCGCGGTTTTTCTCTGAAAATACTAGACCAAACTATATGAAACTTGCGTTAAAAATCTCATTTGGGGTCTAAATGTTCCTAGAAGCTCGTCCTCAATTTGTGCCTACCCTAAAGGGTAGCATTAAAGGGCTAAACATTCAAAAATCGAGATTTCCAAAAAAAATTTATTGGAGAACATTTTGACATGAATAGGTTGGGTCCGTAGGATCAATTGTTTGCGTGAATTGTGTGTGTAGGGAAATGCATGACCAACACAAATTTTCCGTAACATTCTCCAATAGGTAGACTAAGTATATACTTTGACAAATAAATACAACTTTCTGGTGGGTCACTAAGATTAAGGCAGTAATCACAGAAAAAAAACTAAGATTACGGCTGTAATCATGGGAAAAATTATGATTATGACTGTAATTACTGGGAAAAATCGACGGTAACGGGCTTATTTATAGGGATCATCGGTTGTTAGGGCCAAGATCACATAAAAAACTTGTTAATACAGTCGTTATTGCAAAAAAATATGATTACAAATATAATTAAAGAAAAACTGTGATTACGAATGTAACCATAATAGTAATCGTAATTATAAGTGTAATCGTAATCGTAAATCGTAATCGTAATTATGATTACGATTACGCCCCACACTTGACACGAACGGAATTTCACAGTCTCAAGTCGAATGTATTCATCAGAGCGCCTTTCTCAGAGAAGAAGAAATTAGGTAGTTTAGTTATTTATTTATTATATATATATTTTTTTCTGTTACAAACAAAAATCCCAGATGCGGCACGATCGTATTGGAGAATTCCCGTGAATTATCGTATTTATTGACGTTGTATATTTTTGAATTTTGAGCGCTTCCAGAGCAAAGAAATTGCATATTATAATTTTCATGGCAAACACTTATTCTAGATAATATTCTGCTATTTGAAAACATTTTAAAATTCTTTGAGCATATAAGTAATAATGAAATTGAAGTAGGTAAATTTTTCATCACAATTTTTTGCATAAATTTTTCATGGTTCAAGTTTATAAACTTTATTAGATTAATGTCCTGCTAGAAAATATTTATTCAACCATTTTCATCCGTTTTTTGCCATTTGCAGTGATTTTTTTAGCACTTTTTTTTTTATTTTACCAATTTATTCTGCTTCAAAATAACTATTTAACGAATCATCTGTCTCGTGGAATGCTTGATTCGTCATCTGGAATGAGACATACATATGGGAAGGTACTAAAGTAAATACATACATCCATAGATATATATTATAGGTATATATGTGTGTGTGTGTGTGTGTGTGTGTGTGTGTGTGTGTGTGTGTGTGTGTGTGTGTGTGTGTGTGTGTGTGTGTGTGTGTGCGTGCGTGCGTGTGTGCGGTTGTGCGTGCCTGCGTGCGTGCGTGCGTGCGGTTGTGCGCGCGTGCGGTTGTGCGCGTGTGCGCGCAAGCGCGCGTGCGTGCGTGCTTGCGTGCGTGCGTGCGTGCGTGTGTCTGTATGTCTGTCTGTCTGTCTGTCTGTCTGTCAGTCTGCTAGTTTGTCTGTCCGTCTGTGTGTGTAGATTAACAACACCCATCACATTCGGAGGTGGCACAAGATGAGAATCTCCCAGTAAGCCGTCATGTCATTCCTCATAACGGAATTTGACGAGTGCTATTAGATAAAGGTCTCTTCCCAACGATATATCTATTTTTAAGTTTATATTGTAAGGGGAGTTATGACCATTGTAGTGATGCAAGGTCAAAAACACGAAAAAAACTTGAAAGTGAAAATACTCGAAAAATAAAGGATTTAAAAAAATTGCACGGAGGAACTTTTTGTTGGAAATTAGTTGTACAATCAATCCCTAGGAGGTTAACAATCTCAAGTGTTACCCTGTATATGAAAAACTGTTAAACTCCAGGAATCATTCTACAGAGCCCCAAAACAGATTTTCCATTAAGACAAATTTTGGGAAATTTTCATTTTAAACCTTTTAAGCCATTGTAATAACTTCAGTTCCTAGGAAAATTCGCTAAAATGTTATTATACATTATTTTTTAATTTTTTTGAAAACGATGAACCTAAATTTCCTTTTTTGGTGGCAATAAAATTGGGACGCAATTAATCACACAGTTGAAGAAAATTTAAGAACGAATTACGATTAATTAATATAAATTATTCAAAGAGTAAGCCCGAATTTTAGGCACAGCAATTTACTAAACTTCACTTGTATCGGTCAATTCTGTCTGACAAGGAATTTTAAAAAATTGCATTTCCCATCGAGCATCATAAACTAATGCCAAATTGAGAACGTAAATTACAAAGTTGCCAACTTTTGCAGGGAAGTATATTTTGTATCAAATAATTATATTAGGATACCTGGCCTAAATACACACAGAATAATTTCATTTTACAGGTACGTACACAGCTTCCTTGGAGAAGTCTGGTCCCTTCTAACTCCAGAAATGGTCACCCGGCTGAAGGAAATGCTTCAGAATGAATTCAATATGACACCGGAGTAAGCAGATTTTTTTTCCATCCTTGAGCAGCTATGAGCATTTTATATTGGGTACACCTGAAGCTAACCTAACCCTACTCCGTATTATTGTGAAATCTCTGAGTTTAATGCGTTGGCCAACAAGGTATTTATTTAGATATTATTTTTTACCCAATTTTTCGTGTTTTTCGTAGTAAAACTCGTTCGTTAGAAAGTTGGGGAGATCTGCCGATGTTAACATTCAATCAATGTGAACAATCACGAAAAGATCGAATCCAAACTCAATAGTTCCTGTGAGAAAAAAAAGACGTTTTTTAACATTAAACTGTCAATTTTTCCACTAGCGTGTAAAAAAGTTTACGACGCTCATGGAAAGTTGAAGCTTGGGCGTAGTTCTTCAGCTTCATCAATGTACAAATTGAATAAGATTAAAATAAGCTTTTGAAAAACAGCTGTTTTCCTCGATTTGAAAAAAAATCTCTTTTCGGCTTTACTTTACAGCAAAAATGATATTAGTTGTTAAAAAGACTGGAAATTTAACGCTCATTCAAATGGTGAACTCAAATTTGAATTTAAAGCGTAAATTAAGGAAGTTATGGCCGTTCTAATGACGAAAAGTCGAATAAGTGAAAAATTGTAGTACCGTAATTATTAGAAATATAAGGGGTCAAACAATTTTTAGAAGTCAAATATTATCTATCCGCTTATTATCTAATTACTATCCAACCGCCGAATTTGAGGGATAGCTGGGAGAAAACAATTTGATCAAACCATATCATTTCCAACAGGATTGTATCCTTATTGCTCACACACACATGCGCAAATGTGAAATCCTTTGTAGCAAGCCTGATTTCAACAGTTTCTATCCGATTTTTGATGAAACTCTCAGGGGATGTGCGGGTTTGTAGATGGTCCTCTACCAATTTCATTGTTCTCAAACCAATACTTAATTCTGCTGAATCGAAAACATAAATTACTTCAAGCATAATTTTCTCGTTTTCGAATTGTTTTAAAGTTGATTATGGTGTTAAGTATGAATATTTTTTATTCCGCAACGCAATCAGGTATAAATCTAGGCCGATGAGAGGTGCAAAGCGAGAAAGTACAGTGAATGCAACAGGACATGGCCTCATAGATTAGAAGTACAGATTGTTCGTGTTGATGCGATAAGCAGAAACTACAGAGCTGTTGAAATTTTAATATTTCCTCTACTTGAAAATCACCTACACCTTCTCATTTTCAGAGAAGCTGACAAGTTCATAACAGATCAAAGAGCCAAATCCGTCGTTACAGGGCCAGAAAAAAAGAAAGATCTGAAAGGATTCGTTGTTCGACGAGGAAGGAAATGTAGAGGCATCCGTCGTTATTACAGCGACCAATTCAACAAGATAGTTTCCGCTAAACTGGCTGACTACTTGTTCGCTACGCTTTCTACAAGAAGAACCAATAACCAAAGAAAGATTTCTGAATTTCTACTCAAAAATCTCTGTGACATTACTGGGGAAAAGTTCACATTGCAATATCCGAAAACGTTGGCTCATAAAATTATGGTTTTCGGCACGGACACGGTTGCAGGATGGTTGGCAGAACGGGTGGCGGAAGCGGAAGATCTGATTAGAGATGACCGAGCCATAGAAGAAATGAAAGCGGCTAAAAAGAAAAGAGAGAAGAAAAAAGAAGCCAAAAAACAAACGAAAAAGGACAATAAACAGCAAGACAAGCAGCAACAGGAAACTTGAGATGGCATAACAAGACACTGAGTTTCCATCCATGCAACAGTTTTAGATGCACGACGTTGATTAGTCGAGAAATGGCAGCACATAATTTCAGTTCACCATCAGATCGTCCAAATCTGAATACTTGATCTATACCAAAGGATAGATCGGAACCATTCGTTAAATCTGTACATAGTTTAGCATATATAAAATAAGTAGTTTCGTTGTGCTGATGTACCTACTCTTCCAATAAAATTAATTAGATTCTGATCTTTTCCATTAGCTTGAAAAACGACAACTTAGTCGATCTATGGACGACGATGGTCGATCGATGGTCGTTCGATGGACTAACGTAGGGCGAAACTGGTTGGGTTACAGTAGGTATCAAGATCAACTCTACAAGGTATTTACCCTTGAGGTTTTGAGGAAAACTTATGGAATCAGTCTGAAACAGATTTTCTGTAAGTCCAAAAAATCTTTATAAATCAGAGAAATATAAATATGAATATTCACGTGTATGTTTTCCGGTGTGGGCGTATACGTCTAATCACTGGTTCGGAATTTACAAAAATTCTTGTTATAGGCTCAGGTTACAGTAGGCACTCACAAACTACGAGTAAGCTTGCCGAGAAAACGGCTACCTAATGATTCATGATTCCGAGGTAAGAAATCAAAACAGGTAGGTATACAATAAGGTACACTATAAAGGTACTCTGGGTACGAATGGAATTTAATACCTCCCATTCCATTCTTAAGCTCAGCGAAAATGGGGGCAATACTAAAATTGCAGTTGAACATTTCCATTCCATGTTTTATTTTTTGTTTTTGTGTTTTTCCCAAAAAAAAAAACTTAGTACAGATGTTGAGAAAGGCTGAAAGAGTTTTCTAACATGACAAGCTGATTCTGTGCTGGTAAATTTATTTTACTCTTCTTCCATCAACAAAACGGCGACCTCCATAGTGCTTGGTAAAGAATGCAAAGAGTGGGTTTTGATACAGTAAACTATTACTCAAATGTATTTTCAAGGTATTTTAATGTTATTCATCAATGCTTCATTCCTTCGTCTGAAATTGGCTTTGCGTTTTGACATTTCAATGGCAGAATATGCAAAGAGTGGGTTTTGATACAGTAAACTATTACTCAAATGTATTTTCAAGGTATTTTAATGTTATTCATCAATGCTTCATTGGCTTTGCGTTTTTAATAGAGTTGAGGATAGGTATTATTTTTATTCAAACTAATGGCTTTGTGGAGCGCAAATAGATGATTAAATTCGTCGCTTGATTCACCAAATCTATAATGAAACCCTATCAAAAAATTAACCATTCTCTGTAAGTTTTCGAAAATATACTTACTTAAATAGATGTGATGAGTGATTTTGAGATACGTTGGTAATTTGGTTAAGTAAAATGTGGTGTAAAAAGTGATCTTGTGATTAGAAGACCCACCTTCTTTGTGAGAACCCACGTGATCCAAAGCCGTGCTAATCAGAGGCTGACCCACTCCAACTGATGAAGAAGAACTGGCAACCGAGGAGGGCACAGTGACACATGGTTTTTGTTTTTTGCTTCCAATGAGGTCAGTCTCGCTCTGGGCTGGCCTCTTCAGAAGAATTTTAGAATGCTTGAACTGGAGATGGTTCTTCAAGTTGGTCGTGTTCCCACATATTTTAATTTGCACTCTACAATGCCGGCACTTTCCGTAACTTTCCACTTTATCAAAATGTTCCCAAACCGCACTTTTTGGTGGCATCTTGATCAAAACTCAAGTTCCGCTTCAAGAAACAAACGAAAACTGAAAAAAGGTGTTTATGATAATGATAGCCATAGATACACGTATCTATGATACGATGAGTGACAACAATAACTAGAGGGGGGGGGGAAATGGTACTTCGGTTGACCATTCGTTCGAAAGCTCTCGATTTATCCAACCATATTATGTTAACTACTGCGAAGTGCGTGGCCAACAAGCTGAGTTATGAGCATGGTTATTTGAATAATTGTGTACACTCAAGTGATCATTCTCAATAATTGATATTGTGAACATGATTGCAACCGCTTGTTAATTTCTGATGATTTCATTGAGCTGGTGTTTCGAGTTAACAAACAATACTTTCCTTTTAACATGGAACATGCTTTAGCCATGACCTTATGGCATTGTGGAGCGCCAATACCAAATCTATAATGAAACCCTATCAAAAAATTAACCATTCTCTGTAAGTTTTTGAAAATATACTTACGCTGATGGTGAAATAGATGGTGATGAGTGATTTTGAGATACGTTGGTAATTTGGTTAAGTAAAATGTGGTGTAAAAAGTGGGGGGGGGGGGGGGGGGGGTTAACAAACAATATTTTCCTTTTAGCATGGAACATGTTTAAGCCAATTGTCTCCTAGCTACGTACCTACGTTTCTAGAGAAACAGTAGTTGGGTTACAATTACAACATATTGATATGTTGTGATCTGGTTACGAAGACGTTTTCATAGAAAAGGTTGACTGTTTCTATATATATATATATATAATCCCTATATATGTATAATAAAAGAGGAAATTAGTTTATTTGTATGTCCGTTCTAAACCAAACGGTTGCACCCATTTCCATGCGGGTAGGCACAAATTCGCGAGCCAGCTCTGGAATAACACTTGAGCAATCTTACAATTCTCTAGACTTTACTTAACTCCTTCATCGAGAACTCGGCTTTCTCTGACGACTTCACTTGGGTAAACAACTTCATAATAATTGAGGAAAGACTAGACATGAGTCGAACTTTTCACGACAAATGTGGACGGAAGGAGTTCACGCATAAGGAACTTCCGATAACAAAGACAACTAGGTATACCAAAATGATTTTTGGGGGTTGAGCCAAGCAGTTTTATTCGTAAAGATAATTCTTAGAAAAGTAGTTATTCAAAAGCCTTGTGAAAGGCAAAAATTGCGGTCGGGAATAGTTTTAACTAACTAAGGTTATATTGAGTTGGTTACATTGAGGTGACGCTTTTTTGGTAAATTAATTAGGTACAAGTTGAAACTTGGTGAGTTTAAATTACATGTTTAACAACAACATAAAGAAAATATTGTTGAAGGGTTTAGATTTTTAAATCTGATTTTTTAGCATCTCTCAGAGGAAGCTCCAGTTCCTAGGGAGAAACTTCGGAGGAAAATGAAAGGAAAAAAATAAATTAGGGACAGACAGAACATTTTATTAAAATTTTCTGATAATTTAAACCATCAAAATAAAGAAAGGTTGCGCCGGTAAAACTTCACAACCCCGTTAAGTAATGCATGAATGAGAGAAATAGAGCGTAGGATCGTGACTGAGAAGTTAGGAAGCCCAAAGTCTATCATTAGCTTCTTGTGACGGCAGAATGCCAAAATAAAATTGATCCACCCTGAAATAATAGCGAGGGGACCTTTTTGGGGCGGTATCCAATTCAGCGAAGGAAATGCGAGTTTTTAATCGGAATTTCACGAGAAAAAAATTGAGAGTCCAACACTCCATGGCGATAACCAGTAACCGCTACAGGGACGCCCCTTTTGGCGAAAAATAAATTTACCTCCATGAAACTGAAAACAAGGCCTGGGTGATTCTACGCAAATGAAGTTTTCGGCCCGAAATTATTTTGTCAATTTCCCTTAATATAATGGTTTTTGTGGTCAGGAAAATATCTCTACTTGCCATTATGTTAAGTGGTTAGATATTTTAAATAGTTTTACGATTTATAGATTTATACAGACCTTTTCTCTGCTTAGACAGTATATTTTTTAAACCGTCACGTGTACTATCGAAGTCTGTTGAAAATTTTCAGAGAACAATATTATGATAATTGCGGCATCCTCTCATCTACACGACTCAAAAGAATTAAGAGATCACTTTTCCTTGTAGACGTCAAAGACCCCAGATCAATCGGACAAAGTCCGTATCATATCTCAAGATTAGTGGAGATGGGATGAACCCTGTTCTTTTTGTTTTATCTCAAACACTGAGAAAGATCAACGATATCAAGCTTCAACGTGAGCCAAAACGGAATGAAATCTGAGCATTTCTCTCAAAATAAGTAACCCTCACCCCCCCCCCTAACTTTTTCCCAAAATTTTCGAAACATGGAGAGCGTTTATGGGGTGCCTAATACCGAGTTTTAAGCAAATAAAAATCAGAAAAATCCAAACATTTTTTGGACTGTCCAATTTTTCTATTTTTGCCGAGTCACGCCTCATTTCAAAGATTTTTTAGTGCTGAACACGATAATGAAGCCAGAATTGCGATATCTCATTCCGTTCTCGGATTAGAGCTGATAACCATGAAGAAGCATGATTCATCCTGTTTTGGCTCAAGTCGGAGCTTGATATCGCTAGCTGTTCTCAGTGTTTAAGATAAAATAAAACAACTGTTTTATCTCAGTGTTTGAGATGAAACAAAACAAAAAAGACGATCAAGCTCGAAATTCCATCAAATCATCACATTGTATATTATAGAAGAAGATAGCTACCATATTTATGGCAAATTAAAATTTTAATTTAATTTTAAATTTGAAATTCTATTTGTAAAGTGTAAATCAAGCATTTTAATTTCTCCCTTGATGGGAAAAACAAAAGATCATGGATATGTCTAGTACCTACTACTCAATTGTATACCAACCATGTAGTGCCTTCTTTTCACAAGATTATTCCATTATGGTTACAAAACAATATTAGTTTTTAACTTAGAGTAATAAATCAGCATTCCTTGACACTACAATGGCTTAGAGGTCATGAAATGTCGTGGTAAAATGAGAACATTCCAAAAAGTAGCGAACGAATTTCCTACTATGAAAACTATGGGAGTTACTCTTCCCTAGTAACGCCTTGGTTGTACGTGAAAATCAATAGAAAATGTTCCGGTCGGGAAAAAAAGTGTCGGTTGGGAAAAAAAGTGTCGGTCGGGAAAAAAAAGTGTCGCGAAAAATGCCTTGACCCCCAGCCAAAAGACATATCCATGTCAACAAGATGAATCCTATCTCTACTAGGTACCTAATCATGAGATACAGTGTGAACTTTGTCCGATTGATCTGGGTTCTTTGGCGTCTACAAGGAAAAGTGATCCCTTAATTCTTTTGAGGTGTGTATTACCACTCTAGATTGAAGTAAAAATTAGTCATCAAGGTATTTCATCAGCTCATGTGCCGTAGGATGTGATTTTATACGAGTTCACGTAAAAAATTTCACCAACTACCGTAACTTGAATCACCAATTTCTCTTACATGCAAGTACACTCACGACTACAGAGTTCATTCATTCTTAGCCTCGAGCCAAAAGTAGTCCAATCATGTGCAAATCTGTTGGGATCTATATTTATGAATTTTTATTTCACCAGCTGATAGGGAAATTGAGATCTTGTGACGGTTTTTCCATCCCTGTGAAGGTCTTTTCAGTTTATTTTCACAATTTAATAATACATTTAATTAATAGAATAAACTATTAATAGAGGCGGTGAAGGTTGGATGTTATTGGTCATCATCAATACATTAAAGAATTATTCACACAGAACAGTACGAAAATTCCAGTCGGGTACGAATCGAAAAACTTTTTAAACAGAACTGCACTTTTACCTTATTATGTAGCCAACTCATGTGCAATATAATCACTCCATCAGCTCTCTAGCATTTTTTCTCAACCTCTTATTCCTATCACCTGTAGCAAAATAGGTAAAATTCGCAGTAATATTTGTTTGTCTCGAAATAGTCAAAATACTATATGCAGTCCTTATTAACATTATGATTTAGTTTAGAGCATTGCTCAATCAGTCTTTTATGTTGACATAGGACTATACTATTCTTGGTTCATTTTACCAATAATGAGCCATTGTAATCGACCGAGAAAAAAATTATAACCCCTCCACAAAATCTGTTGGTTTGTAGCTATTCAAGAAACTTATGATAGGAAAACAGAGCCTCAATATACATGTGAATGAAATCAAGCTTATCATGATGAAAGTCTCAGTTAAATTATCAATCGAGCTGAAGTAATTTCAATGGAATTCTCTTTTTGAAAAATCAAGTTTACTATAACTTTTGTTAAAATATTGATGAACTAGTGAAGCGTTGGTAGATCTTTATTAGTCGAACATGGAATCAGAATGCCTACTCTTCATGGAAAATACGCTAATCACTCTCATGTGAGATCCAAACCTTCTGTACATACTTCATTTTCTTTTGGAAAATCATAGAGAGCCTTGGAACATACGTATTAGTGAAGACCGTCTCGTAGAATAAAATACCGTCACGGGGGGTTGGGGGATGTCGGAATGTGACGGTCTTTACAAAAGTACCTACTTAAATTTGGCTGCCAACAGAACCTAAGACATTCTTTGCCATTAAGTTAGGTCTTTTTGATTCACCAACCTTCCAAGTAATATTTTAGTAACTTAGAGACATGTGTGATGTTCTTAAGTGAAAGTACCTAAAAAATGACGCATTACTTTAAAAAAATGGCCGTTGCTCTTGGGTGAACCAAGAAAAACGCAGGAGGGTTATATTTTCTCTCTGCTAGATTGATTGACGCAAAATCAAAAATTTCCGCAAATTTTCCTCCAGAGCGATGTACTGACAGTTCAAAGTACCACGAAAAATGATGTGACGGTCGCACCTTTTTTCGAATACAGAACTTGAGCCATCAGCTCTAAATTCCTACCCCTGCATACTGAAAACTTTCTGGATTTTTTACAGCTAAAATTTTTAAACTTTTATTTTGACATGGATATGTCTTTTGGCGGGGGGTCAAGGAATTTTTCGCGACCCTTTTTTTCCCGACCGACACTTTTTTTCCCGACCGACACTTTTTTTACCGACCGGCACATTTTCTATTGATTTTCATGTACAACCAAGGCGTTACTAGGGAAGAGTAGCTCCCATAGTTTTCATAGCAGAAAATCGTTTCCCACTTTTTGGAATGCTCTCTTTTTACCACGACATTTCATGACCTCTAAGCCATTGTAGTGTCAAGGAATGCTGATTTATTACTCTAAGTTAAAAACTAATATTGTTTTGTAACCATCTTTATATATAATTCCGAACGGTCTTTGAAATTGTGAAGAACTTCGCGGTCCGATTTCAGTGTTAGACGACTCATTCGAATCAGCACGGCCTCAAGTTTGTTGCAAAAGTGTCGCCGTTCGTCTCTATACCCGCCTTGATCGTGTTCTAGGCAGTCCTTATCAACGAGAGTTGTTTATTAGGCTGTGTCGGTAACAACAGTTGCCATCAATTCACGGTAAGTAAGAAACGTAGTGTAGTTACTAACATCTAGGAGAGTTATTTCTGAACGAAGGAATTGAAGCTGAAGAACTTAGCGGACTTGATGTATTATTCCGAACGGTATCTTCTTTATATATAATTCCGAACGGTCTTTGAAATTGTGAAGAACTTCGCGGTCCGATTTTAGTGTTAGACTGCTCATTCGAATCAGCACGGCCCCAAGTTTGTTGCAAAAGTGTCGCCGTTCGTCTCTATACCCGCCTTGGCGGTAACAACAGTTGCCATCAATTCACGCTCAGTAAGAAACGTAGTGTAGTTACTAACATTTAGGAGAGTTATTTCTGAGACTTTATGAATATTTAATTCCGAACGGTCTTTATAAAAAAAATGGAAATATATAAATCAGCACGGCCCCAAATTTGTTGCAAAAGTGTCGGTAAGTAAGAAACGTAGTGATGGGGTCTTTACTGATTGAGCTAAATTCTTTCCTGTTCACTGAAAGATGTTGAAATTTGATAGGGAGACTCTCTGGGACATTAGGAAGTGATGGGGTCTTTTCTGATCAGCTGAGCGGCGAGGACCACCTCAACTGGTGGTATTTATTTTATTACATTACTCACATTTTGATCGTTATTTTCTCTTTTTTAATCATTTATTAACATCGCCTCAGCTTTGCACCAGGTCACATAACGCAGCAAATAGGTAGGACTTATATCGTTAGTATAATGTGCTGGGTTCCTGTTAGGTACTACTGTTATACGGACTAGATTAGGGCTTTTCAAGCCCTAACAGGCCTCTAGTAATGAAATAATCTTGTGAAAAGAAGGCACTACATGGTTGGTATACAATTGAGTAGTAGGTACCTACTGGTAAGCAGTAGGTAAAAAGTTGCAGCGGAAATGTGGTGAAATATAAACGAAATCTTATTAATTGTACCTTTACCTCTCGAATACGCGTGACGTTCTTTACATTTCCATGCTATTTTTCGTCATTAAACGTATATTCCATCCATGTAGGGGACATCATTCTGATGTGTCACAAAAATTTGTCAGAAGATACCACCATTTTTGAGGAGAGGGGAGGCGATATATAAGATGAAAACTTCATTTTAAGTAGAATCACCTGCCTACCGATATCATGCTACGATATTGAACATAGACTGGGAAGCAATGATTTTCTGACAGTTCATCAATCGTAATACAACCCTGAAAATCAATTTCCCATAATCGCTTCGGAACGTTAGAAAAGTAAAAAATTGGAGCGTTTTTAAATGTACGGGTCCTTCACGGAAAACAAGAAGTGATTCGAGGTCCAATGTGGGTAGTACTATATTGCCTATATAATATATCATTACTGTATTGCGTAGGTAAGCATCAGAATTGTGTCGGTAATATTGGAAAAGTACTTGTTTAATAATTTACATATTTACCGTAGCTCTCTCCCAATACGGCGCTCAAGGCTTACCTCTCCGGGAAGACGGCTAGGGCATGCGGGCTTTGCATACACAAAGCGCCTTCCTTCACTCAGCAGGGCCCATGTCAGACGCTGTATGTTGTCGTTGAATTCCTAGTTTTGCCAGAAGAATACCACTGCGATTTGAGTTAAATCCCACTCCCAGCCACTAGAGAGATGAAACGCATATTCGGGCAACAAACCGCCATTTACTAATTTCCCTCCGAAATTGAGCAAGGTAGGACGACTAGGCAATGAAGAAATAACGCTTGTTGTTTTTACGTTTAATTTCACATGCGCAGTGGAAAGTGGTATTAATTTTTGAGTGATGAAATTTATAGGGGACCATCCTCTGCCGAACATCCTCACTCTGAAAGACTGTCTCTTGTCTATTAAGAAACTAATTAGGCTCAGAGGTCCCTCAACTGATGTGTACGCCTACGTGCACTGAAATTTTATTTTATAAAGATATCCCAAAGGAGCTCCATTTCAAATTTCAGCTCCGTTGGTTAGTTGAGAAAGAAATTAGCGACACGGGCCTCTTAGCGTAACGCACCTTTGTAACTGATTTGTAATTCGTGGTGTTCGGGCTAAAAGCTGAATTTTTCATCAATAGGCCTACGTAGATGGAGGCACCCACAGAGGGTAAATTAATGCAATTGATAATTATAATACTACATCTACACTTTACTAGTCCAGCTTATCTAATATTTTTAATTAGAGTTTAAATTTTAAATAAGTGATACCTATTTATGTGATCATATAGTGCATAATTATGACGATCTTACTATGATGTAAGTATTTTTTTAAATTTAATAAACACCACGACGATATCAATCAGAATTTTGGCATTTTTCACAGAATTTTCCACAAGCGGGACTGAGTCGGGACTTTCACTAGCGGGACTGAGTCGGGAGGGCGGACCGAACTTTCCATTTCTAAGCGGGACTGAGCCGGGGAGGGTCTGGACTGAGTCGGGTGTCGCCCACATGAATTTCCCCTTCGAGACAATCCCCACCAAACGGCGAATCATAAAAAAACATGAATTGAGCTTCGGAATAAGTACCTCCATGTGGGACTGCCAAGATAGACGGTTGCCAAACATCAAACCAAGAAAATTTACAGATTGGTCGAGTCGGCGATTGAGAGCAAAGTCCAGGACGAACTAAATCACTCGCGACGAAGTTGTGGAAACCCATTTCAAAACGGAAGTTAGTGAAAAAACGTTGTCTATTTCTACGAAAAATAAAGAGTTAAAATGTTAAATCGACTTCGACGGTTAGGCCATCATCAGTAACAAACAATAACTGAACACACATTAGAAAGGACACAGCTTATATAGTCACAGGTGAAGGGAGATTTCACTCATTGGTCGAGAGAGAGGAAAGGGGGTTGGAGGTATAACCAATTAAGTGCATGCAAATCGAAGGGGGATTACAGTTAATCAGATGAAGTGAAAGGAGGGGAAGAATTACTGGTTTCAACAGTTTGAAGGGATAATTCCAAGCTTTATAGAAATGGACTTATCAGTGGTGAAATATATTGAGGGCTATCCTCATTTAAACATTTACCAGATCTGTCACTTTTGATCATTTCGAATTTTTCAAGTACATTCCACATACCTCCCTTTAGACAAAAATGAAGAAATTCTACCAACTGTCTATCTGTCAAATCAAAATCGTAAGTATCATTGGATTCCTGAAGATGTTTTGCAAATGTAGACCTGCAAGCTAGCAAGCTTTATAAGGAAAAAGTTTCAATGTAAGTAGAGTCATGACTGTCGTGGTGATGATGGTGAATTTCATTAGAAAAAATGCACTGAAACACCGACAGCTCAAGGTATTCCTTGCTGAAATGGATAGTCTGTAACCAGATGTACCTTATGATAAAAAATAAATCATGCTACCCTCCAGAACTGTTAGATTTTTCTTGACTATGGAAATTAGCTTTTCTAGTTGATGTTACTCAAATGCTGAATGACTTGAACTTGAAACTTCAAGGAACGAACAGCCTGATTTTTGATTTACACTCAAATATCATACTCCCATAGCTTTTAAAATGAAGAAGGCCCTTTTCGTAAGACATACAGAAATGAAAAATCTGGTACATTTCCCAACGTGCGATACCCTTAAAACCGAAGATGATGAAGAGTTTCCATACAGGGCCAACTTAACTGATGAACACTTGGAAGCGAGTCTGTTGATAGAAACGTCAAAATTTGAACCAGATTACGTGAATATTTTGAGGAACAAACAGTGATCAACCTCACATTAAAGTGATTTCACTCTTACAATTACAATATCAGGTAGATAATTAGCTGTTGAGCATTCTAAATAAATTTCATTTACTCCACTTTATCTGTAAATCTCGTTTTTTCTCTTATATACTGTTTGGCCCACGCATTCGAGGAAAATTTTCAATTCGACCCGCCCTGAAAAATGGTTGGAGACCCCTGTTCTTCTTCTTCTTCTTCTCTCTTCTTTTATTTGTGGAACTATCTCCGAAAGATGTGTGAGACGACTGTTCTAAACTAATGGGAGGGAAATTGTTATAATCACATGTTCGTGTTTCCTAGCTATGAGTTGTAAACTTATTTACTAAATTTACTCTTCTCATTTTACGTAGGATTTTAAGTTGAATAAATCCTATAATTCTACGGCTTTCTTTATTACAACCTCTTTGCCCCCCAAATGGTGGCGTTCACTAAAGTTCTTGCAGAAAGATTAGCAGAGAAATGAGTCAGGCCGCAAAGACAGGTTAGAGCGTGGCTGAGGGTTCGAATTGGATTCGCTATCGTTCGAGCAACATCAATGTGCTCAAGAGGGTCAAGAAAGAAGTGGATATCGGCCAAAAAAATTAATGGGTTTTAAAGACGGAGCCGCTCTGCTTTAGGGGATGGGGTAAACCATAAGATGTTCTGGACAACCCTGCAACTTCATTGTCCAGAAATATTTTTGGTTCATATATTTAAGATATTTAATATAAAAATGGTCAATGGGTGACAATCTTAAAAGAAAAAGATAATTCGTTTATAATAAACCTTTGTGTAACTTTTGAGGCGCTAGTGGGGCAGAAGGTTTTTATACGTGTCTTGAAACGTAGAACTTCAAATTTGGACGGGGGGGGGGGGGGGGTCTCGTGCAGCACAACCTCATGATTGATGCATTTTCGAATACTTTTTGTCATATCATACAACCAGAAATATCCTCAACATTGCAAAATCCAACAATCAAAAACACTTACGTTAAAACTCAGAAAAAAGTAATGAATTCAGAAAGCTCAAAGCACCGCTACTCAACCTATTAGGTCAGGTTTAATGTTACAGGTATTGCAACCTTCAAGAGATATGGTGGACTCATGGAAGAAGACCATCTCTTCTTGCATGGTGGAGTTTTTGATTTGTCGGTTTTCTATTACGAATTCCAGAAGTAGGTAGCTACACCATCTTCCGACCCGAGGCCAAATAGATCCCAACGAAAATCAAGGTCCCCCCCCCCCCCCCCTTATTAATGAGAATTGGACATTTTTTCTTAACCAACAGACCCCATGTGATCTTGTTTCGCCCAGTTTTCTATCACGACTGATGCCAACTGGTGCAGAAACTCCTTCAATCCCAGAACCCAAACCAGAACCTAGAACCAAGAACTAAAAGACAATTATTGTCTGCGCAGTACAATAGCTTCATATTACACAAAAATTAGCTAACTAAGACTTGATTCAAGATGCCTGATGTAAAGCGTATCGTATTTTTGCGTAATATGGAGGTAAAAATATTTTCAGCTGTATGTGAGTTTAATAAAACTCAACCAGCTGTTTATGCTTCAAGTGCATATATATCCCTATGTTGGCAACAGAAGGTCGAACAACTGTGATATTCGCAACGAGGTCCCTTTACCTATCGAATTCTGAATCGGAAGCAATCATTTTTTTCTCCAGAACAATTCATTCTACAGTAAATGAATAATTCTTATGGGAACGGCTAAATATTTTAAATTATACTACCCACCGAGCTCTTAGTTGTAGCAACCAACCTAGCTATCTTGGATATGGAACTGCAAGAGTCAATAAGTTTCTTATCGGTCGTTACTTGACGCCAACAACTAATGGGAAGAGCAGGGAAAGCGGAACACGATTTCTACTATCTACGTGACCAGCTAAACCAGGAAGGGAAGTTGTACGAAGATGATAAATTCGAGAACTATTATGAATTGGAGGCGGACGGCCAGTCGTGCATGTGGGAGCGCCCGACAACCTTCAAGCCAAGCCCACAGTTCGCAGATAGCGACTCGATGATTTGTGCGTTCCATAAAGGACTAATGAGCTCAGAAACATTCGCAATCGTCCTCGATATTCTAAGAGGTAAGGGGAACTTGTGGAGCTATGTGGTAGCAGATGATCAATCTTACGCAGAAAACTACGCTGGAATGTTCCTCTTCCGTTTTTGGAGATTTGATCAAGTAGTTCCAACCGTAATAGATGACGTACTACCATTGAACTCCGACACAAAAAAGCCAATGTTGACCACTTTCATGGACAATAGTTCTGTATGGTGTTCTTTGATGGAAAAGGCCTATGCTAAATTTCTGGGTGGTTACGATCGACTGAAACTTGTCACGTTGCCGGAAGCAATGAGCGATATCTTGGGATGTTCAGTTCATCTATACCCCCTGAAAAGCAAAGGACACACGACGCTGGAATTATTGAAAAACGTGCTTCATCATAATGGAGTTCTAATTGTGAGCCTGTGCAATACCAATTTCCCTTCGGACAAAAACTTGAATACTTTGTTCACAGTAACATCCATGAGCTTAGAAACAGATGAAACTGGTCGAAAGGAGTGGATATTGACGCTTAAGAATCCATTTACTAATATTAAGCGGGATTTGGTGGCAGAGGAAGAAATATCCCCAGATGAGGAAAATTTCTATGAAGGACAAGTAAATTCAACTGACCTAATAGCGACATGGAATGAAACTTTAGAAATCAACCTGCAAACGTTACTGAAGGTTTTTGATAAACTGTATGTCGGCCTAATTAGGTATCCGGAATTGTCAGCTAGCCAAAACTTGTTGGGTAAGATGTGGGAAACGCGGATGATTGTGGGTCGCTGGGGAGATCTAAGGCAGGTCGAAGGCACGAAATACCATAAACCATTCATTAAAGTCACAGTAAGCAAACCGGATCCCATCGATAAGCACCAAATGTGTACACTAATGATTTCGTTAGTACAATACTGTCATAGTAATCCTGGGAAAGCTTTTTGTAATGAGATCGGACTAACGGTTTTGGGCTTGAGGGATACTGAAGGGTTTTCCGGTAGAATTCCTACCAAGCAATTGTCACTGTCCGAACCTATTGCACAGACTGATAAGTATGCAGAACGGGAAATATGCTTGCACATACGCTTGGAACCGGGAGAATACTTGATCATTCCTCAACGAAATCGGTATTGCAATGAATCAACGAAAAAATGTCAAAAATACTTGATGACGTTATTCTCTTTAGTACCATTGAGTATCATGAGCACCAAGTGCCAAAAATACGGAAAAGAATTTTTACCACCCCTGGAACTTGTGATAGAAGTACCTAGGTATGTGGAAGTTGGAGATCCAATCAAAATAACAGTAAAAATCACTGAAATGCCTCCAATGACTCGATATACGATCACTATGATGTTAACGTTTTTCCGAACATCTACGAAGGATCCTCTCGAAAGTTTAATAAAAGCAAGGCTAGAGTACATTGAAATTTGCCAAGGCCTACTAGGGAAAGAATTGTGCATGGTTGTGAGATATCATGAATACATAAAGTTTCCATTAATGAGCGAGGAATTCTTGGTGCGTTGCTCGGCTTTTGTACATGAGCTGGCTACAGAAGTCAAGATTCATAAAATTGTCACTACAGTCATGCCAAAACTGAAAATGACTATCGATGCGAAAATTTACACGCGACAGCAATGTTTAATGACAGCTTTTCTTGAAAACTCCCTTCCACAAACCATTTATTCAGCCAAATTTAATCTCTTGTGTACACCTAAGGGAAACATTCGTCCCCATTCAACTCGAGACATCCCACCTTTTTCGACATTCTGGATTATTTGCCTCATAAGGTTCGTCAAACCAGGGTGTCAATTAGTACAGACTATTTTCACGTCTTCTTCATTTCATCGCACAGTGTCGGCGAAAGTTCAAGTGATGAGCAGCGTCTCCCCGGCAGTTCTGTGCGTTCCAAGTAAGACTTCCCTCCTACTGGGTGAATATCTTCCGTACAATACTAAACCAGACGTTGATGAAGTTCGCATCTCATGTTGCCTGAATCACAAAGCCATCGTAGAAATGATGGACAGAAATCGCCTCAAAACCCCCTGGATCGTCAAACCAAAGGCGTTGGCTCAAGAAATGCCTAACTCTACTGATACATCTTCTGATGAAGCTGAAAAAATGATTTATTGCAAACAGAGAAAGATTTCTACACCAGAGGCAGTGCTTTCAGCAGAAATGATACCTATTGAATTACAGTACTGAATCATTCAAGCGCCTGTCCAAAAATAGAAACATAAATAATTCAATAATCGATGACCTGGTGGTATATAGTTCAGTAGAACAATCACTAATATATGCATGGTAGTTAGAAACCATCGATATAGGACGCTTGATGGCAGGATTACACAAAACACTAGTTTCCCAATACGAATTTATTGTGCAACAATTTGGAATCAGAGATCAGCTACAGTTTCAACTTTCAATTATCATCAACTTTAGTCACAATGTTAAACTATCTATTCGTGGAGAGATTTTGATAATCTATTTATCGGAATTTTGGAAATTATTTCATAGAAAAATGAACCATTTTCAAATGTGTATCATTGAAATTTATGAAACGATTAATAGATTTTAACACTTTTATATACCTATGTACCCTTCTTTGTTATGCTTTCTTTTTTGATTGGCTTGATACTTATTTCGTTAAGCTGATACTAAGGAGAGATGTCATTTAGAACTACGTGTATCGTTGAACCAATGTTTCTAAGCACAGTAAAGTGCTCACGTTTCAAAAAAGTCTACAAGTTGGTTGTGGCACATAGTTTCCTCATATCCTTTACATTAAACCTTCATTAAACCTCACCATCATTCATTATTAAAATCATAACACGATCATTAAAATATTTTAAATATTCTTAAAATATGAAGCATTCAATCCTGACACACAATACTTGAACCTTGCAGACCCAATACAGTGAATACGTATGATACTGTTCCAAACATTTCACCAACAAATGTGAGCGTATTCGCAACTGGAAATTACTGTGGAATAAACTCGCTGAGTCAAGTCGCAAGTCAAAAATATTAAGTAATCCTGTCCAAGTAACGTCAAGTAATGATGGTTGCAGTAGCAATGTTGTGGGTATTTGGTAGATAGATGCACACTCAGGAAACCGTTGAATGGATAATAATTACTTCAGTTTGGAGAAAATTTAAATTAAACTGAAAGGAATTATACTATGTTACAAGGTGGTTTACTCTTCCCAGAGAAAGTTAGGAAGGTGAGTTAGAATGGTTTTATCTCATTAGAAAATTAGGCCATCAAGTGTAAAGTAAATTAACAATCAACTTATTATACTTTATTCATACATAATTATCACGATAAAAGTGATGTGCATGGTGCACACTAATTCTAAATAAAACATCTTACTTTTCAAATATGCGACAACTAACAGAAATATATAATGAAACAATAACAAACGATATATAATTACCATTAGTTTAATAATTTTTAAATTTATTGTGATTGATAATTGTTGGGCTTTTGGTTACTTTTGTTGATAGGAATGGTATAAGAAGAAAAACAACATGAAAAAGGTGAAAAAAGGGTGAAGCTTAGACGTTTAGTTGGTGCCGTTAATCATCTTTCTTGCTTGGCCCAGATGCAGTGATGGGACACGACGTGTTTTTCTGCATCTCAGCTTTGTCGACGCTCTCGTCACCAAGTAGATCACCTGTAGGAGATTTCTTTGCCTCCACAGGTTTTTTAGGAGTCCACAGAATGGCTATGAAGGGCTGGAGGAATTTCCAAAGGATAAGGAGGAGTGGCATCAAGTAGCACGGAACACACACCATGATGATAGCTGTGGGCAGAAAATGGCAGATACCTAATTGTAGTGATCATCAAACTATTAGATTCATTGATAACTTTATACCTACATGCCAAATACATAGTAAGGAAATTAATCATGATTTACTTAGGATGATGCTGGAGACTGATATGGACTGGAAGGTGAAACAATTGAAAGATCCTGATTTTTGTCTACTCTACTGTACTTGGTTGGAACAGCAGAAACGCACCACATAGAAAGATATTGCTCACCTCGGCCAAGAAATTAAGGCTCTTAAGGCGATGTTCAACTGCACAGTCATAAATGAGGGTGTGCTGAAAAGGAAATATGAATCTGTGGACCAGAAGTCAGTAATATTACAGGTTCTGGTTCCACATAGCCAGAGCAAGGGCACAGACTGGGTAGTTTCGGGCATAGAAGCACCATAAACACTTTGCGAACAGGCTTCTATTGGACAGGGGTGCATAAGGATGTGCGCCAATTTTGTGAAAGCTGTGTGATCTGCAATCTTCGCAGAAAAAGGAGTGAGCAGAGGACCCCTTTCGAAAAGGTTGGTCTGGACTTCATTGGTCCGTTACCAGTGAGCCATTGGGGAAATCGATACATTGTAGTAGTAGACTACTTTACAAAGTGGCCCGAGGCGTCTGCTCGAGGACTTGCAGACAACTTGATCTCAAGGTTCGGAGTGCCCAGAGAGTTGCACACAGATCAGGGGAGGACATTCGAGTCTAATGTCTTTGGTGAAATCGTCTGGCTTCTGAACATTTATAAATCAAAGATCCAGTTACAATCATCACCAAAATATGACAAGCAGTTGATTTTCCTCATTTCTCATCAATCATGAAAATAGTTTGCCCTTTCAAATGCTTGAAAGAATAACAGTTATTGTTCAAGGCTTATTTACAAAATTAGGAAAAAGTCAAAAATCAAGAAGAAATTGGTTGCTGCTAAACAAATTGGAAATTCAAAATTAATACCGGAAAAGCATAAACTGAACATATTTTTAAATCAAAGAGGTGGAACAAAAGAAAAACTGGAACACCAACTTGGAGTATTTGGAGTGATTTGGAAGAGATACTTCTCTATAAATTAGAGAGCAATAAGCCCTGAAACGCAACCCATATAAATTACTAATCACACAGGTATTTGTTTTTTCATTAGTTTTCTTACTTAATAAAAAAGTCAGTCTCACTAGTAACACTAAAGAGTATAGTTCTTTTAGAGAAAAAAATAGGTTAGATTTTCATAGACGTACAAAGAGAAAAATACGAGAAAAATACCATAGTATTGTTGTGATTTGCATAGATGATGGCCAGGTAGAGCGTTTCAACCGGACCCTTTGGTACCTCCTGTCGAAGCTCTCAGAGAATGGGCAGAGGGAGTGGAATCAGGAGTTACCCTTGGCGCTGTTGGCTTAGAGGGGAACAGAACAAGCAACAACAGGCTTCTCCCCTATGTGGCTTCAAATTGGAAGAGAACTCAAACTGCTCCTTCATTAACTTAATGGCACTCCACCACTTAGAATGAGCAAAACAGAATTTGCGAGCCAATTGCCAGGATGCCACTCTCCCAAATAGCAATCGTTTGAGAGCCGAAACGATAGTTCAAAAACCTCTTCTGAACACTCTCAATGACTGAGATATAAGTTGTATTTAGCAGGACTCCACAGATGCGACGAAAACTCCAGCTCACTTCTGACGAGAGAGAAATAATACGATTGTGGGAAGGGATGAGGTTACATACTTTGGATGTATCTTTAGGATAGGTTTTATATTATTGCAATTGTAGTATCATCACTGTGACTATGGCTATCAGGCACCTGGGAATGAGAACTCAATGTTTATTGAAGGATGAGGATTTTAAAAATGTTGGGTTTGAGATTGGGCCAACCCAATAGTACTGGCTTGGATACATGAATATGCCAAAGGTAGGGTAAAATTTTCCAACAGACCTTGACGAATAGAGGGGTTGGATAATCCTGTAATGAAAGAGTTTCGAATTCAGTCATCTCTGTTCGTCTCAGCCATCACTACTTTAAATTGGCACTTGGCAGTCCCTACTAAGAATTTGTAGGGACTCCAAATAGCGATCAACAGTTTCATTAGGTTGATGTTTTCAGGCTTGCAGCTGATGTCTGGCAAACACTTCATCTACATGTTTTATAAGTTGGCTTTTTAGAATAGATATAACCTCCTGGTATGTATGACATACGATTGAAGATGTTGAGCGAAACGCAGTTGATGAGTAGATGTATTTTATAGGGAGAAATTTGTGAACTTCTGCAGCTAACGGTTAAAATGGGATTGTACCGAATTCGAGTTTTGATCAGGATCAAGAGCTCAGGTTGCAAGAGAGAGAATCTCAAGCAGAGAATGATTTACCTTAGGGAAGGCTTGATTGATCAGAAATTGTACAGGCTAAACTGATACTAACATAGTAACGGAATGTTAAAATAGTTAGGACACAAACAACTTTGTTGTTAGGTATATTATGCCTATGGTCTGAACATCCCTGAACCATTTTCCTAATGTCTAACAAATCCAAAAAGACATTGGGTGCCCCCTAACCTTTTCTGGTACAAGTGCAAGTGTGTAAATGAGTATTAACCCCCCCCCCCCCCAATTCTGATCCTTCAGGAATTCAAACCAAGGGTAACCTCACGAGAGTCATTGCTGTAATCATCGAATCTTTTTGCTCCTGGTGAATGTATTTCAATTAAAAGCATTTGTGTTGCGAGTAGAGGCACACTTTCATGAAGTGTCTATGATAGGAAGTGATTCAATAATAATATCCGTCTATCATTCAATCAGTCAGTTTGAGATTGAGTGGTATTCTTTAAAATAACACGTCACATCGATACGCCAGACCTATACGTCAGACCTATAAGGAAATGCCTATTGTGTTGCTATTCATAAGTTTACACGACTTGAAGGGTTCAGCGCCCAACACACAGCGAGCAGGGGCTGTAACGTCAACGTGCAAATGAATTTCAAGTGCCTTTTACTGGTCAGATACTCATCATATAGCTCCTTTTTGGGAAAGTCATGTTGGACACTACATGTGTAGATATGAAGCAAAGATTATTATGGACATATGTTATGTTAGTTACCATGTTGAGATAGAAATATAGATTATTGTATGTTCTGAAAAATTGTGTGAAATTTATAACATGATGTCAGGTGTGAAAATCGTCAAAAGAGGATGAAGAAATTGGAAAAGGAACTGAAGAAGTTGGCTGAGAGGCAGGATGAATTGGAGAGAGAGATCCAATGGAAAAATGTAGAACTGGAAAGTTCAAGGGAAGGGGTTAGAAATAGAGGGCGAGAAAATCACAAGTTGCGGGAGTTAAGGAATGTGCCTCAAACAATGCCTGTGAAGTTAGAAGGAAACATATCAGAAAATTTGGAATATTTTGAGAAAGCATGGAAAAACTACTCAGTGGCAAGTGGGTTAGAAGGGTACCCAGAAAGGCAGCAGGTTGCTATTCTCTTGTCTGTAACAGGCAGTGAGATGCACAAAATATATTCCAAAATTCATGAAAAGGAAACAGAAGAAGAAACAGCACAAGGGGTGTCATATTATTATTATTACCATTCTATATCCTAGATACTGCATTATTGTTGTTTCAAAATACTTGTATCCAACTGTATTCTTAACTTGATATTTTTCTCAATAAAGCCTTGACTTATAGAAACGGTTTCATCACAATTTATTGAGCAAAATGGAAAAATTGCTCAAGCCAGAACGTCTCAACGTCGATCCATCTTCATTAGAGGCATCTGCCATGTGGATACATTGAAAGAGAACTTTTAAGGGCTTCCTTGCTACAAACGCAGAAGAACCATCAGATGAGGTAAAATTGAAGCTTCTCAACAACTACATATCACATAGGCTGTACTCTTACATATCTACAAGCCCAACGTATGCAGATGCACTTGCTGTACTGGAGGCTCTTTTTGTTAAGCCTACAAATATAATTCATGCACGACACTGCTTAGCGACTCGGCGGCAACAAGCGGGGAAACTCTTGATCTCTATTTTCAGGCTTTGAAGACCCTTAGTATCGATTGTGATTTCAAAGCTGTGTCAGCTGAGCAGTATCAAGACGATAGTATCAGAGACGCTTTCATATCAGGAATACAATCACCAGCCATTTGTATGAGACTATTAGAAAAACTACTTTATCGATGCAACAGGCATTTGACCAAGCCAGAGCTCTGGACAAGGCTCAGCAGCAGTCTCTCTTACCAATCTACTATTACACCACCTGTTAGTGCTTTAGTCGATAAGGATGTACTTTTGGCGAACAATGAAGCAGTTGGAGCAATGGCTAAAAACACGACCTGTTATTTTTGTGGGGGTAAGAGACACCCCTGTAAGTTATACCCAACAGTAGAAAATACGTGCAAAAATTGTGGGAAAATAGGACATTACCCTAAAGTTTGCCTCTCAAAAAGACGCTCATCACAGGGTCCATCAGCTTTGGGACCCCTAGCAGTTACAGCTCCTTCACTAACAAAATCAACCATTGAGGTTGAGGTAAATGGTCGAGATGCTCATGCACTAATCGATACCGGAAGCTCACTGAGTTTTATCAATGAATCCTACATCCATAATAACTCCTTGCCAAATTTCCCATTCAAAAGTCGAATTACAATGGCTTCAACATCCCTGACAATTAAGATTACGTCGTATTGTTCAGGCGCGATCGAAATTAATGGTAATAAGAAGTATGAAGCCATGAAACTTTACATCATGAAAGACATGTGTTCGGATCTCATTGTAGGGCACGACATGCTACGCAAACATAAATCAGTAGAATTCTCCTTTGGGGGAGAGCGTCCATCCCTTAAAATCTGTGGTAGTGTGGAAGCAGCCCTAGTAGAACCAATCCGAATTTTTAGTCATCTAACCAGAAACTGCAAACCAATTGCCATTCGTTCTCGTAGACATTCAAAAGAGGAAATTGACTAATCGAATCGGAAATTGACCAATTAGTGAAGGGTGGCATTATTGAGTTGAGTGATTCTCCATGGAGGGCGCAAGCTTTCGTTGTTAAAAACTCACGAAAAAGAAGGATGGTAATAGACTATTCACAGACAATAAACAAATTCACCCTTTTAGAAGCCTACCCAATCCCAAGAATCGAAGATGTAGTAGAAAATGTTGCAAAATTCAAAATATTCAGCCAAATCGACTTGAAAAGTGCATACCACCAGGTACCCATTGTTGAAAAAGAAAAAACTTTTACAGCTTTTGAAGCTAATGGACAACTTTATCAGTTCACCCGGCTTCCGTTTGCAGTAACCAATGGAGTTCCAGCTTTTCAAAAGTTCATTTCGACCATCATTAGGCTGGAGAAACTAGAAGCAACTTTTGCCTACTTAGATGACGTCACAGTTTGCGGTATGCATGTAATTTACAAAATTTTCTAGCTATTGCTCAAAAATATAACCTAACTCTCAACAGGGACAAAAGCATTTTCAACGCAAAATCCATCAAGCTCCTTGGTTATGAAGTTGCAGAGGGACAATACAAGCCTGATCCTGACAGACTTCGTCCATTACTAGAACTAGCTCCACCTAAAAATCCATCATCATTGCAAAAGATATTGGGAATGTTCTCGCATTATTCAAAATGGGTCAGTCAGTTTTCTCATAAAGTACGCCCACTTGTTCAAACAAAGACATTTCCTCTCTGTGAGAAAGCATTGGACGCTTTTGAATCACTAGAGAATGCCATTGCGAATTCAGCCATACGGTCAGTAGATTCACATCAGATGCTTACCATCGAAACAGATGCTTCGGACTATGCATTGTCAGCAACACTCAGCCAACAAGGAAAACCAGTTGCATTTTTTGCACACACGCTAAACTCATCTGAACGAAACCATTAAATCATCGAAAAGGAGGCATACGCCATTGTTGAGTCTGTGCGCAAATGGCGGCATCTTTTAGTAGGTCCACATTTCCTGCTAATAACAGACCAACTAATCCAGATTTATAAAATAGGGGAAATTCTGAGAGAAATAGACGAAGTATCGCCGAGAGCAGAAGAACAAGAAAGAATGTGGGAAGAAGGAATGCCAAGAGGACGATTACAAGTAGACACACTAGAAAGAATAGCAATGGCCGCCTAAAAAAGTCATGAAATGCAGACACTGAGAAAGACAATTGTAGAGGGATGGCCAGAGAAGAGGGGGCAAGCCAAAGAAATGGGACCGTACTGGA
Organism: Adelphocoris suturalis; assembly: GCA_030762985.1. Lineage (NCBI taxonomy): Eukaryota > Metazoa > Arthropoda > Insecta > Hemiptera > Miridae > Adelphocoris > Adelphocoris suturalis. Next base: position 72,425,275 of record CM061043.1, read on the forward strand.
ACTACAGAGAAGACTTGGTATTAGATGGGGGACTCATGAAGGGAAAACAAATAGTGATTCCAAAAGAAATGAGGAGAGAAATTAAACAAAAATTACACGCAAGTCATCAAGGGATAGAAAGGACGACTAGACTTGCGAAAGAATTGGTGTACTGGCCAGGAATATATGGAGAGCTGGAAGACATAATACGAAGCTGCGAGATATGTCAGAAACATGTGAGAAACCAAAGACCTCTGGAAATGATGTCCCACGTGATACCCAAAGGTCCGTTTCAGAGAATCGGTATGGATCTGTTTGAGGTGATAATTAACAAGAGAAAAAGACATTTTTTGATAATGGTAGATCACTACTCAGACTACTTTGAAGTGGAAGGAATGGAGACACTGACAGCAAAAGCAACAGTCCAACGATGTAAGAAACAATTCAGTAGTTATGGTATGCCATGGGTGGTGATAACTGATAACAGACAAAGGGGGAAATTTTGACAGTCAAGAGTTCTGGAAGTTCGGAGAAGATTGGAAATTCGAAATTATTTACTGCAGCCCACAACACCACCAAGGAAACGGAAAAACTGAAGCAGCGATGAAAATAGCGAAACGATTGATTCTGAACAGTATAGCAGCAAACGAAGACTTCTACAAGAATTTGTTGGTATGGAGAAATACGCCAAATAAAACAGGGTTCAGCCCAGCACAGAGGATCTTCTGTAGATGGTTGAGATGCGATCTACCATCGTACGACGATCAACAAAAAGTGATAGATAGAGAAGAAGTGCGGCAGAAAATAAGAGAATGTAGAGAGAAGAGCAAGAGATACTTCGATCGAAAAGTAGTGACGAGAAGAGATTTACAAGAGGGGAAGAAATATATTATAAACTGAAACCCGAAGATAGAGAGTGGAAAAAGGGGAAAATTGAAAAGGCACAGGGAAATAGATCATATATCATAGTCACGGAGCGGGGAACCAAAATTAGAAGGAACGAAATTCATATTCGACCAAGAAGAGAAGCAGCTCAGGAAGAGTCGGAAGAAAGACAGGAAGAAGTGTCGGAGCAAATGGGTGACAGAAGATCAACAAGGCCGAGACGCAGACCTACATATTTAAACCAATATACGTGAAAAAAAAGAAAAGAAATAAGGGGGGGATGTTGGACACTACATGTGTAGTTATGAAGCAAAGATTATTATGGACATATGTTATGTTAGTTACCAATGTTGAGATAGAAATATAGATTATTGTATGTTCTGACAAATTGTGTGAAATTTATAACAAGTCATGCTCAGATCTTCCTAGCCAGCAAATAAAGAATGACCATGCAAATTCCCCATTGCACAACCAAATCGTTGCACATTGAATTTTCTTCCTTTATGTAGCTATCCTCGTATTCTGTATTCATACTTAAAATGTCAGCACCCTAGAATATACCAAGGAAAGGGGGGAAAAGGGTTCTAATATTGTTTGAATTTAGGCTCTGTGGGGCAGTTCACTTGACAAAACTTTACTAGTGTCTCCCCAATTTTTTAAAACCTTAATTAATTAATTTTAATCATACTTGGGATGTTTCAAATGATAACAGTAAAAAAGAGGGAGTTTTGAAGAGTCCAAATAGTATTTTCAAAATGAGAATGCTATGGTTTGAATGAGAGAAATCTCATGTTGAAAATGGGGGCTGCAGTAAAGACCCCCCCCCCCCCCCCAATACTTCTACGGAAATTTAATCCCTCATCAAAATATGATCCATGAGTGGAAGAACTTTACCCTCCTGGACGGTAAACATGGCTAGTCTCGTCAACAGTTTCAACTAGGCATCTAAAGGTCGACATCTTAGGGAATGACACCGTGTAGCGGACTTTGCGGCATCGCGAGAGTGAAGTCTGCCCCCTTCCTAGTTAAACTGGCGTGGTTCATGTCCCACGTTTTTCAAAAAATTGGGAATCCTGACCAGGCCGATGGTCTGCTCCAACCCTTTCTCTTTTCATAGTCATTATAGCATTACGAAGCGATAATACTTCTAACGAAATGCACCCACAATTCTTCGGGATGTTGACTTGCAGTGGATGTTGAGGAGAAGTGCAAAAACAGCACATTCTGGCTGAGCATTTTTATTAAATCTGTCAGGTTAGGGCTTCTAGGGGTTTTTCATTGAATTGTGTGATACGGCCTATAGGAACTCTCTAATAATTAGGTAGGTACCTACTCTGGGTGCCAGAACGATAACAGTGGGTAGCTAGGGGCCAGGCGGACGATAACGGAAAAGGTCCACTATATTAATTTTACATAAAATATTGATTCCTGAGGCCCATTCAACGGAACGACTGAATGCGTATCGACTTAATTTGATTCTAGAATAAACAGTCAAATTTAGAATGAAATCGGTGAGGGAAGTACCACAGCCTTCCCTTGTCAGTTGAACGCGGAAGGAAAAGAGGTTGACGAGTCCCGTCAAGTAAGTCACAACAGTCTCAGGAGAATGCGCTGGCGGCGTTTCTCAGTCTCGGTTTCCAGACGCTCCTCCACCCATTGAGTCAAAACAAGCGGAAATTCGAAACAATTTCGAATCATCTAATGGAGGTGATTGAGTGGACCTCTAACTCAATTTTCTTCTTTCAAACATAGGTACTTAGTTCGTTGTGTAAAGTTTGGTGATGAGTAAAGAGATGTTGAAACATGTATATAACGAGGTCGAGAAGTAACAGGAAAAAAAACAGGTTCAACAGGAGCACAATTGATTACGAAGTGAACATGGGCAAAATCCCTGGGTATTCTAGAAAAATAACGTCACACCCTAGCCACCCGATCCATTTTCAATTTCTCCTATTATTACAATTTCATAACTTACTGATGTTTCATACTCATTTTCGTAAACCGCCAGTGGGCTATTACACAATAAAGAAGATTTCAGAAGTAATTTCAAAGAGCAGCAAACTCCTCGTAATAAAGAAATTCGTAATAGGTATTTATCCTTATCCAAATTTGGGCTCGACCAGAACCAAAACGTACTTACCTGTGTACCTAAATAGTCTGATTTTTAGAAATTGTTTTGAAGTTCCGTATATTCATGAAATTGAACACAATAATTTAACACAGAAAACCTACCTTGAGTTGACCTTCGTACGTCCAATTGAGATGAATGTTGATCGAACTCGTCTTCTCTCTGCTAGAGATCCCAAGTCTATGAATGTGATCTGAAATATGGAATGCAGTACGTCACATACACATTACCAATTGATGCATCACACAGTCCGTTGTTCCCGATCGATAACTCGCCTTTGACATGATAATAAAGTACCAAACAAATAGCCTATAGAGCACAACAAGAAACGTAAGAAGAAGTAGGTATGATGAACAAAGTATCTCTATTATATAAAAAATTGTTCCCAAGGGTAGATTGTTAACGAATAAAGAAAACGTAAATAACGAGAAGAGAATTATTAATTCGGTCTTACCAAACACGATACAAGCACCAATCTGATTATCCTTTATGAATTTGGGTTAGGGCCAGTGCTGCATACTGATAAGAACATGAACCTAGGAAGGTTTATGGATAAGAATGATACCGATTAGAAGTTGAGTGGTGGTGGTTCTTTGCATCATTGCCCTCTCTTCAAGTCAGACACAATAGCTTTGCACCAGAATAAAGAAAACCTAACCGAAGTCCTTTTGAGTAAAGTCGGAGTCAACAAAGATGTCTATCGTGTTAGCAATAAGGCCTGTTTCACACGTATACGGTTTGATTCGGTTCGGTCCCTATTCGATTCGTTTCCTGCCGCCTTTCGTTTGTTCACATGCATGAGGTTCCTATCACGTTCGTATTCGTTGAGGGATTGTATTTCAGAAAGTTCAGCCCACAATGGAGAGAAGTAGGATTATTGCCATGTTGTTCCTCCACAGAAGAATGAAGAAAAAAGAAGATATACCAGAATTTTTTTCCACGCTTCCTGCGTCTTGAATTTATCTTAATATTTTTCCTGGGTTTTATCCCATAGCACTGGTCTACGATGCACTGCTGTGATCAATTGATCCTTATCCACTACATTCACAACACTCATTTTTGATTTAAAAAAATCAACAGGAGACACGACAGTTGATTCGTTCTGAACAAGGAAACCAAAACTAAACCTTATCTGAACCTTGCAAGTGTGAATGTGTGGTGGACTTTGTGCACCTTGGACTCGAGTACGCTCTGAATTGAAACCATAAGGAACCGATTCGTGTCGAGGGGGCTTTCGGTGCTATGCAGTTTCTATTAGGTTGCTATTCGCCCAAAATACGCACCGAATGAATCGGATCACATGCATTCGGCACTGCCGAAAACAAATCGAATAGGGACTGAACCGAATGAAACCATACACGTGTGAAGCAAGCCTAAAGCCGGTTTCACATGGAGCGGTATGTCCGAAAGACGGAACGCAATCTGATTGGCTGTTGGGACAACAGTTGAGGATGGTGGCTGCCATGTTGCCGGAATGGGGGGTCTGTGGACGGCGGTAGAAATTTGTATACCGTTGCCGCGTTCCGTCGAGCGGACCGCAAGCTCATTGGACAGGAATGTTGATAACCGCAAGCTCTAGTTTACTCAGCCCCGTTTACCGCAAGCTCTAGTTTACTATTACAATGTCTTTGCTCAGCCCAGACAGGGAGTGAAATCAGGTAGCCAATGAAATAAAGATAGCATTATCGATATTTTTGGATCGAAAACTACTATCGATGGCTTCGGAGCATCGATGTATGTTACTGAAATTTCAATTCGAATTCGTTGTTAAAACCGAATTTTCCCCAAACCACTAAATTCATAAATATTCAATTATTTTATTTATTTCCCATATGATTATTTTTGTCTTCTGTTGTTTCTTCTCTCGACAACACATTATAGATGTACATATTAGCTGTACATTTGTTTCTTGCAATTCACTTGTTTTTAATTTTCTAGCTTCAAACTTCACTCCTTTGATTACAATCAAACTGGGCAAAGTGGGTTAAAATAACGATTTTCGAGTTAAAATCCTGTTATAATGCTATGACATCCTCTAACACAGCATAGCTTGACCATCCTAGGCTCGAAATCAGGCACAATCGAAATAATTCAGTATACCACTGCTACCTTGTTGAAGATACAGATGAAAGTAAAATATAATAAACCAGTAAAATGAAAATAACGGAGAATAATAAAGCCTCAACTTTATATACCGGCGCTACTAGTGAATTTTCCAGAAAACAGCTCAAGATCGTGCTCCCCCGATGCACTTCTGTGGATCCAGAATCCACCACAAGATTATAAAGACATTTAAATAATATCTACCGTACACACTTCCATCCAATGCGACATTCCATCCAATCCACTGCGACCATGAACCTAGGGGGGGTTCATGACTGCGACACAATTGGCGAGTGCAGCGACATCTTTCTTCCTCCTTCCCCCACCTCGCTACCACCAATTATTGATAATCCCTCCATGTGTTGACTTTTGATAATAATTTGGTACCGCAATCCTCACTGTCCGTTTTCCAGTTGCGGTTGTTTAGTTGGGAAATTCGGTATTGATTTTTTTCAGTTGACTAATCGTTACTTATTTGTCCTTGGATAGTGAGAAATGGTTCTTCTTTCTTCGAGTTTGGACCGATCATAAATGCCATTGTGCGGATCTTTGGACCGATATGACAGCTAAAATGAAAACGGCTGGCCAGCTGCTTTTGTTTCTGATTGTCATATATCTCCTCGCTTTACCAGCCAGTAAGTGTCATCATAAATGTAATATACATTTATATATTTATCAGAAAATATAAAATCCAGTTATTTCGGGTGGGAGGTTTAAGTCGGTTGGATAACCTTGAAGAGTGCGGTGCGCTCTGCGTATTGACCTACTGCATAGGCGAGAGGCAGTGCGTGTAAAGACGACTCATTTTACGATAGCTCTTTATAAGCATATTATTATGGTGATGGGCGTAGATTGGTAGAGATGAAAATAGACAATTTCAAACTTTCCAAGCCTCACATCTCAAGCTTAAGTAGTAGAGTACTGGAATGTACCTACTTATTTAAGCTGTCCTGGGAAACCTTATGTTCAAGTAGCGACCGACTTGCCTACTTTCTAGATTACCTCTAATTTCGTGTTATTTATTATTATTATTTTTAAAATTCCCCCTTAATGGTGGAGGTTGTACACTTCAAAGAAGGTTATCAGTACATATACCTTCCTAACGGGGAGAGATCATTCATGCAACCTGAAGTTAGTGGTTGTAGACATCAAAAATGTGTTTCACTTTTTCTTATTTTTCTACCTGTTAATACGAGCTGGTTTTGGGCTTTCTACCCAAGGAACCGAATCCTGAAACATGCATTTAGTGTCGTTCCTGGGGGGTCTGGAATGCTCGATCCAACTCCAGTGACAAACTGACAGTCACACACATCATACTTACCTAACATTTCTCTGATTCGTAAAAATGATTTATGTTTGGAACCTGAACCATATTTAGGGCTTGTTACGAAGAATTATCAGGCTGATCACACAGCTTCCTCGACTAGAATACAAGAAGTACAAAAAAAAAGGATTGAAATTTAAAAAATACTTCCTCACTCACACCCCATCGCAATCTTTCTAATAATTCTCTTAAAAGATACTTCAAACTTGAGTTATGCCTCCACTCAATTACTATCATGATTTACATATTATAAAAAACAGCAAAATTCAAGGTTTATTGTAATAAATAATTTTTTCGGATTTCATTATTTTAGGTTCTTTATTATTGGTTAATCTTAGTGGTAAGGGGTGAGTTCCGAATCACGATCGTGACGACTTTCGCCACTCCAGTTAAAGCCAGTTGAGGCACATCCCCTCACAACGATGACGTCACGGAGGGGTGGTAGTTCTCTCAAGCTGGTTTTGTATGGAGCGCAATGAGCGGAAAGACGGAAGGACGGAAAAACCAGTGGAGGGGGGGGGGGGGGGGGGGAGTAGGAGATTGTTCACATGAAGCGGTCACCTTGGTGAACGGAATCATAACCTTCCTACTAAAAGCCTCTCTGATCTGAAACCTCTACTTGCGGTTATCAACATTCCTGTCCAATGAGCTTGTGCAGAGCTCGACAGAACGCGGAAAGGGTATAAAATGTCCGCCCATTCCGACAACATGGCAGCCACCATCCTCAACTGTTGTCCCAACAGCCAATCAGATTGCGTTCCACTTTCCACATCGTTCCGCTCCATGTGAAACCAGCTTCCAGCAATGCGCGCATTTATCACATCCCACGCTTTTATTTAAACAGTGATCACTTGTGTCATAACCATTTTTCATAGTTACTACAGTTATTTGGAGTTAACTGTTATTGGAAATTGAGATTTCTGGAAATCACAGGAATAGGAAAATGAATTATCAACACCCTGTGTTGCCAGGTCGAATTTGTATGTATGTCACAAGTACCTACATGTGTGAACGTGTTCCACTGAAAAGTCCATGAGACTATTCCAGTAATAGTCGGGCTGAAAGCTAATCTAATAAGCAGGATTCGATGTAGAGATTGTAGAGAGAGCTTTCTCAGGTTTTAGAAGTGTAAAAGGAGCGGGACGGGGCAGTGGCTAGCTGATGTGAGACTGGGCCATTCGCGGCCCCCTCCACTCCTCTTCCCCTACTAAAGACGAATTTGTGGATCGTGATTCGCTGGAGCCTATGGTGAAGAGGGAACCGCGAATCACGATCTGTGAAATCACCTATGTGAGGGGGAAGAGAAGGGGAGGGGGCCGTGAACAGCCCAGTCTCATGTTGGCCTGCTACGACCATGTCCCACTCCTTTTCACTTCTTAAATCTGAGAGAGCTCTACCTAAGCACTTGTCACTTTCCCATCACTTCGAATGCCAATGAGGAAGTTTTGTAGCTAGCCTAAAAAACATTTTCTGGAACTGCTGAAAAGTTTGGGATGCTTTAAAAGAGGGTGGGAGGGGGATATATGAAGTTCATATGAAGTGTTTACCTTCTATTTATTACTAATGTTGAGAAAGTACCATGAAGTATTGTATTCAACGTCATGAGTTCATTTAGAGGTTGAGAGCTGGTATGTCTTTCAACTTTTGCCAAAAAAAATATAACTTGAGCGATTCACGAAAGAAAGGATTCACCATTGATACAATTGATGCAAAAGAAAGAGATTATGGAAGAAAAATGCTCCTCAAAGATGAGGTCTGGCAGTTGCTATGGAAACAACTAGTACTGTTATACTGCTTGTAAATAAAAATTCGAGCTCATTTGCGATACCTGTTATCTTATCGCCCGAATTATCACAACAACCACTCACCACTCCACTGACCCTGCTCCAAACGAGGGTCGATGATGGAAGATTCGTCGGCCATGTTTAAGTTTATCTTAAGAAGTGTCAAAGGGTGGGAGTAATCCGTGACGACATCGATGTGGCGAGATGGGCGCGGATGGCAGGAAACGGAACGGCAGATGGCGTCTTTTTTGGGGCTGCGCAATCGTTGACGTGATTCGGAACGCGGGGAAGGATGGATATTATTGTTACCTTCACAAGTATTAGATAACATGTGACTGTTGTAATGATCCATATCTTCATATATTACAGACTTGGCTAACGTTAACAGATTTTTTTCTTTTAATGAACTCTAAATTTCTCTCAAATGTATTCTAAGTGCCTATTCCGTGACACTACTGTTGTCGAAATTTAAGACTATTATTCCCTGACTCCTTAGATGGTGAAGGAGAAAATTGCACAGACTTCCAAGGTAACCTTATACAACATGGCCTGCTCTATGTACCGGGGCCAAATGTGTGCTCCCTCTGTGTTTGCTACCACAAGAATCCAATGTGGTGCAAGACCATCTATTGTGGTGGCCCACCCGTATGTTATTGTTCATTTTTCCACTAACACTATTTTGAACTTTAGATTTTTGTTTAACCTTTTTACGACACTAATGCCTGAAAGTTATTGCATTTTGACTGCTTAGTCACATTATAAAGATACACTTAATTTTTTTTCTTTTCCCAGTAGTGACGATGATGCTTAGAAGCAGATCTCTTTGAGGAAAAAATTAGTTTATACTTTTTTTATCATCTACAGTTTTTGTGTAAGATTTAGTTGCCCTGTTTCCTACCTAAAATTTTCGCACTTGAAGCTGTTCACAAGCTATGCTTCAATTCTAGGAGATCACTTGCATAATAAGCCTCGTGCATACTACTGGGCGCTCTGCCGAGGAATTGTGGACGCCAAACTTCTCTTACACTCTACATACTACGGACCTCATTTAATCAATTCATGAAATATCCCCTGAATCCTAACACAAAAATCATTACTAGGACGCACCAGTTATCCGAAAAATGAATTGTTTGAAGAAATTGTATGTAGCTATGAGATTATTCTTGTAATTCTATCCAAAATGGATGGCAAACCAAAATGGATCATTGGGTAAAATCGAGCTAGATCGAGATTATTCGGGAGGGTGGCCACGTTTCATGTAGTTCCCTCTATGTAAAATAATTTTAGTTGTTTTCGTCAGAGTTGATAACAATAAACAGCTTTAATAAAACACCAAGGTTTGAAATTATGTAAGATTGTTAATTTTTAACGTTATTGGTTTCTGATTGTGAGAAACGTAAAAGGTCTGATCAGAAAGGGCGGGATTGTAACAATTCCTCAAGGCACTCTCTTGCTTTCGATCAGTTAAATCAAGTTAATGCAAAACTTAGATCTGCTAGATTTTTGCAAAAAAAAAAAAAAAAAAAAAAATCCACTGAAATACCTTCCTCAGGTCAAACATTTATTTATACAAATGCACAATTAGTTTGAGCTAGAGATTATCACGGACTTAGGTCGCCACCAGAGGTGCAATGGGGCCTAAATCCGCACAATAAAGAGAGGGGAGTGTGACAGTACCCTAAATAATACAACTCGAACTAATAACAACGTAATGTGTTATGTTCGATCCCCATCTATTGCCAATCACAGCTGCTCAATAATTCGAGAAGGCACGTTCGATCTGCCGCTAGAGCTGCGGATAGAGGTGCATTCTCTTGGAATTGACGGGAACTGTCACAAGATGGAGTGAATCCCTGATATAGAACTGGTACGTGGTAATAGACGCAAATTGGAAGAGATAATACTACACATCTTAAGAGATATTACCTTAAAGGGTATTCCATTTCATACCCCCTTTATTTTTATTTTTGAAGATATCAAAAACTTCAATTGGTAACTTCTCTTTATTTTTGAGTAGGTACTATTCAATGGAGAAATTATAATCTGATTATCACATACGACAGTGGCGCTATGACACCTGTCTTGCTTTTTTCAAATGAGAACCCCCATTTTTTAAAGATTCGGAGTCAATATGAAATTTATTAAAAGCCACTCACTCTCCAAATCCACCACTAGGATTTTATAGTGCAAAAAAAGGACGCAAATTGTGAAATATCAAGTTTTTGAAGATATTCAATTGCCACAAATTGATTCTTTATTGTCATCATCATCCGCATCAAAACAATGATTGTGCTTATGATGATGTTGTCATAAATGATGCTGGGGTACTTTTCGTGCTGAATTACGTAGTGATGTTAATTTATTGATATTCGCAATACCAACTTGGAAAAAACACCCAAAATGAAATTGTAGTAAATACGCTTTGCGCTGTGTGATATGGGATCAAGTCAGTTATGTGTCAGGAGACTTTGGAGGCCGTCCACCATGTTCTACTTATCTAAATTTTTACTAAGTGATTGACACTTGATGTTATTAAGTTTTGAGATGCGAGCGTAGCGAGCATCCAAACCACGGACCTTAGCAAATAACTTATCAGTATAAAATCCCTCCAACAGAATAGAGAAATTTAGAATTTCTTACCTGAATGGTGGAAAATTATTCTTGACAGCAGTTGCTTCAAGATTGGCTAGGAACTCATCTTTGAGGTCATCGTCATCGATTACTCCTTACATATGTACGTAAAGTAATGAATTCGTTTAATTCTTCCGTAACAATTGGAACAATAACAGTAATAATTAACACTAATAATCACCTATTTTCTTTGTCGATACTTGTAAGGGGGAAGAATCAGTACTCACGAGCACGACATCAGAGGTTGGCGGGGGGGGGGGGGGGGGGGGGGGAGTCACATGCTCCTAGTTCCTCCTTAATGGAGTTTATAGAATGGGAGCATCTTCGAGTTAGTTCCTATGTTTCAGGCCATAATCGTATCATGTGTCTCTCTGTAACCATAGAAAGCAAAATCTCTCTTAACAACAACCATAAGCACGTTTGTGCTACTGAGAGGAGTCAGTAATAAAAACAAAATTCTAAAAGCATTCTAAAAACTAAACAAACCAAAAAAGCTTTTACCGTATTTTTCCAAACATGAGGGGGTATTGGATCACGTGTACCTTTGAAAAGTGTAACATTCTGTGAGCTCCATAAAAATCCTTTGATCCATTTTGGATAAATTTCCAAAATGAGAAAAATTATGAAAAGTGCGTTTTTCCATCTATTCTGTTTTCCCGCAGCTGATTTTTACTGGATAACAAAATAAGTTGATTTTGTTTAAATAGCTAATAACTAGTACTTGGCGATCAGGGGTACCACGGCATTCACTATCACTATGCACGAGGCCTATTCAATACATTTTAAATATCATTACTCTATTCTATTGGCTTTCATCTATCTTACTTGTACATTTACCATTTCTCGAGTAATCTTGTTACCTTCTCCACACTTGCTCCTTAATAAACCTTGCCAAAACCTTAAATAATTTACCTTGGAGCAAACATCTTTAATTTAAACCCTTTCAGCATTGCGATGCCGCATGCTTACATACATAGATTTTTTGAAAACTGTGAAAGTGTAGTAGCTTTGAGCTGGTGGGGCAGCGAACTATGGTGTAGGCCTGGGTATCTATTTGCACATTCATAGATATAGAGATCACTAGTGGAAACACTATGGCCTCCCTGATCAGCACTGGGGACTGGAGCAAACATTTTCGTGCTCTCTTTTCTTCCTGTACTTCCCACTAGACGCTTTTGTGTAGACTGTACACTTTTTCTATTTTGTGAAAAGGGTCAATGAATTGCATGAGCGCCACCATGTTGTTAAATCCTTGAGGTTATATGTCCCTCCCAATAATAGTAACTGTTATAATTTTTTTTCAAGAGGTGGCAGCACTGTAGGGGGCATAATTATTTCCAGTCTTGTGCTCTACTAGCAATCGACTTCAGTCTTGAAGTTCAATCTGGAATTCATGAGTTTCAAGTTTAGGCAGTGCTAAATGTATACATTTGGTGTACAAATCCATTCGAAATTTGAAAATCGGTTGAATAACAAGCTTATAATAGCGTTGTTTGGTGTTGTAGCGGGGGAAAGGGCCTAAGAATGGAAACACTCGTCAATATCCCCCGCCTCCTCCCACTGCCTGATCACCACTCACGCTATGTCACCCTGACTTCTGAGAAGTCGGCTGGCTGGATGAATGGGTGGATTGACGAAAGTAATTCCTCTTCAGGAAATGAGACTAATCATCACATGGATTTCAACTTCTATTTCAGCCAAGATATTATTAGGATTTGAAAGTGAATTATATTATGAAACGAAAAACTATGATCCTCTATATGATACTTCTATGTGGCTTATTCTAGGATCCACCGACTGTATGTCATTATCATGGGTACATTTATTCAGTGTTACAACCTATTACTTTATAATGATTTGCTCACAATAATCGGATATAGTGAAAACGTCAAAGAAATGAGTTAGGTGTGATGTCAGGTTGTTTTCTACAGCAATCATCAGTAATAATAACATCTAAGTGTCTCCATGACACAAAGTATGTGACTATTTGCTACTAAAATAACTTAACCACTGAAATCGGTCAACACTATGAATGGTCTGTTTTTTAATAAATATTCACTATACATCGGGTTTGCTATTGCGCTATAAAAAACTGTCCATTCGTTCACAATGATTCACACTCCTTTCCATACTATATGACAATAATAATCTCCATAATTATTATTACATATAGATGATCATTTTGAGATCCTCCTACAACTACCCTCCAATTTTGAGCAAATGAATAAATTGGAAGGTACAGAGGTTTCTGGGGATTCAACTTTATGTCCGATGGTGATTGATTTATTAGGAGCTGTTGTTTTGCTCGGGACAAGATTCTGACCACAAATAGACAGATGAACTTACAGACTCAAAACCAAAATTGTTGGTTAAAATACAAATGGCAAGATTTGTTTGGAAAAACCCAGAAGTTTTTCCCATCTCCTCTGCACTATCACTTAATTTCCCTACCTCCTTTTGGTAGTTAATAAATAACAGCATTCATCTCACATAATTGAGCATCACAGTTTCTACGAAGAAACTAAATAAAGGCTTCCATGAAATGGAGTTGTAGCTGGCCACTCGGTAGTCAAGGTGATGCAGTCCAGGTGATGAGTGGGTGGGGGGGGGGGGGGGGGGGGGGCATTGACAGGCGTTTCCATTCATAAGTCCTCCCCCCACCCACTCCACAACGAAATAACCATTATTCGCTTGTTTCATCCGATTTTAAAATTTCAACTGGATTTGTATCCACATAAATATGTATCCCTAGCGCTGCTGAGCTTTCAAACACATGAATCAATGGTTTTGGTGTGCTATGTTGAGGTAAATTAAGTGTAAACGAATTAGAAAAAATAAGATTGTCATATCGATTTTACATATACATAGTTTACAAACAAGTTTTCAGAACAGAAATCGGATGAGCCGTTTTGTCACAGTTTTTGAAATAGTCCTGGCTGCTATTCGAACTACGACTATATTGGGAATAATTAACCTTAGAAACAGGTTGCTCTAGCGCTCTTTGTGCTCCATTTACTTACTATTTACACCTTTTCTCAATGGTTACACTGTACGTAAGAGACATGTGTGGGAACTTGTAGCTTTTTTAAATGCGAAAAATGTAGTAGGTCAGAGTTGATGTGGTGGATTCCTAGTTAGTTTGTTTTAATTTTTAAGTATATTTCAATACCAAAGGAATTTCTTGCATCCTAGCCTGATTGCAGATAACATTATTGTAGAGATAAATAGTATTTATCATTGCTCCTGTTTCCTAAGACAATTTGTACGACACTTTGATTTTCTGCTCATTCCATTCCGTTGTTCTGTCTTGTCTCGTTCAGCTTCGAATAGACGAAAACTAAATTCAACGAACTTGGTATTTCAATTTTTGAATGCATTTCAGTTCATTATTGAATCAAATACCACCCAGTACAACTTGAATTTCAAGTTTGTTCTTACCTTTTTGTTGGCTACCACTTGCCTCATCACATCACTTCTTCGCACCCTTATTTTATCAATGTTTTCTCTCATATAAATACCACTACAACTTTTCTGATCGAGTAGTTTTTGCTATCAGTTTTATGTTACATTGTCGACCTTATGGAACCAGCACAAGTTCTTCTGAATTGTTTCACTGAATAGGTGTGATGAGATCCAGTGATTGAACTTTACTCTTCTCATTAGTCCTTATTAAATCTGGGTTTGAACAATGTAACCAATCTACGACTGATGTGAGGTCGCAGAACAATAGTCAGTGACTTTTTTAAAAATGTGAACAAACTGCTGATGCAAACTTCCAAATAGATAACACAAACCCATTTGTTTAGCTAATGCCTAGATTTATGAAGACTATTTGCTAGTTTTCAACACTATAGTTTATTAGTCTTGCACAGTTTTCAGCTCTCTACGTTAAACCAAAAGTTAGGTTACTAGCGCAATTCGGTCGTATGAAGCAGCTTTACTGGTTTTGCGCAATACAACTTTTTTCTGGTTGCTATGGAAAGCAGCAATACCTCTCCTCTCCTTGAGTGACTTTCTAGTCCTGATGTAGACGTATGGCATTCTTGAATTCCGACAATAAATGACAAAGCTTTGATCTCTTGACCCTACCCAACATTAAAGAGCTATAACCTTGAGGTGGTCAGAAGTTGATCGTCTTCAAGGTTATATAATCTCCTTGGCTCCATTGTATTTCCAACATTTAGTACTTGTTGCCAGTATTTTCATGTTTATTTTGTACTTATTAATTTTATTACTACACTGTAATCACTGAGATCCTTTTTTCAAAAGCATTAACCCACGTTTTTTGAACCACTTTGCCATTATTTTCAATTTTAATTGCACGTTTTTTAGTCTACAATCTTAAGGACAGCATGCGCTAATGTTTTGAGCTCGTTAAAATCATTAGGTACTTTAATTAATTTCTTGATTACCACTGTTTTGGAATATGGTTGAAAGTTGAGGCATTTCTTAGAAGTTGATTTTATCATTCCTTACCAATACCTCATATTGTTCCGCTATTTACTTTGACGGTAACATTTAGTAACTTCATAATAAATTGTAAATAATTACTACATTTGTATGGGATTTTAGAATCCTCCGTGCCTTCAGGGGCTTAGGAGGATACAATTTTTCGACTTGAGGGTAATTAGTAGTTATCCATTTTGTGTGAATTATATAATAGGTACCTACAAGATTTTCCTGAGCAACTTCCATGGGTCGGAATGAACTCAGGATCGGGTTCAGCACTTTTTGAAACTTCTTATTGTTAATTTCCAGCTGAAAACCCCATGTAGTTTGGGCAAAAAAGGATGGGTGTCGCTGGTGGTCCCCCACAGAAAGACGTGGCTTGGGGGTTATCCCTCATGTAATTTCTATTTATTTTCACTGGTGTTTCGCCGACTTCTTATTGTGACACCCATCTGAACGTTTTTTTTTTTTTTCTAAGTTTTCATTAAGATTGTGCGTTACCCATGGGTCAGATAACTGAGTTTTCTCAGATTTGTTTTTTGGGTTCATAACTGGTGGGAAAATTGAAAGGTTTGGGAGTAATAGCGCACACCCCACTGCACACTAATGTCATCAATTCAGCTTGAAAAATTACCGTCAACGTCAATATTATAGTATCTGTTACTACAGAGCAATCTTTTGACTGGACCGTTTTCAACCTAGTGATCACTTATCACTCCCCTATGATAACTTTTATATTTTTTCTTATGTTGTGCTTTGTATCTTTTCCCATATTCATTGAGCAGGACATATTTCAAATAGATATTTCTCTCATTATGAGAAGACAACAATAGTTTATGCTGAAATGTTTCAATGTTAAAAATAAGAGCATGAAGAAATATTCATTTTTTGATCCCCATAATCTGCAGTGAACATAGCTCTGACATGAAGTTGCTGAGACTCCCTTGACTACGGATAAGTTAATTTAAGGATCATTTCAATGTAAATAAAATCAAACTAAATTGAAATTCTCCTTTTAAACATACTTGCAACTACATTCAGTTGGTGAGTCGCTAACAAAATAACTCACACAGTCGAAGAGGTTTGGTCACCCTGGCCTCGATCTCTGATCGTTCGAGTGTCGGAACTGCGGGGAAATTCCCTGTTGTTGTGACGACGCAAGTTCGAACTCCTGTCAAGGTATCAAATATTCTTGGGCCGTTACACAACAAAGCCGAGATGAATTTTCAGAGCGTTCTAGTAGCGGTCTCCGTGAGATTGTGTTAACTCTGGTAGGTAGCTGACATTTAGCGGGTGTTTTTGCTTCTTCATGAACAACTAGCCTTTCAAGAACTATTAAGTATCCTTCTTCCAGAGAAGAAAAAACGCTTCTACGCAGTTGCTATCCTGTTATTATTTTTCGTCTGCCTGGGCATCACTCAGTCCCAAGCTTGCGATTCAAGAATCCCTGTACAAAGAATTGAATGGGAATGAGCGAAAAATCCACTTGGTGTCACCCAATTTCCCCAGGTGCTAACGAGGGTGAGATAGCGATCTCCTAGTGCTACCAATCTTAATCAACCTTTTGCAGAAGCTAGTTTGATTACTTAATAATTCTATATACCGTAACGAGACATACCTAGCTCATGCTACCTGCCTAATGTTCGAACATTCCTCAGGTTCTTGGGGGCTTAGCGAAGTCTGTGCCATAGTCAGTTGGTAGATCTTTGAGAGTCGACATCAACTTCATCATCGAAGCAAAGGTTTACACAGAGATTGAGGAATGAAATTTGGTTTGATGTCACACCTGGTAACATCTTGTCTCTCTGGTGGACTTGTCAAACATACCTTTGTTTGCTTAGGGCTGATATCTAGAACGGGTATCAGGGGTTACCCCTGCGTTGTTGAGAATTAGTGGAATAAATACGGGTAATGAATAGAATACGGATTAGCCCCCAAATGCAGGGTATCTCTGCTCTAGCTCTGAATGGAGGGTTAGCTCGCTGATTGCCGGGTTAAGCTCTGTGGTTGGCTAGAGCCATTGGACGAAAGAATGATGCTGCCGTATGCAAACTCCAGTCGCTTCTTCAATTAGCAATATAATTGCAATGTAATTCTCACGAAATCGGAATGGTATATTATAACCTCTGTCAAATAAAGATTAACTTGTGAAGCATGGGCAGTGCAGTGCAGTGAAACTTAGTAAGATAGTACTACAGATTAATATTAAAATCAGGTAAAATGCAAGTCAAACAGTGACTTAGTTTGCTAGCGCTACTAACATCTTACAACCCCACATCCTACAATTACTGCGTCAACGGCCAGACTTCGTTAGTTATTGCTTGGAAGGGTATTAGGATCTAATGGAAGGAAGGTTGGATCCGTTCGTTGCTAGATGTTTTTGCTTTTGTAATGCACCATTTCGTCATCATTAGTGTAAACGTGGGTGTTCAATGTACCATTGAACTAAATACGTTGCATTTTAAATATTTTATACTGCTGGTATATGAATATTTTGTATCGTATACCAACAGTGGCCATAATATCAGCTGATCTGACGCTAGGGGCAGCTGTCCTAACCTTGACTCCGGTGTTTTCCAGGAACAATAATAGATAGTTAATATTAATCACCCAAATACTTGTATTTCATAATTTTGTTGAAAAATGAAAATTGTATTCTCCTTCGCTAGAATTAATATCATACACGAATTTAGGCACTACGCAATAAACATGTACCTACTTTTTTTAAGGCTTAAACCGCACCTCAATCAGAAGGGTCATTAGCGGCATTGAACAAGGTGTCCAAAGGGACACTGCTAGCGGCACGATTCTAAGGGGAGCCATGTTGCTATATTTTGACTAAAAGGGGCGCCATCATGGACTCAACCGGCATCTCGGAGGGGAAAAGAAATGAGAGGTACAGTGATGACCACTGTTCAGGCCCCAAAGTGGTTGAAAAAAAAAAAGTAATACAACTAAGACTAGATGTAAAATATGCTAATAACTATTCACATGCTACTATATATAATCAGCAAACTGAAATAAAACTACCACTAGATGAATATAAATATATCGCAGATCAGATATCACTTTTCGTAGTAGAGCTCAGAGGTACAACAACAGGGATTGGACCTTGTCTGGTCCGGATAATACATCAACCCACTGAGGTGGCTGATGCTGGACTCAGAGGTCCACAAGGGCTGGGCAGTCCTCCAGAAAGTGGCGGATGGACAGATCACCCCCACATCTCCCACACACAACATCTCGAGCTTCTGCACTAAGCAGGTGTCTGTGAGTAAGACGGGTATGGCCAGTGGCAACCCGGTCGACCACTATTCGATCCCTCCTGGAAGTTGGGTTACGAAATGGCCCACCGGTCTCAAGTCCTGCGGGACACCTCCCAGACCAGTGACCTCACCCTGCCATTGCTCATGCTAGATGGAATTGGCTTTATGTTGCATGTAGGAGATTTAATCCTCAATGCGTATCGGCAACATATCGATGGAGTTATCGCCAATGACTCTTCATGCAAGGGCATCTGCACACTCATTGCCATGAATACCCACATGGCTCGGTACCCACATAAAAGTTATGGTTGAGCCCAATGTTGTGGCTTGGTGTAGCGATACACGTAGGCTTTGTATTAGGGGATCATCAGAATATGAGTCCCTAATCGCCTCGATGGTACTTAGTGAATCGCTACAGATCACATAATTCCGCACTCCCCATAAATGGCAGCATCCAACAGCCAGAGTCACTGCCTACAGCTCTGCTTTGAACAAAGACGCAACTGGTGGTGGGTGTCTAGTGACTTGGAAGTTGGGGCTCCACAGAGCAAGGCCAACACCATCAGGTGTCTTTGAACCATCAGTGAATATAAGAGTGTGTCCAGCATATCGCTGGATTGCTTCAGTGTAGCGACATCTGAGGATGTGTGAGGGTGTATTGCCCTTGACCCCGACCTTCATGCAAGGTCCAGGGAGGGACAGGAGCTCCTCATATGGAACCAAAGGGTATCTCTCTATGCTATCCCACCTTGTGAGCTCCTGAACATGAATACCCAATGGGCGAGTTCGTGTTTGGAGCCTGGAATATGTCTCATCTAGGGAGGCTATGGTGACCACTTCATGCAGGGGGTGTCCTGGGAAATAGCGCAAGCGTTCTGCATAGCGAAGTGCTAGCAGATTTTGCAGAATTATGAGTGGCTGACTATGCCCAAGCACCTGAAGGGAGGCTGTCGGGCTACTTATGCTATAAGTATATAGGTACCTACTTATAACTGTACACCTACTTTTAACTATGTTTACAGCAATAATCTACACAAAATTCTGAACTGATCTTCATCGTTGTTTGATCTACGTGTTCGATCGCATGTTTACTTCCATTTTGACGTTTTATGTCTTTACTATGGCACATAACTCAAAAAGTGTGACGTTAGGTGTGACGAAGAAAGCGTTATGAAAAATTTCCAATGATTTTCACGTACAACCGATTCGTTGCTACGGAACTTTAACTTCGCCAGTTATCATCGTACAAAAATCGTTCACCACTCGTTGGATAGCTCTCGATTTACCTAACCATATTACGTTGACCACTGCGGAGTGCGTGGCCGACAAGCTGCGGTATGAGCGTGATTGTTTAAATAATTGTTTACACACAGGTGATCATGCTCAATAATTTATATTGTGAACACGATTGCAAGCTCAATTTTAAGACATAACTTTAATTTTAAGACCAAACAACCGATAAACGAATTATCTCTTGGAGATGTACGAGTCTTGGAGATGAAGCTCGGACTGTGTTTATGTTTAACAAAATTTTTATGAAGTGCACTCGTGAGTGTGTATATAAGAAGCTGTGTATAAGGCACCACTTATACACAGGAGGGGGCGCAAAGACATAAAATGTCCCTCGTGGTTGCGTACTTGTACGAAAGCTGTACCCACCGTTTGTGTTTTGATACATTCTCTAAGCCACAATTCAGTTACATTTTTGTATCCATGATTCCGTGGAAGGTTTACCACTCTAATCTCATTTTTACCACATTTACCTCATCAATAACAATAAGTGTTATTGATAAACATGTAACTACTTATCAATAACAATAAATGTAAACATAGGTGGTAAAAATCGAAGTAAACATGTTATCAAACACGTAGGTCCAACAACGATGAAGATCAGTTCAGAATTTTGTGTAGATTATTGTTGTAAACATAGTTAAAAGTAGGTGTACAGTTATAAGTAGGTACCTTTATACTTATAGCATAAAATAAGACCTCTTATCTAGAATCATTATCATAGTTTTCAATTATTTCATAAAATTCTCCTTCATTAATGTTGAAAAGACAGGTTCCGAACAGACAGGTCCCTTCCTTGGCCAGAAGTGTGTTGGTGAACTCTATTCTCGTAAACCAAACTTAAATTGAGAAAATTAACTAGGTAGGAACAATGCCAATTATTTAGGGGTAACAGGGGTCGAGCCGAAAACCAATTGCCACCGTTTAAATAAATAATGGCAAACTACTCCACACGTGGAGAACCGACTTCTAAGCTGGAGTTTGAATCAGGAGTTTAGAACACGTTATCCAAAAAAGTATAATACCAGCTCGTCTTGATGGGAAATGTGGATCTGCAGGTACACTCTGGTCAACTACAGATAAATGGTCTTCCATCCTCTGAAGGCATCGTCTCAATCATGAAATGTTTGTGTAAGGAAGGGGACATGTTTGTTAGGAACATGTTGTTGGTTTCAAGACAACTTACAGTCCACCAGCTCTTGCAGCTGAAAATGCTGTAAAGATTTGTCCATTATCAACTCCAGTAGAGAACAATTTTATGAAACAATTGAAAACTTTACTGTCATAATGCTTTGGTGAAGAAAAATCCCTGTATGATGTAACTAGGTATATACTTATAACAATAAGCTACACACAATCCTGGACTGATCTTCGCTGTTTGACCTACGTGTTTGTTTGATCACATGCTTACTTCCATTTTTACCGCTCTAATATAATTTTTACCACATTTGTTTACATTTATTGTTATTGATTAGTACATGTTTATCGCATAGTACCTAAATTCGTGTATGATATTAATTCTAGCGAAGGAGAATAAAATTTTAATTTATAACGCATCAACAAAATTATGAAATACAAGTATTTGGTGATTAATATTTCGATTACCTACCTACCTATTATTATGTTCCGCATCGGCTCCACTGTGAGAGCGTAATAAAATATCGCAATTCTAGCTTTACCATCGTGTTCAGCACTAAAAAATCTTTATATTGGGGTGTCACTCGGCAAAAAACGGAGTTGAAATTTCTCCACGGGGGGGGGGGTTGTCAAAAACGTTTGGACTTTTATTTTGATTTCTTTGTATGTTAGTTGGTGTAAGGCGCCCTACCCAAAAAAGCTCCTCTTCGTTATGTCAACTAAATTAGGAAGGGTGGGGGGGATTACTTTTCGAACACGGTATATATATATGTGTATATATATATATATATACACTCCTGCTCAAAATTAGTGCACCACCATCCATTTCTTCGTTTGTCCCCTTGTTTCTTCCCTTACCAACTATCAACCAAAACTTGATTAGAGGCATGGGTCGAAGGCTCCAAGCCCTCATCCGAGCTAGAGGAGGTAATACCAAGTATTGAAAAGCAAAACTGGCATATTTTTTTTCAATATATACATTAAAAGTGACCTAAGTCAACTTCCACACACCACACTTCACAACGTTTTATTTCAAGAGTTGTAGGTAGAACAACGTTCCAGGTGTACATTTTTTTACATATCTCAGCTAAAAATTAACCGATTTGAATGTTCGTTTTCTTAATTTGAAGGTTATTAGATTTCCAACGTTTACGGAAAAGTGTTTTTTCTAATCTAGCACAATTTCTCATAATCTACTAAAACAAAAATCTTGAAAATGTTAATTTTACTTTTTTCACTTTTTTATAGTGAAATGTTAATTTTTTGGCTTATGGAAATGATACCAGGGTGGTCACCTATTGTTCGAGTAAATCATTAATGTTTAGGATGTACGGGAGTAGGCCAAGTACCCTACCTGTCAGTACTCCAGTACCTATGAATCATTTTTACTTCCGAATATGCGTCTTCTTGTTTGATTCTGAAGTAATAATTCGATAGGTAGAAGTGAAGCAATTTGGCATATTTTTGGCCGGAAGCATCCGTTTGAGTTTATGGTTAAGTCCCTCAAGCCAGACTCAACAGAGCAGACTTTTTTGACTTCCAGAGCTTGTTCAATAATATGAATGATACAGTGTACCTGATCTATAGTCGAATGCTTATGGCGGAACCCAATCTGATGTTTGTTTAAAGATATTGATTTTTAAACATTTCAACCCATAAATTCTACCCCTAGGGGTTGATTGATTACAAGATTACAAGTACATCCCTGGCTGATATAAGATTTTTTTAGTAAGATTTCGAAAGAACTTTGGTCCAGTAGTTTCAAATAAAAGCTTCGGACCCCTCCTCAATTTTTGGAATCGACGTTTCTTGAAACGTAAACCAACCAGTTTTGCTGGAGTGAAAAAAAGTATTCCTTGGTTGTTCCGAAAAGAGAATGCCAGGCCAAGACCACTGCCCTCACAACTCATCTTCCAAAGCCAGATCACCTGACTGATCTGACAAAACCAGCTGTTCTTCTCATGCTCTTGATGGTTTCCACTGCCGTGTCCACTGCTCTTCTTAAATTCGCCAAATTGGTCAGGTGCGCGGGAAGGCAAGGCCATGGGTGGTGCAGGAGTAGTGGAGGGGGCATCCCCAGCTCTTGCCTGTCTTCGACTGGCACGTTGGTAATTAGGCATTTTGTTTTCGGAACAACTCTACCAAGGTTTATTGTTGAAAATAATGAACCAAAACTAGCTGATAATCACGTTACTGACTACTTTAACATGATGGTAACGATCATAATTCATAATGTTCTCAATTATTATTAAATGAGGTAGATACAAATTACACTGTTCCTGTATTTTCCAATGCTTACAGAGCAATTTATTCGCAACCATATGCAGCTGTTGCGCATGCGCAGAATAGGTGCTGATATGTTTGAAATTGTCAATAGTGTATTTATACTTCATTTTGTCTTTATTTTCTAGTCGTAGACTCGTTTGAGTAATATTTTAGTCATTCAAGTATTCATTTTGGTTTCAGAAAAAATGCCAGCGGTTCAAAATGGGGATACACTGCTGTCAGTTTACGTGCCTTCCAGATGATGATCCCAATAGGGGTCCCCCTTATTTCTACCTGCCGAAGTTGTACAAGAATACGGCAAGCTATGATTTCGTAAAAGACTTTCACCTCATCTCATTCGTCGGTATAGTTTCTTATTTCAACATGTCTTAACTGTCCTGCAAAATCATAGAAAAAATTATAGGTACTCATTAGTAGTACCTGTTCTCTGTTCTCAACTACGGTAGCTTTAAGGCTATTTCATCAAACTAATAAGTATAACATTGATTTTTCAACGAGCACAAATTTTTACCGATCCATCACTTTTCTGCCGATGTTTTAAACAAAATTTTTCTCCACATAAAAATAGTTCTTTGCATGAAATTTCGATTTTCTCGTTTTTATAATTAGTTATAGCTTTGCATCTGAGGCCAACCTATTTATCAAGCCAAGTTATGCTTCGAAATGCACTGACAATAAGGCATGTAAAGTGGTTACCAATGAATTACTAACTGCTGTAATTCCATTCGCAACGTTTATTCTTTTTGGATTCATAAATCACTCATTGTAATGAACGTGAGACGTAGTTTTTAAAAGCCGCGTTGAAGTGTTAAAGTTACCTCTATCCATCTTGATGTTGTAACATTTTTTAACGAAACGTGTGGTCGAAAGTTATTCGCTATATTTTTTATACTTAGATAGATAGTGTTGTACTCTCTGTTGGATTCTCAAGGTTTGACGTCTGCAGTTGGTCGCAATGAGAAATTGTATATAGATAACAGATGTTGGGGAATTCAATTGATGTTGACATCAATAATTTGGCTTACCTTTATGGTAGGTACTTAGATTAAAAAACTTGTAAAACTCTGAATTATTTCTGACTTGTAATAACTCTTTTTTTGTTATACTCAAATTGTTTAAATGTTTTTTCGGAAGCTGGATGATCTTTTGATTTGTTCCATGTTAAAACAAATTTTGGACATTGGCCCCTGATTGTTTTCTTATATTTAACACATCCATACATGGTAGTCTCAGAATATCTAGGTATGTACCATTAATAACGGGGTTTGAAAATTTGAAATAATCCCTACAACCAGAATCCAACTAAGCAATTTTTGTGAATAATTGACTGATTGACTAACTTTGTGAATGTAAGGGGTTATTTTCGCTACTACTAATGGTAAAGTTATCATTTACATACCTTTCGCAGGAGTCTGTCGTCACTAGCAAGTCAAGTACTGGGGTAAGACATCGAAAGTGCTCGCCTCTGGTACGCGACTTGCTAGTGACAATGCACTCTTCCGAAAGGTATGTAAATGATATTCTAACTTTGTGAAGTTTAACCATTGTTATGTTTCAAGGCGCTAAAATGGTTTAATACTACCTAAATACACACAAATACCTGTAATTTAGGTGATTTGATAATTATCTGGAAATCCTAATGTATCTTCTAGAGGATGCAGGATGAGTAATGATAACTCTGGGGGGTCCCCTCCAGGCCTAGATTACATGACATGCTACCACATGTCCGTGTTTACTATACCTTCCCCTCCTGGAATTTTATTTTCATGAAATTACATAGTTAGGTGTTCCATGTTTCTTGCTGCTCGTATACAATTGGTCGGAATACCCAGGTTACAGTGGTTGCTGATGTTATTTTATTGTTTTCGTTTTTCAGTGGTGTTCATGGGTCCTTGTAGTGTTGATGACGGGTTTGCATGCTGTGATGTGAAAAGCGAGTGGAGAGAGGTTGAAGTGGAGGAAAATGCTGCAGCAGAGGAGCTATGCTGCGAGAGGAGGAGGCGTTGAGACCCCTGGAGCTGGGAGCCAGGAAGCGTGTGTGTGTGTGTGTGTGTGTGTCTTGACGTCACCAGCAGCATTGGGAGCGATGGAGGTGAAGGCCGTGTAGGCGGTGGGCCGACTGGCTCGAGCCTCGGCTGTGACCTCTGGACGGAGAGGCTGGGATGTCGCTGGGGCGGCTGGCTGTGTAGGTCGTATGATCTCTGGAGAGGTCATTTGAGAAGTGTGCTTGTTTAATGAGCGGGTTGGCTTTATATAGGAGCCCTCAATCCGTTGTGATTCGAAGTGCATGTAAACATTACTCGAGGAGTGGAGGTGGTTGTTGTTGGTCGGATTGGTGGTGCAGGCTTGACTCGGTCAACTGAGACGGAGGTGGGGTTTCCCGCGGCATCCCTGTAAGTAATGGTTTTCCCATGGTTGGCTAGAATGGTAAATGGCCCAGTGTAAGGTGGTGTTAGGGCCATTCTGGGAGTGTCAATTCTAACCTAGACTGTATTAGCGTGCCGGAGGGTTGTAGGGTAAAATGTTTTGACATAACCGTGGTAGGCATGATGAGAGAGGAGTGTTATAGACGTAGTTGCAGGAGGAGTGACAAGGTTCCGAAGTAGGTGGGGTGTGACTCAAAGGAGCCTTTGTGAGGACGATATGTCATCCTAAGACAGACGGTTTTGTAATCCCAGTAAGATGGAGGTAGAATCTGTGACTCGGATGAACACATAATAGCCTCCTTGAGTGAACAATGGAATCTCTCAACAATGTCTACGTAAGGTGATCTGTGCTTGCTTTGCTTACCTCGACTTGCTGTGTTGGATTCTTAGCCACTGAACTCTGTCTATTCTTAAGCACTCATCACTTTAATTCATCATATTCTATACAAAACTTGATCACTCGTAATAAATATGTCTCTAACGACTAAGTCTCGTCTTAACGAAACAACCTCATGTTGACAATTTGTGAGTACCTCCCTAGATGGGCATGCCATTAACATAAATGGAGATATTTGAGCTAAGTCAGAAGGAATATCCGCTTGTCAAAACAAAACGCAAAACAGTGACCTTTATTCGTGTTTTTCTTGCTTTCAAACTAAATATGAACAGAAAACTATGCCCAATGTCCAAAACTTAATGAATACCCTTCTTGAACTACTTAAATTCTTCATGTAATGAAGCATACAATAAATTCAGTTGCATGCACAGCCAATTATTTTTCTACTCACTTGAGTGACGAGAGGTCGACCCTTGTGATATTCACTACTCTTCTTCGATTTATGAATATTGAGATAAAACCGAAGAATATGAATGTCTAACAATACCTTTCTGAAACAATATTTTTAATACTATTAACTGTCGTTATCTTCTTCAAATGGTTTCTTTTTAAGTACTCAAACAAAGTTTTAATTTGGAATCTATTATTTGTCTGTCATAACCTTCCATTTAGTTTTTCTGTGAATTTCTTCCAATTTAATCTAAGATAAATAATTTAATTTTTCCAACGGTTGGAACTTAGGTTCTGTATCAGAACCGTTTATACTTGGGATCAAAATTAATTGAAGCTTCCACTGTGAGCACAACTTTCTCTGTGCATCATATAGTTTTTACTTTTCCAACGCCCTGAAGGGCTTAATTTGTTCCGTCGTGGCAGCCTTTTGATCGCCTATTAATTGTTTCATGTTCTTATTACTGCAAGTTAATGTTTGTCAGAAATGTCACTAGGCCCAAAATATTATTGTGATACATTATTATATTGTTTCGAAATACTTATAAGCACAGTAATATCTCATGCATGTTATCAATGAATACCTTTTTTTGCACTTAAGTTTATTTTGGGGATATTGTCGATAATGAGTCAAATTAAACATTTGTACATGCATATTTGGAACATTTATACATCTTTGTATTCAAAATCGATAGGTATATTTGATACTGTATTGAAAACAATAGTCGCACTTCAAATTGTTAATCACTTCATATACATTATTTAGTTATAGTTTTAAGTAGCTAATTACTAAGATAAATATGCACCTTTCAAATTTCGATTCAAGTAGGTACCAGTTAACTGAAATGTATAATTTCCTACGAGAAAATAAATGTATTCATTACAGATGGTTTGGAGAGGCTTTTTTGAAATTGTCTTCTTTTTGCTGTTCCACGGGTTTCTGATCCTATTGAAAACCTCTACCTACCTGAACTTGAAGTTTCATTATCAAGTTCTTGGATAGCTATTGATCAACTTTATGGTTATTTGATTATTTTTCAATACTGAGAATGTTGTTGTCTATAGTAACCTAACTTATTATTGGTAATAGCTATTCAAAGAAGCACAATAAGATGTGCATTCTTCATTATAATACTTATGGTATGAATGCTCGAGTTCAAAATCAATTACTAAACATTTAAGAAACATGGGCTGTTTGTACACAAGTCGTAGGATCTATTATAACCTCTTTATATCAAACATTTTTAGTCCTTTTTCATCTGCCTTGCTACAGGATTGGTGAGACAACTTAAATTAGTATTGTATACCTGAAGTAACTACTATTCTTTCCATGTTGTATGAAAACTACTACCAAATTAACATTACCACAAAGAAGAAATAATTACCTACCTAGTCATATTTCAGAATACTTTCACGTTGTTTTGAATAGGGGCCAAGCCGATGTCAGCGGCAAAAATCCCTCACCAGTTGTTATGATTTATATTCGTGTTCTATTTCTGAAATATCTCTTATACAAATCTTAAATTCATGGCATGATTCAAGCCAGAGGCTCTATCAATGTTTAACCTCACTCATTTTTCAAAGTTAGAATTCATTGTACTTGTTATTAAAAAAAATATATACCCACGTACTATTAGTTAGAGATTTATGATAAGTACTCTAAGCACTAAAAATATTCCAAAAACATATTGATCTCATTATTCGGTGATTTGTTTGAAACGTACCTACGAATTTCTATTGATTGTTCAATTGTTGATACTTGTCTAACGTTTAGTTACCTACCTACCTGATTTAGCTTTATGTAATTGTATCGACCCTCTCGTATTCTTAATCCTTGAAATGTTTGCTATTGCGGGACTCAGTTCAGTATGTTTGGCATCATCCCAGCATACAGTCTTTTCACGGAATGACGAAATTCATCAAGATATGAGGGGGTTTATATTACTCCCTGTTGGTTTAATATTTCAGTATTACTTATTGTTCTATGGCTGTATTATGATGGAAAACGTAGCCAATACCCACGAAAAGTTTGTAAAAGCTGCTGCTCTATAAGATAGTTTGATGGTATCAAACACAAGGTATGTGTAGGCTGCTTTGTATAGAAGACTAGAGCCATTTGACCAACAATTTTTTGGACAGCATGTAACTAATAACAACTGTGTCTGAGATTAAGATGTTGTCATGGTGTAACCAATTTTAACTGTCAAAGGTAATACCTAGGTAACATCTGGTTTACCAGTTACAACAACTGTCAGGTGCTTCTGCAAGCATCCTATTTTTTTCAAATGTTGATTTTAGTGAATTTTCAGTACCTAATTTACAACTCTACGTCTATTGTGGGTTTTCAGAGTATGAAGTGCAATACAATTAAATTACGCACATTAAACGGATTAGTAATTATTTTGGGAAATATCCATCACTTTAAGCCCCCAGAATCCCGAAGCTTTGTTAGAATAGCATTCACAGTGTCTTCTAAGCTTGTAAATGAATTTTTATTAAAACGTATTGGCCTCGGTGTGATATTGAAACTGTGACGAATACTAAATAAGAAGAATATTAAGAAGGAATACACCTGTCTGAGTTGATCTGTAGGTTGTGGAGATAGTTTATTAAAGGAACATCTTATGAGATTGATAAGTTGAACCCATTGTGCACTTAGTCTGACAGACACGTCGTGATAATATAGAAATACGTTGTTTGGAGTTGATATCTTACATTTACATTTGAACGGGAAAGTGAAAGACAATAGTTAGTAGATTCCATATTCTCTATTGATTCTTAGTTTTGTAAATTTAATGTTTATGTATAGGATGAAAAGGTGTTTTTGGATGCAGGAAATTACCATCAGGAATCGCTCAAGCCAGTAGGTATGTTATCACGGAGGGAATTGAAATGGATGGCATGACTACGAAGGTTTTCTAAGGGCATCAGTCAAATTATATTTGAAAGAACAAAGCATACATTCGGAATATTCTTATAGTAAATGAGCAATAATACACAAAATCTAGAAAGGTTGTCTGTTTAAGGGTGCTAAACTCATTTCATTTACCTAGAAAGTTATTATTACTTATTTCTTCTTATCTTCCTTGGACTTATCTAATCTAATTGAAGACTTGCCAACTTTCAAATTTCATCGGATTCGCCAATTGCTATTACTTGTCCTCAACTCATCTCGTTCTGCCTCGGGTGTAAAGTTACCGTTCAGTTCTGCATTCCTTTGATTAGTAATGCTATAATTGATATTTTGGGACATAGAGTAGGTACCTACATACCTAACAAAAGAATCAAGGTTCTATTGGTAGAACTTATTCATAATATGAGTAGCCCTCTTGCTATCAGTGAATTGTTCACTAGGCTTCTCCTATTCTATAACTTCAACTTAACGACAGGTAACGCGTTACCAATATAACTAGTTCTTGGAACCAGTTACAGTCTCGTAAATGCTAGTGAAGATCATAGTAGGAAAACAACGTTTTAGGTCATCACTAATGAATGAATGAGATCGAAGGACCCAGAGGAGCAAACAGAATGATCAGGCGATTCACAAATTGAAGTCGAGTCTACACGATGCTGCATTCACTAGGCTGGAACGGAGGCGCGGCGCAAGACTTCCCGAATTTTCAGTGTATGTGGCGTAGTGGATCCTAACCTGATTAACGTTAAACTTCTAGCCTGGAAAAACCGCTATTCCGTACCAGCCTAGTGAACGGACAGCTTAAAAGAGATATTTTAGCAATAGTTGATAGTCTTAGTTACAAAAACGTCACCGAATAGCATGGCCAGAACGGAGCAGAGATATGACGCTCAACTTTGAGGAATTTATTTTCACTTATCTCGGAAGATGATTTCCCTGCATCCAAAAATTTTGATTTGTATTGTAAAGAATTCAATTTTATAAAATCACAGTTGAAAAAATTAATTACATCCATAACTCTTTTATTAATTTTCTTGAGCAAAAATCACAGTGCCTATTAAGCTTTTTAACCTCTTTCTTAATAAGTACTTACCTATAGGTGATCTAGATAAGTAAAGGGAAATGAAGTTATATTATTTTTATTGAATTTTTAAGTAAGTATATTAAATGTAGGTAAGTCACCAAAAATACTCTTCAAATGGATTTTTGTACTTGTTTGCAACTAGTGAATATTCTGATCTAAATTGTTGAGTAATTAGATATCGTAGCTGACTGATGAGATGGTCCTTATTAAGGAGAGTTTGTACAATTAATCATCAACTTCATAATGTTGTACAACATATTCAAGTATTGATGCATGCACCTACTTTCCGTTTCTTAATAGAACTTCAAGACTATCTCCTTTGCCTGTGTCCACGATAATTGAGGGCTTTGAAGAAATAATTGAGTAATTCGACTTTCAAAACTGTTATTCTTCCACTTGGAAAGTACACACCTCCCCTCGGCATAATGTATGTTCAGCTTGCTTGGTGAATCTAGGTTGATGGCTTAACACGTACAGTGCTGAGACGTATACGCAACGTCAAGGAGGAAGGATCCTTCCCACTTGGTGGATGACGTAGCACGTACGTCAAGGTCCTCTCTCTGCAAAGAGCATTCTACTCTCGTCCTAGCCTGTTGAAAGGGTTCGTTCCTTGTGTGATTCTGTGTATGGTAACCCGAAATATCAATAGAAAGTGTTGCAGTCGTTTTCCCCAATCTTCACGTTATTTTATCTTAGACGGATCATTTGCAAAAAAAAAAAAAAAAACACCAGCCTGGAGGTCAAGTTCTACTTGGCAATTAGCACTGAACGTGTTAAACCAGTAAGGGCAGTAAGAAGGTTCCTTTGGCCTGCTATCATGCTGTTCACATCTGGATACATCTTTCATCGGCACCTTTGACTGTATTTGAACGTTAGTTGCTATCTTTGAAGCGATAAAGCTGGTGGTCAATAGTCATCAATTTGTTTTATCTACTTTGTCATCACTTTGGTATTGTAAATTATCACCACTATTTTCTATCCTGTATAGTCTTGCATAAATTAATGACTAATACCGTTACAGAATTCCCTAGATAAGATCCAGAACCAAAGGACATTCACATATTCAGCTGCCTACTAATAAATGCTGTACATGCATACCTTCATGTAGATACATTTTGTTTATCTCTCTCTTATCCATAAGACGCTTATTTATTGCACTAACAACCTTTAGTATTATGTAAAGTAGTATAGCAACGTATCTACTACTCAACACTCCCACGATGCTAAAATTACTTGTAGACGTTCGTTTTATTTGAACATGGAATGTGAAAAAGAGCGCCAGTGTAAGGAGAAATTATTATCCTTACGGTTCCCTTTTCCTAGTGGCTTGGGGCCATAGTTTGTCTAAAATTGTATTACTAGTACCTTACCAATATGAGGCTGTAAGAAAAAGAAAACTTTTCTTGTATTCTCAAATTTTTCCCCTTTAACAATTTGATATTTTCTTTGGATTTATTCTATAATCGCTGGTCTCCCCATTTAGTTTACCCTGTAACTAAGTAACTATGTACCTATCTAATGAAATTTAAAAGTAAACATTTGATAAAATGTCTATTATTTTAATAATGTATATTGCTCACTGCAGATGAAAGAAATTGTATTAGTACTTAATATTGAACAAATAAAAAATACTTTGACTTTTAATAAAAAGATTTGAATTTCACCTTTGCAATATCAGCGAGCATGATTTACATTAAGCACCTTGTGATGGAAAACTAATGATAGCTCAGGTTATTTACTATAAGTTCGGAAACTAATTGATATACTCTAGGAGATTGCTCGGATCGGGTTATATAGATAACTGTGTATCGCAGATTACCCCCTCGTGCCGTGAGAGGATTTTTCCCGGAGCGTGAGGTCCTGTGATACAACTAGGATTTCAACTTAAGATAGAGGATGCTGCTCCCCAGAGTGCAGGGTCCCATGAGGAGCAAGGAGTCATCTAGGAACGCAGGGTTCACGTTGAGACAACAGGAAATTCTGAGTGAGAATGGTAGTCGGGGCGACAAGCAGTGCTTATTTATGTGCTGGGTCCCCTGTGGGGAGAGAGCGACCATGTGGTGCTTGAGGCTCTGGCTAGGTATTTTATTTTGCAAATCTCAACAGTTTTTACAACTAATTCATGTTGTGTCGGACCACGTAACTACTCGAAGTTAGCTTCACATGTGCAGTGTTGTGGAGCAATGCAACATCTGAGAGAAAGTAAACAACTTCCCTACTTTATGGAGTTTTAATTCGGTCCACGTAGTTAGGCTTTGCCCGCGATTTAGGATGTGTAATGGGAGTTTTAGAGGATTTCAATATGTCTGAAAACCAACTCAAAACTTGCAGGGGGGGGGGGGGGGGGGGCATTCAAATCCGTTCATCCATAACACCCCTAATCTCCACATCATTCTTACACACATAACCACATTCATCAGGGAGTGTGGTGTGGGTGGGGGTATGAGAGTATTGACTACTGAGTACAGCTGATTCCCATGTGTAGCACGGTCCCAGTGTATTTATAATTAGTTTCTCTAAGCTTCATTTATACTGTAGCATCATATATGTAGTGAGGAGAACTTCGTTAGACAAAGAGGAAGACCTTATCCCAGAACACCCAGCATAGTAGATACAAATGGTTAGGGGATAAATGGACCTTTTACCATATTCAACTTTTTTTTGCAAAATTTATTAGAACAAACTTAGAGATTATTAAAATCAATACAGCACTTAATTATATATAATCTTATGATTACATCTCCCACGAAATAGTTCAAGGAATTGCCTACCAAGCCACAGGCTCGTGATACATCTCATTCAGTCGCAATAACTAAATTTATCAAATAGAAATATACTAAACTGTATCCAAAATAGCTATGAAAACATTTGAAAAACGTCAAAATTAATGTAAATTGGACGTGCCATGGAACATTAAAATTAAAAAATAAAGATATGTTGGATCTGGTTAAAAAAAAAAAAAGAAAAATATTGTACAAATTCATAAAATGATTGAAAAATGAAATTGCTCAGTTAAAACAGAAAAATAATAACAAGATGACTTAACATAATAAACCATTGATTGAGTTAGAAAGTAATTACTTGACATTTCTAAGTTCAACTTCAAACACCAGCGTACTATTAGGCGGGATTGTTGGTGGGGATCCTCTTTGACCATACCTGAAAACAAGATAATTAATTCATAGCTTGTTAGTGTTACAACAAATTAATATTAGCAATATGACTCAAAATTTAAATTTAAAAAATTGTTTTAAAACGTAAGAGATGGGAGGTAATAGGAAGTTGTAAGATCAATGGAAGAACCCTGCTGTGAAACTAAATGACTGTTACAAGGAAAAGAGGACGTCAAGATAAACTTGAACTAAATAATATTCTTATCTACGATTCAAAACAGATATTGGACTTTTCACAATTTTTCAGTTTTTTAATCGATTTTTCAGCAAATATTAATGAAATTCAAGTACATTTTTCTGCATATTTTTTTGTTTACATTTTATAGTGTCATATTTCGTTGTTTATTGACTTTTTCACTAAAATTTCGCTAAAAATGTATATAAATTTAACAATTTTTAGCCGTTTTAGGCCATTATTAGTGATGTTTTGAGTAGATTTTTTCATTTTTAGGAATTTAATGTGCTTAAAAAGTGTTGACCAACGAACTGATCCTTTCGTTTGGAAAGCTTGATTTTATGGCGCAAGAAAGGAATTTTCATCTCAATTATAAGGAGAGTTATCGTATGGATGAGACATACACACACACACACACATATATATATATATATAAGGTTTTTTCCCTCAGAACCTCACAGTGTGACTCGCACTGATAGTGACTTTGTCCAACACATTTTAAGGTTACTCCTAACTCTGATCTAGCAAGGGCGTTACTCTGAACTTCGAGTTTCATAGTTCTGTCAAACGAGCTCTAAGAAAGTTTACTACTACACTCAGTCATAATGCTAGTTGGGTTCTAGATAGACCTTAAATTTTTTTCATTCCGTGACAAAGTTAGCCTAATGTACAACACTTGAAACAACCATCATTTCCACAATTTTTGTCCAAGTTTGATGAAGTTAAACCATGACCTCTCCATTGATCTTATTGCTCTTCTAAGTTCATTGAAATTAACATTAAAAAATACTTACCCCATGTTGGGTGGGCAGATGATTGTCCTCTTGCCACCAACCTTCATCCCCGCTACACCAACATCCCAGGCTTTGATAACATCTCCTTTTCCAACAGTAAATGTGAACCCATTTCCTTTTCTGGCTGAGTCAAAGACTTTATTGTTGTCTTTCAATCGTCCAATATAGTACACTGTTGCCTGAAATTTATGACAATAAATCAATATGGTTTTCTGGAAATAATAACATTACTACTGTAATATCAGTGCATTTATGTAAACTTCGTTATAAGATACAACTATCACCACCAACATTTCATAAAAATCAGAGATATATTAACAAGTGAATTCCAGTTCCTACGATCTTAAAAACTGGTGGGTGACTGATGTGGATGACAGACTAAACCTATATTCAAGGGCGAGCAACTGTGAATGCAAACCAAAAATTAACGAGTCCCCTGTAAGTTGTGACGTAACACCACTTTTGCTGCAGGACGAAAGTGACACTAAATCTCAAGTTTCTCTCTCTTGGTTTGTTTATTTTGGAGGATTTTAACTATCTGTTTTTGGAAAGTGATTTACCTTCCAACAATTGAAATTGTGCCAATTATATTTCATTAAAGCACAGGTACGCTTGCAGACTGCTTTATTTATTTTATTTTACAAAGTTAAGAAGGGTTTCCGTTTTTACCTATAATGGGAATACCCCGTCAACAACTTTTGGTAATACTTAAGCGAGTCCCTAGGTCGAGTTTCTAGCTACGTGATGTTTTTTCGATTGCTCCTCCTAACTTCACTTCAACACGTCGTAAGTAAAAATTACTTCAATACACCTTTAATTCGTTAGTTAAAACATACATCGGAGAAAAACTAAACAGGAACTCGCAAAACTGTAACCAAGAAGGTACTTTACTTTTTGGAGGACTGCACTTCTGGTTTACAAAATCTAACTCAGACCACAAATGCTTTTGCAGCTTGTAGGAACACTACAATTTCCAACCTGTTTACAAAACAATTCTAGGAAAAGCCCAAGTTCCCGTAAGTACACAGAAATTTGATGTTGGTAGTCAAATCAGTATTGTACCACTACTGGTGGCATTTATACATGTAAGCACCCTCACCTTCTGTCCAGGTTTGCAGACTGCTCCAGTTCCAACCCTTGAATCTTTGATCTGGACTCCACCCTGAATGGTTTTCTTTTGTGCACCATCAGGTTTCTGTGGTTTTTGTGTAGACGACGCTTCTGTTTTCTGTTTTGCGAGTTCTCCTTTTTTCTTTTCCTTTTTGCTTAGCTGCAAGCCCTTCATTAATTGTTATTCAGAAAGTAAACATACTTAATAAAAAAACATAAACCAATGGAAGTGGTGCAAAATTTACTTTCTACCAATTATAGAAAATTAATGGTTATCAGTTCATCATTTTTTTTGTTTTATTGACCCAGTTCAGCCCAAATGGATTCACATTCATGTCCCCCCCAAGTACGTTTTTAGTTCCATTTTCGAACATCTTGTATTATCCCATTGCCTTTTTTTTTTTGTTTTCTATCAATTTACAAACAAAAGTAACAAAGATTGAAGCAAAAAATCGCATGTGATGTGGGTCATGTATGTCTCAATGCCAGGATGTGACAGTTCCCGTGAGATCCAAGGGAATGCGCTGCCGTCGCTCCATTGTTTCCCAACGGGCGTCAGGCGCTTTTTCCCGAATTTTTGAAAGCCTGCGTTTGGCGATGGATGAGTGATCCTAGAACTGGAAAACCTATCTTCTCCGAACGTAGCATATATGCTATTAGTACGAGTCGTATCTCTTATGGTACTGTCACACCCCTCTATCTATGAGTGTGGATTTAGGCGCCCATTGTACCACGGGTACAAATATCTCTGTTTAGAAGAAAAATATATCCACCCTACCAGTCTATGGTTTAAGGAAAATAACCATCTGCTTAGCAAGGTCAGGAAAACTTGTCAGCCCTACGTTTAAGATCAAGACACAGGCTCAAACAAGACCTGCACACTTATTGACATGGGCGACTCTAAACTCGGATTTTCAATGGGTCGAGATAAGTCAGTGGTCACATTTTGTGGAGCGGATGGAGTTGTATCTTGAAGTGGAGGAGATGCCAGAATCAAAACAGGCCGCGAAATTACTCATAAAATGGATGCAGAGACCTATTCGCTAATTCTTCCACTGTACACTCCCGCTAAGCCAAAAGCCAAAAATAGATTTGGTGAAATTTTTTGTTCATTTAGAACCAGCCACACCGGAAGTAAAGGAACGATGTGCCTTTACGTAGGCACATCAAGGCAAAACAGTAAGTGTGGCGGATTTCATAGCTAGATTGAAATCGTTGTGGGATGCATTGTAATTTTTCTGATGTAAACCAAACTTTATAAAATCAAATAGTATGCGGAATAACCGGTCAGAGTACAAGAGATGCATTGTTCAGCAAGTCAAAGTTGACCTACTAAGCTGTCTCTAATGCAACCTCGAAAGAATCTCCTACAAATTACGCATTGATACCTCAAGAGATCAATGGCCTAGGGCGGAATTCCCAGATGGGAATTGAGTGTGAGTGGGGGTATCGATAAGGGATTTCATGCACTCAGCACTTATCTCAACAGTCTCTGTCAAGAGACACGAAACCGAGAACCTTATCCTTCACCATCAGATAGGTAATTTAGATCAAAACCCAAAACAACTAGGAAGGAACAATGACGTATTTTGTAATTGTTGTGGCTCCACTAATACAATCACTTTGGGCGGAACTGTTCACGAAAATTGAGAACTTGTGGAAGATGTGGTCAATGAGAACACCTCGAAAAAATGTGCAACAGAAATTCAACTGTAAAACACGGAGGAAAAGGATCAATTATCTACACAACATGAAGCGCTTGGAAGAAACGGACAACTTCCACCCTGAATTATCGAAGGAAAACGATCCTAGTGACTATTAGCCAATGATTATCATCAATCGCCAGCTTTGAGAAAAAATCAGTATTGTAGG
The DNA here is from genome assembly GCA_030762985.1 of Adelphocoris suturalis. Lineage (NCBI taxonomy): Eukaryota > Metazoa > Arthropoda > Insecta > Hemiptera > Miridae > Adelphocoris > Adelphocoris suturalis. The sequence goes on from CM061043.1 coordinate 72,462,872, forward strand.
TGATAGCAATAAACTCCAAAAATCCGATACTGGTATTAGATTGGCCCCTACCGGTCATGGCACTATCTGCAGGAATAAGCGGTAATTTGGCTCATTTGGCCACAAGCAGAGTAATTAAATTAAGTGAGGAACCGGAACCTAATAGGGCACGGATCTTTGATTTTTAGGCTCTTCTTGGCAGAGAAATATCAAAAACGGCAGTGAAAAATAGAGATTTCATTGTTTTGTAAAATTACTTTATCAAATGCTGTATCAGGAGGGCAGAGTCTACCTTTTTTAGCATAAGGGAATGGAGAAATTGCGTGCTACTTTTTATTGCGAACGGAACAATGGGAAATTTTGTCATAATGTGACTCACCATTTGGCAGCAAAACAGGCGGCAATTGATTTCAAAGCGCTAGTCAATGCGTGAGGCGGAATTTCCAATCAATCTTTTTGTGTACATAGGGTAAACTGCACACTTTGGGACCCTGAACACACGAAAACTCATTGCAAACTCACCAGAACAAAAGGCATTTATCAGTCTGCACTTCAACTTTCACTGATAGGGTTGCCTCATCGTCAGAGGAGAAATATCTTTGGAGATGGTGGAATTTACATCTTTTCTACGTTTTGGAAAACTAGGAGAACGTCGTCTTGGCAGAACGGGCTGACTTCTGCCGGATGGATGGCGCATTACAACTCACACTCCTAGGTTCAGAATGAAATGGGGAGAAATGACAGTGGCTCTTATTATTGCCAACACCAGAGTTGAAAACCATTTTCGATGTTTGATCAGTGAAACCCCACAACAAAACGAGATAGGCACAGTGAGTGGATCCTCAGTTCAGGAATGCTAAAAATCATGGCTGAGGTTGTTTCAGGAGGTTGGTTGACGTCTGCGTTCACGATAAATTTAAATATTTATTTCAAAATTTGCTAGAAAATGGAGAAAGGTGGATTTGTGGGGATCGGAAAAAACAGGGGGGAGAAAAACAGTTTGCACACATAGTTTTGAATTTGACAAATTCTACTCGTCCATTCATGGAAGCAAAGAGAAATTGAGGGTGGCGGTAGAGGAAGTGTTGTCTTCTACAGTGGAAACAAAGATGAGAAAGGTTGCGATAAGGTTTCCTCGCGCGGTCCTTTCCAAGGAAGGCTGGGATATGGTTTGAATTGACAGTCATTTTCGGGTGGGTGGGTTTTCCCTTTCCCCTACACTGACCATTCTATATAAAGTGAGAGACTTCACTACTGTTTGGACAGCCTGATGATGATGTCCTTGCATCAAAAGTGCTTGCCCCTGTACTCAACTTGCTAGTGACAACAGACTCCTTCAATGATAATTTTACTATTACTACTAGTGGAAATAACCCCTTAGATTTAATATACAATACATCCATACAAGAGTGGAGAACAGTGGAAGGAGTTACATCGCTTCCAGCCCTTCTCGGGGCAGCCAGCAGAGGCTAGTTTCTAGCGCCTTCTGCATGAAGAAAGTTTAAATTATCGTTTCACTTTTTCTTGCAGATTCTATTATTCCAAGGGCAATATTTATTACAGAAAATTACAATGATCACAATTCAACAATTGTGCCGTTCGCTTGGGGAATAACAATGCAAAGGGATTCATAGTTTATAAGTGGAGATGAAGAACTCTGGCGGAGAACTTTGGAACTAATGTAGGCGCGGGCAAATGAGTGGGAAATACGATTTGAACTGAGGGTCAGTGTTTTATTTTTATCTTTCTTTATCTTTGAGATGAGAGCGACAGACCACCAGAAATGAGACTCTCCCAGTCAAATGTATTAAAACTATTCATAATAAATTTAGAAAGAAATCAATGCTTTAAAATTCAAACCAAAGTTAGTTGATATTCAACTATCAGACTTTTTTGAGAAAGTTTGTTTTGCCCCAGACCTCCTCAATTGAAACACAACTTACGTTCTGCACTTGCTTATCAACCTGATTAGATTGATTGTTTTTATTCTTTTGTTGCTGCAGCTGCTTCTTTTTCTGCTGTTTTGGTGATGTTAGAACTTCGTTTTTTTCATCTTCACTATCCTCTTCATCCTCATCTTCGTCCTCATCTTCTTCTTCATCTTCCTCGTCACTCTCATCTGAAATGTGGAAAGTAACCAAAATCGCAAGTCCAAATCAGGCTCAAGCTTAATGGATATCTCATCTATTCATCCATTTAATTTATTTTTATCAAGATGATCAGAGGGGGGGGGGGGGGGGGGGTGTTACTAAGCACCCGACAAATTAGAAGTATTTCTGCAACATCAGCTCTTTATCAGGTCCTTGTTGTTGGTATATCATGATGATCCCTGAATCGCTCATGATCATCCAACAAGATTTAAATTGGATGGAATTATGTAACCTCTAAACCAACCCTTACCCTCGCCACAAAAAGCCAGAGCTGTATGTATTAAAAGAAGTCTCTTAGTCAATTTATGTAATTTTGTTTTGTAGCGCAGTATTTTTGAATTCATTAAAATTATTTTTTTCTCTAATGGTCAGCTAGACGATTTTGCTTGCTTCATGACACAGGTCTTTGATCTATAAATACCTGTAGCTGTTGATAGAGAAACTGTCATTTTAATAATTGTATTAATCTTTTTCGTTTTTCATTAGTAAATAATATTATATGAAATATATTTCTTATGTAAGTATTTATTTGCAACTGAAATAAATAAATAATCAAACTATTTGATTTATTCATTTATTCAATTTTTTTATTATAATTTTTTTTTTTTTTTTTCATATACAATTAGGGGTTACAGAACTTTTGGTTGTCGTCATTTTGAAGGAAAAAGAGAAGAGATCGTTGAAGTTCATAATTCATAAATAATGAACATGTTTGCAAGTTATTAATCAATAATTATACCTTTTGATTCCAAGAGATTCTCCAAATCAGAATCCGAATCTGAAACAAGCCCAGATAAAACATCAATTTCTACAACGGTATTTTGTCAGTGGAAAACAGAAAGTATCCATCATCACACAATTAGCTACTAGGGCTAACTCTTCAATCACTCATTCATCTAGCCTTGAATGTATAAATTAAAGTTCCAATCACGCAGCATGATCGTATGAGCAAATTTTCTTAAATTACCTATAGTATTTGTTAAATTGTGATGAAATTTGAGCAATATGAGTGAACAAGTTAAAACCCAATTTTATGGCAAAAACTCATAGGTACTAAATGAAATTTAGCGATTCTAAAAACATTTTGGATTTTTTTCTTCTTAGTTTTTATAGGTTTGCTAGCAAATAGTAATGAAATTTAAGTACGTTGTTTAGCATAATTTTGTTCAAAAATATTTAACGTCCTAGTTAACCTTTGATCATTTTTTTGTTGTCGCCTATAACCACCGTTTCACATCTTGGACAATAATGTATTTTCAAAAATAACAAATTCACCATAACTAAGAAACATCGCATATTAAACGCATAAATGTATAAATATTGTAGTCTCCAATATTTGTTTTGACTTAAATTCTGCTAAAAGTTATAAATTTACCAAATTTGGCCGTTTTAGCCATTTTTGTTAATTTTTTTAAACACGTTTTGAAATTTGACGTGCTCAAAAGTTTTTCCTTTCATTTGGAAAGCTTGATTTTTGGCACAAGAAAGGGAAAAACCACAATATTTATACCACAAAAATTCGAACTCCTGTCGAGGTATTAAATATTTGTGGGCCGTTAGAGTGGTGCAGTCGAAATAGGACCCGAAATCATACGAAACAATAATTGATTAAATCCCTCTCGAGCCAAAAGACTGTCAACATCACATTTCCTGTTGTTATGCCTTCCATTCCGCGCTCACTTGAGTCAAAACACACCGTGACAATGACCTCACTCGACTGCTGACTTGTTCCAGCGAGCATCTGCAAAGCCAGCGGCCTGCAGTTTCACTTAGTCATTCGCCAGACCCCAAACCAGCCAAGACGGCTGGTATTTGACTCCGGAGAAATGTTACGCTCCAGGAAAAATACTCTGACAGTCGAAAAGGTTTTTTTTTTTTTTATTTTAAATTGTTGATATTGCTTCCAACACTCACAAAACAGCTGATCCACCTTCTCCGAACCTCCACTAGGGCGTTTTGGCGTCGTTTCGTCTCTCATTCCCACACCAAAAGTCCGACCTGTATTAGGTATGTTGACTGTCTCATATAAGGGTGGGAGGGTGGGGCACACACACAAAACAGCTGATCCACCTTCTCCGAACCTCCACTAGTGCGTACTGGCGTCGTTTCGTCTCTCATTCCCACACCAAAAGTCCGACCTATTATTTAAGCCTGTGTCATTATACGGAGGCCGGTTTATTTATATGGAGGCTAGTGGTGGGGGGTATGACGGTGCTCTTGAACGCCAAGTTTTCCAACCAAGAGCTTAAACCGGGATTTTTTTTTTTTTTTACCATTCCGAATTAAAACTCAATTTAGGGAACATGGATTATCTGATAGTAAACAAAAGGTTGTAGATTGTCTGAGGCCATTGGCGTTGGTTATGCAGGAAAGTAATGTGATGTTATGAAGCAAAGTTAACAACTTCAACAAGGCAGGTATTTAATACAACTCCTAATTTCAACTCTAAAACCTCTTACCCCTGAAATTTCCTGACTAATGTTAATTTTATTCAAAATTCCCTGTCAACTTCCCTGACTGGAGGCCACCCTGAATCATTTTCCTCGGGGATTCTCAATATTTTTTACAAATGAATTACACTACCTACCTAACGAAGAAAGAGTAATTTCAAACCACATACCATCTTCAGGTGACGCTGAAGTATCCAATTTAGCCTTTTTAGCCGCCTTCTTCAACAAATCATCAATCTGCCGTTTGCCTGGGAGACCATTGGCTTTCTGCTGTTTCTTCCCTGATCATAAAAAAATTGTTGTTAGTTTTTTCTTTCTTTTTTTTTTTTTTTTTTAATATGAAACACATTTTTACTGTAGCTCATGAAAAATATAGCCTTTCCTCATTTTTAATTGGTTGTGCTATTTTTTCAAGTATGTGCACACAATTACATTTGTACAGCATGCATTTACATTGTTTTTCCGCAAGTACGAGGGTCGTCCAGAAAATAAGTTCCGTTTATTTTTTTATTATTATTTTTTTTTTTTTAATCAAGTTTTTATTCAAAAAATTTGAAACTTACAGGTATTGTAGTTGAACATATGTACTATTTTTCCACGTAATCCCCGGCGACGTCAATACATTTGGTATATCGCGAAATGAGCTTCGAAATTCCTTCCTCATAAAAGCTTGCCGCTACCTCCTTGGTCCACTTCGTGACAGCTTCTTTCACTTCCTCGTCACTTGTGAAACGTTCTCCCGCCAATTCCGCCTTCATTTTGGTAAACAGATGATAGTCTGAAGGGGCCAAGTCGGGACTGTAAGGTGGATGGGTCAGAACATCCCAACCAAACTCATCCAAAAGTTGCGCTGTGGAATGAGCAACGTGAGGCCGAGCGTTGTTGTGGAGAAGGCAAACACCGGAGGTCAACATTCCTCTCCTCTTGTTCTGTATGGCCCGACGAAGCTTCTTCAGGGTCTCACAATAAAGGTTGGCGTTAATTGTTTCACCTTGAGGCAAAAAATCAATCAGGAGAATTCCTTTTTGATCCCAGAAAACAGAAGCCATGATTTTCCTGGTTGATTTCTCGACTTTGAATTTTTTGGCACTTGGGGAGGTGGGTGTTTCCATTGCATGGACTGTCTTTTGTTTTCTGGAGTGTAGTGTGACACCCAGGTTTCGTCTCCAGTGACGATAGACTTCAGGAATGCGTCCCCATCAGTTCTGTAGCCATTCGTTGTTCCTTGTGTTGGGGCGTCAGCTCTCTAGGGACCCACCTAGCGCAAACTTTCTGAAAGTCATGTTTTTCCGAGACGATCTCATGGATGAGGGATCGTGAGATGTCTGGGAAACTCAGGTGGAGTTCATCCAGGGTTGAACGACGATCTTTGCGAACTGCATTGTCAATTTCTGCGACAATTTTGTCCGTCACAACTGAGGGTCTGCCTCTCCCACTTTCATCCTCACTTCCCGCCTTAAATTCACGTACCCATCTCCTCACCATTGACTCACTCATTACACCTTCTCCATAAACAGAAATGAGCTGTTCGTGAATTTGAACTGATTTGAAACCCTGTGCATAAAGAAATTGAATCACTCCGCGCACAACTCGAGAGGGAACGGGGATCGAGGTGGCGGGACGCGACGTGGAGGGCTCCATTTCAACTACCTGCCCTGACGTTGGTAACTGACCGCTGAGGTCAACCACCTCTCATTCTATTCCCTCACCTCTCCTCTTTCGAGCGGTGTTACCAGATTTGGCAAAAGCCACTCCTACCACCCTACAGATCAAAACGGAACTTATATTTTGGAAAACCCTCGTACATAATACCTGAGGGGACCTGAGCCCAGACGAAGGAACGAACTTACAGCCTCTGCCTGTGCTCAGATTTCTGTCAGAAGCCCCCCCCCCCCCCCCCCCCCCCCCCGCAGCTATTTTTAAATAATATTCTGCAATAAACTTTAAAATTTTATTAGTTTTATTGAACTCTGAGCGATAAAAACGGAAGTTAATGAAGAACGTTGTCTATTTCCACAAAATAAAGAGTTACAATGTTAGATCGATTTCGACGGTTCGGTCATCATCAGTTTATTGTTTGTTACTGATGACGACCTAACCGCCACAACTATTATAAAATTGTCATCCTTTATTTTCGTGGAAATATACAACGTTTGTCATTAAATTCCGTTTTTTGCATTGAAATGGTCTTTGTTAGGAATGATTTAGTTCCTACTTTGAGCATTTACATGTACAAGAACATATAGCGCACAGAAGAATCCAATCTCTTCCTGGAATCTAGAAGTCGTGTTTGGGAGTCCTGAGGCAATATGCCTCGTGGTCTCCCCTCAGATAATATCTGAGAAGATCCTCCTGCAAGGAGACCGTTCACACAAATAGTCCAAGTACCCACGGTCGGGTCGAGGCATGCATTCTAGCTCACATTACCAACCACACACCCCCACAAGTCAATATTTCCACAGACTCCTGCCCCATTTTTACAGAACGGCCTACATGTTTACGTTTACATTCATCCACTTCCACAGCCACTGCCCAAGCCCCTTGCTGACGTATTTATTGCCCTTGAGGGCAGGGAGTGTTTACATTCAGCCTATACTTCCCAGTTCCGTATCGACCTCAGGCAATGGAGGAAGTAGAGGCAGCATCGGCTCTGTGCCTCCTAAGCCTAAAAACTATTCATCTATAGTTGAAAATAGATGTCTACGACGGAAAAGGAGATGGTGGATGCTACAAATTCATAGTGACAGAACACTGTAAGAACCCATACGTTAAATCTGCATTACCTTCATTAACCTAAGTTTTTGGTTAGAATAATTGCAAGGAGAGAAATTTAACTACCAAAATAATTCACATATTCATCCAAAGAGAACGTATCTAATCAACGATAATTTATTCGTCCGAAAAAATAAAGAATACACTACACAAGATATAGAAAAATAAAAGCGGGCTAGGCGGTCAGTGGTAGGAGTACGACTGGAAATAGTGGAAGTTACGCGAGTGGGGTGTTTACATTCAGCTCTCCCCGACACTCGCACTGCCCGCCCTTTGAAGTCCACACCAAAAACCGCCAGCGGAGGGGGCACAGCCAGGACTAGTGGCAGCATGTGCAGGACGAGTGAAGCAAGGAGCAGCGCGAGTGAAGTGTTTACACTCTCACACTGCCCACTTCCCTGCTCACTTCCACGGAAGTGGGCCGAGTGTAAACGGGGTATCAAGGGTATAGGGGTGATGAAACCACTGCCTCCACGAATCCAACCTCAACTGGGGGGCAGTCAGTTGGTGCTTCAACAAAGCACCTGTAGCCTAGGGCTCCCCCTACCCGCAACACCATTTACTGGAGAAGGCCAAACAGTCGCCAGCTTGGAAACCGTATAGACCTTTGAGCCTGCTAATGGCCCCCCTCTTCAATGAGAGGGGGGGAGGGATTCCACTGAGGTGAGGGGATCTGCACTCCACCAAGGCTTTACTTCCTAGTCGCCCTAGTTACCCAAGGGAAACTACAAATGGGAGTGAAACCACGCTGTACATAACATACAAAATTTATGGAAAATAAACTCTGCTAAATAATATCTTGCAATAAATACAAATTCGTATCATTTTATCAATTTTCAAGCCAAGTTTTGCCAGCACTTCCATATTTTCTCTGTATGGTAGGTACTGGGGCCCCATTAAAAATATCCAGCACTCTGCATATTGAGAGGAGTAGCGAGCGTGTGCATGGTGAACTTCCCTAGCGACCTCAGGACTCCGTCCCTCGGATTGCCCGTATTTTCAACGATATGTATCTGAATTTGTACGCCATACTGATGCATCCAGATATTATATTTCAATTATTAAACCAACATTGTGATCGGATTAGTGTTGACTGGTTATTTTTTTAGGGTTTCAACGTAATATTGTACTTTTATCAGTCACGAATGTCATCAATCTCCCTTTACGCTCATTTTTACCCTTCCTTATATTGTTTTCACACAGAGTGCCTGTCCCCCCCCCCCCCTCCCTATTGTATATTATAAAATAATATCATCTCCGTACGAGTTTTTTCGACATGGGCTGGGAACTACCATGGCAGTCGACAGTTCCCAAGCTATTCTTCTTTTTGGTTTATTATTTACAATAGTGAAACTTTGTAATCGACCAAGAAAAAAAAAAATTAAAATCCCCCTCCCCCCCAAAAAATGTGATGGTTTACATTTCAAGATGTAGCTTCGAAAAAATCGAATACAATGCCACCCATCTGGCATTTGTCGTCTCGAACTTTTCCCTGAAATTTGGGTCAAAAATCATTCATCACATGGGGATGTGTTGGAATATTGCAAAAATTGAAATATTAAAAAAAAAAACAAAAAAAAAAAAAAAAAAAAAAAATACATCTTGAAAACTTTTCAAATAAGTTTTTTTTTCGTTTTTGGGATATATTACCTCAATGAATCGAATGAACCCAACCAGATCTCTGTATGTTCCCTTTTTAAGGCTGGACATGAAACTTGATGAGGGTCAGAGTGTGTCTGGGAGTTGGGAGTTGTGAACTCGCCTTATGCCTAAACTACGATTGCATCAGCTGATATAATTCCAATGGGATCCCGACTTCACAAGATGTAGTTTATTTAACCTTTTGTCACTTATAAATGAACTAGTAAAGCGTAGGTAGCTGTTTTATTATTTTATCTCATTAATTTTCAGTTAGTGGATACCTACGCCTTATAATTTCATTTAATACCTAATGTTAATAATAATAAATTACAATATATAATAATAAAAGTTCAGTGATCTGCTTAGAAGGGCTAAGACAGAAATAATAAAACTTTGTGAAATAATTAGCTTTTTTTTTTAATTTATTGTTGATTGATTTTGACAAGGCGATCAAGGTGACTAAAGGGAGAAGGTATACTCAGGCTTTCCAATGGGGAATCGTGATACCATCCACCTCCCCATCCTGACCTCCAACCACCTTGCCCATGCCATCCATTTCAAATTTTGGATATAGTTTTTTTTTTTTTTTTTTTTTTTTTTTTTTTTTTTTTTTGAAAACTATAATAAGTAAGGTAATAGTTTTTGGCGACAATTTAAAAAATATTCAACCAACAAACCTTTGGAAAGAGCATCTTCCCCTTCCTCCTCGTCTTCCTCTTCATCCTCCTCCTCCTCCTCCTCAGCAAGAAGATTTCCATACTCATCATCATCTGGATCTTCATGAACGTAGCCTTGAATTCATAACAAATCTTCAAGATATGGCGATTAAACAAATAATAGAGCTTTTCAAGGCACGGAGAATAATGAATAAAAGAAGGGAATGAATCTTAGTTAGTTATCCTGATATCTAGAGAAACTTGAACAGAGGAGAGAAAGCATGAAACCGTGAGAACAGAATCTGAAAATACTAAGTGAGCTGGAAGTAGACAGCGAAAAGCAGGGGGTATATAGCTGAAAATAACGCTCATTCATTATTATTCTTACCTGAGAGATGAATAGTGCCGTTTCCTTTGCAAAAGAACGTTATGCGATCACCAGTCATGAAATTTAGATCCAAAGGACACTGCAAACTCTTCTGTTTCTGCAGATTGCACAGAATAAATGGGACACTTGATTCAGTTTCTTCCAACATTACGCTATTGACTTCATTTTCTGCAAAAAATATATGGAATTTATACATTATACATATACTGCAAATAGTGGCAACATATAAGCTTGATTGCACGAAGTTGAATCAATTTACAAACGTTGGCATTCACAGTATGAATCTCTCAGAAAGGAAAAATGTATATCTAGATTCAAAAACTAGATTTAATTTGTAGGACATCAAGATAGATACTTACTTATTCTATAATACAGAAATAACTCCTCTAAGATCAGTAAGTACCACAAAGTGAACTAATAAAAAGCAAATGAAAATACTAGTAAGAATGCAAACCACAAACTTGAAAAGAAATTTACCATTTTTGACAGATGCGCAGTCTAATGCTGCCATTGATACGTGGAACGATCTGCCAACAGTAGTGGTGTACCGTTTCCCAGGTTCCAGTCTTAGACCTAACATAAAGATGAGAATGTATTATACATACTTATAAAACATCAAATATATTCATTAACATGGCTATTTGAGAATTTGTTGTTCATTTGTTTACCAGCAATCAACATTTCAGTAACTACAGAGTGAAGTTAGGTAGAACTCGGCCGAGGCAGCACAGGTAGCATCTAATGCCAAAACGCTTGAATCTGAAGTCGTGCAACAGGTGCCTACAACTGCGACAGTACTACACAGACTAGTTAATGTCCAACTAGGGTCCTACAAAACAAGGGCTGCGCTCCTCAGAGCGATGATTTGGTTGAGAGATTGAACCCAACTTTATGGTTGATGCTCTCAAAGATGACGTCAGACCACCAGCGAGTCTGGTAAGATATGCTCCCCATTGCAATGCTAGCATATAGGTCGGCTGAGCACTCAAGCTTGGGGTTTTCACCAGCAAGGATGATTTTTAGTTTAATCTTTGTTAAGCTTCCAAGGGGCGTTAAAAAACCAATACGTCCAGAACACAGAGGCAGGAGGGAAGAGGAGCAGGATGAAGCGAAAGATAACCAGAAGATGGCATGAGAAGAAAAAATTACCAATTCTACCATGGTTGAGAGGGGGAGGGGGCACTTCTGTCTATAGAGAGAAGACCTTGAGGTCGATTGGATCTTTGATACTGTAGGCAATCTCCACAGCAGTGCTTGTCACCATTACCTCTTACCAGTGTATTCTAATCATTTTTTCATCACTTTTTCATAGTGAGTAGTCGAGAAGTAGTCAAGTTGATTTGTACCTTAGGGATGTCTAGGGACGGTTAAAAAAAAGGGGGGGAGGGGGGTAAAGCCTCTGCCCCTCCATAACACATTTCATCCATGACAAAAGAAAATTAAATAAATCTCTAACTTATCTAGCATTGCTGCAAATATAAACTCCTTTAATATTCAACGACATCAGTCTGAAAGCTAATACCAAGCTCTTCTTTTCGACGTTATAGAAGAACTATATAATTACATTCAGGTGCAGTGTGAAAATACTTGTGGAAAAGCGAAGGTATTCTAAACTCGAGCTGTCTGGGGAGAGAATGAACATGAAGTCTGTCCCAATCCACAGGGAAGGATTGGTCTTACTGTGTGGGTCATTCTCACAGAAAGGGGCAGTTTCAAGTTGGAGTTTTCAGAAATATTACAGTCCTGTAATCCAGCTGAATTCAAGCTGTAATCAATAAGTATTACAGTCCTGTAATCCAGCTGAATTCAAGCTGTAATCAATAAGTATTACAGTCCTGTAAACCAGCTGAAAAAAATTAGGAATGCTCCCTTGAATACCCTAATTAAATTTAATACCCATTCAAACAGTGGCTGCTTTACTTAAGCAGAGAAAAATAATTTAAAAAGCGGCTGGACAGGGCCGTGACGCAAACTACCCATTCCAAGAGATTCCGAGGTTTCAAAACTACCACTTCAGCCTCAGTCCTCACATCCTGCACCTACGCTGCGTTTCAATGGTTAGGTTTTAAAAAAATTCTTTTGAACTACAAGTTTTTAATGAATGTAATAATTATTGAGTCTTATTCATTTTTCATATCAGACGTGATTATAGGCCGTATTAACCCTTGGACAGGTCACTTAGGGTGGTATTCATGGTCGCACTAAAGACCGTATTGGTCCTCAATGGGCTGTGGTGTTAGGTTTTCCGATATGATCCTATTGTCCAGCTGTATGTTAAAACAGTTTGAAGCACTGAGGAGAGGACTGTCAGGTGTTAATACGACCATAATCACGTCTGAAGTCGTAATTATGACTGTAATCACAGAAATTGACAGGATTACGATTGTAATCACATGAAAATCCAAGATTATGACAGTAATCACAGAAAAAAAAAGATTACGGATGTAATCACAGAAGAATTTATGATTATGACTGTAATTACAGGGGGAAATCTACGTTAACGGGCTTTTTATAGGAAGCATCGGTTATTCGGCCAAAATTACATCAAAAACTTGTGATTACAGCCGCAATCGCAAAAAAAAAATTGTGAATACGAATATAGTCTTGTCCGAGCTTGTGAATACGAGCTTGTGAATACGAATATAGTCTTGTCCGAGCTTTCGTAGCGATAACATCGGTTCCGTGTCGCCTTGTTGACAAAACGACTTTGTTCTTCTTTCTTTGTTTCGCTTAGCATTACCAGTTCGTTATCTTGAAACGGGTGTGTCGAGCTCTCTTATCGCCGAACTTCAACCAACTGATGGGATCGGACGATACCGATCCCGGTCATCTGGTAAGGAAAAAAATGAAAACAAATACTACTACAATAGTATCACCGAACCCATTTGCACCGCTTGCTGAGGATGATCAAATGAACACAGATTCATCCCACGAGCCAGTCGAGAGGGTGAATGCACCGCCCCCAATTTTTGTACATAACATAACTAACATCAACTTGGCAATAAATGAATTTCGTAGTTTTGAACCTACAACATTCAAATACGTATCGCTGAACAATGAGGTCAAACTCAACTTCTCGACAATTGATGGGTACCGAAAAGCAATTCAATTCCTTGAAAATAAAAAGGCAGAATACCACACTTTCCAACTCAAAAGTGAAAGGGCCTTCAGAGTGGTTATTAGAGGCCTTCATCATACAACTGATGTAAAAATAATCAAGGAGGAACTAAATACCCTAGGGTACGAAGCCACCCAAATTCTCCCCGTTCTGCATCCGGTTAGTAAGTCTCCTTTATCAATGTTCTTTGTTGATCTGAAACCCAATCCAAAGAATTCGGAAATCTATAGCCTTAACAGGTTGTACCATGCTGTGGTTAAAATAGAACCCCCTCGTCCAAAGCGTACCATAATCCAATGTATAAAGTGCCAAGAATTTGGGCACTCTAAGAACTACTGCCACAAAAAAGAAAGGTGTGTCAGATGTGATGGATCACATTCAACACAACTCTGTCCAAAACCTACTAGTACACCTCCTATATGCACTAACTGCCATGGCTCTCACACGGCTAACTATAGGGGATGCCCAGTGCACGTTCAGCTACAAAAATCAAAAACAGTCTCACCAGCCTCCAGGATCAAACCAATGCAAGCGATCCCCAATCAAATTGACACTAACATAACAAAGACGCTCAACCTTGGAACATATGCACACGTTCTTAACCACTCGACTCCCAAAGTTACTTCAGAAAATTCTGAACCACATATGTCACAACTCCTGCAAAAGATCGATCAATTGCTATCTCTCATTCAACCTCTTGTCTCCGCTCTAACTCAAATCCTCCCGAAATAGCTAAAATCATGAATGCTGCATCTCCTCCGAAACTCAATATTTGCACATGGAACTGCAGAGGTGTTTATGGAAAATTTCATGAGCTCGATTTCTTCCTAAAATCCAATGATATTGATATTATTCTGCTTACCGAAACTAAATTATCACCTTCAAACAATTTCTTCATACCTGGCTACAAATTTACCCGCGCCGATCATCCATCTAATCAACGTAAAGGTGGCTCAGCCATTTATATAAAGGCTTCTCTGCGTCATAATGACCTACCGCCCATCCGTGGAAACAACTTTCAACTGGCACGGATAAACATCCCTTTACTTGGACGTACGTATGTAATAGGTGCATTCTATTCTGCACCAGAGAACCTTGTAAGCCAATCTGATTTCCTAACAACCATCGACACAATGAGCTCGAACTTCATCCTTGGAGGCGACTTTAACGCCAAACACCCACGGTGGGGTTCTACTACATCTAACCCTAGAGGGATGAATTTAATCGATGTGGTTACAACCCGTAATCTGGAAGTTTTATTCCCGACTGAAGCCACCCATTTCCCAGACAATCGTGCACATTCTCCGGACATTCTGGATTTTTTCCTCTCAAAAAACATATATTCCAACAGCACAAATCCCGACGTCTTACACGACCTAAGTTCCGACCATCTACCTGTACTGCTAAGAATCCAAACTATTCCCACGAATGCAACACGTAATGATCGAATCCTAACGAACAGAATTGACTGGGAAAAGTACGAGGAAATTCTTGCAGTTTCAACAAACACCCTAGTCCCCCTCAAATCACCAAGAGATGTGGATGTGGCTACTTCCAACTTGACGCGACTCATCCAGTTTGCTGCAACAGAAGCCGCACAGCAACCAACCATCACTGCACCTCCTCCTCGACGAAGAACACCTCCCCATATCATGCAGCTTCTCCAGGTCAAAAGATCCGCTAGAACCTTGTGGGACCTAACACGGTTCCCTGAGCACAAAACGGCATTGAACAGAGCTACCAAAGAACTGAATGAAGCACTTGCAATAGACCGACAAGATACCACCTGTAGAGATCTAACCGTCTTGGACAGTAGTGATGGTTCTTTGTGGAAAAAAACGAAGTGGCTTACCAAAGAACGCCCTGATATACCACCTCTCAGGTTGAACCAACGCTGGTACTCCACGCCACACGAGAAAGTTGATTTATTCTCCTCAATTTTGGAAGAACAGTTCACTCCCAACTCCCAACCGAGTCCAATCGAGGATGAGGTACTAGATTTTGTGGCATGCCCTCTACAGTTGAGTCCATTCACTGATTTCTTTCGCCCAGCCCAAGTCAAAAACGCGATTCGCCGTTCAGCTTGTAGGAAAGCACCTGGCAGCGATAACATTGTAAGGCCACTCCTAATCCATATACCTCGAAAGACTCTGGTCCTCATAACCCAGATATTCAATGCCTGCCTCAAACTCGGTTACGTACCATCAAAATGGAAGCATGCCATAGTGATACTTGTCCAAAAACCAAACAAGCCGTCAAACAATCCCCATAGCTATCGCCCTATTAGTCTTCTCCCCTTGCTTTCTAAGATATTTGAAAGACTACTCTTGCCTAAGCTACTCCACTTCCTTGAACCACTCATTCCAGTAACACAATTCGGATTCCGAAATGCCCATTCTTGCCTGCATCAGTTGCATCGTGTAGTCGACAAGATTCTTGACACATATGAGTGTAAAGAAACATGCATAGGACTGTTCGCTGATACAGAACAAGCATTTGATCGGGTTTGGCACCCCGGACTACTTTATAAACTGAAATCCGCTCTCCCAGATACATACTACCGCATCCTCCTCTCATATCGGTCAGGTCGGACCTACTCTGTCCGATATCGAGAAGCCATGTCGAGAGCACGCATCATCAGTGCTGGTGTTCCGCAGGGAAGCGTTCTGGGCCCCCTCCTCTACTTAGTCTATGCTGGTGACATTCCGAATTCCCCTTCAATGACCATTGCCCAATTCGCGGACGACACAGCCTTCCTCTGCTGTTCATCTAGAGGTGAGAGAGCCGGACTGGAACTCGAAGAATACGCGTTCGATTTGAACGAGTGGGCTACAAGATGGAAAATAAAATTAAACCCTCAAAAGTCCAGCTCTGTGATATTCACATACCTCCATATCCATCATATTCCAGTTTTGAGCATTGGCGCAGCCATTGTTCCTTCTACAACTAAAGTCCGTTACCTGGGGATTACATTGGATAAAAGGCTCACTTTCAATGATCATATCACTGCCATCCTGCAAAGATGCCGCCACCGCCTGAAACAACTCAAACCTCTCCTCGGGAAGCGATCCCCACTCTCATTAAACACCAAGCGTCTTATCTATCAGATACTCATACGACCCATATGGGAGTATGGGAGCCAAATCTGGGGTGGTGCATCTAACTCGCAGGTACAACGTATTCAAACCTTCCAAAACCGTGCTCTTGGGGTGATAACTGATGCACCATGGTATATCAGGAACGCCAACTTACATAAAGATTTGGAAATTCCCACTGTGCAGGACATACTACAAGCCTCGTACACTCGCTTCCACCAACGGCTCTTACATCATCCTAACCCACTTGCAGCTGGAATTCTGAATACCATCCCAACTGACCGGCCCAATCGCAGGCTAAAAAGAAAACGCCACACCGATCTTCTGCCCGCACTCCAAAACATCAACCTCTTACCATAATCTCCCCATAACCCTCACCACAAACGCCCTACCAAGGATTGTTAATAGCATATGAGGGAGAGAGTCACTGGACTCCGACTCCCACCCATGTACCATGTTATATTTATATATTGTTGTATTATTCTAAACTGTAATGCATTTTTTTGCAATAAAGTTATATTGTTGGAAAAAAAAAAAAAAAAAAAAAAAAAAAAAAAACGAATATAGTCACCGAAAAAACTGTGATTACGAATTTAAACATAATCGTAATCATATCTCCAGGGTCTGTGATTATAATCATTATTGTTATCAAAACTCTAAAACCCTATGATTGTAATCATAATTAAGATTACAATGACACTCAACTCTGCTGCCTGCCTGTAAAGGGAGACGAGCCATCGCATTCACCATCAGCGAGTGTCTAT
Source organism: Adelphocoris suturalis (assembly GCA_030762985.1). Classification (NCBI taxonomy): domain Eukaryota; kingdom Metazoa; phylum Arthropoda; class Insecta; order Hemiptera; family Miridae; genus Adelphocoris; species Adelphocoris suturalis. The sequence continues at coordinate 72,479,885 of CM061043.1, forward strand.
TGTAGTCTCAATGTCTTGACTGTAATTTTGGAATCACCAACACCACCTTGATGTGATTATTCATCCATTTGTTTGTTTATATACATTATCAATTTTTCATGTCATCATGGGAGGGGATGAATGGAGGGGGAGGGGGAGTAATAGTAACAAATTATGATATTTTAACTATTCTCATCAGATTTTGTAATAATTTTGAATTTTTTCAATTATGAATTTGGTCTAGTTTTGGAAAATATGTCATGAGTTCCAATGACGTCTTAGGATATCTTATCATTATAATATCTAATCTAAACATCTTGAGATACTCACTGAACTTTAATAGGTTTGTTTGCTGAGGCGATTGGCAGTGACTTGCTAACCATTTCAAACTCGTTATAGACTGGTCAAGTGCGCATGCGCGACCTCAGCCGACTTTCAATTTGATTTCAAACTTTAGATTAGATACCATCCATTTTATAATTGAATGTTTGGGCAAAATACTCGGAGGCGTGAAACAGTGGCGAAAACCGAGGCTGAAATTCGGATGATTTCATTGGCTGCTGTGAGTTTGGAATGGAAGGAGCAAACTGCCAGAAATTGGTCTTCCTGGAAAAGCTCTGACCGATTAGACGACCCACAACAGGTAAAATCCAGTTCGGAAACCTCAATGAACAGGCAGAGGCCGAGGGTGGGGGGAGCTCTGATGATCAGAGAACACCTTTGAGTATTAATAAGATGGAGGGCTATTTGTGATGTTTCAGGCAGTCAAACCATACGTGCCACTACTGTCATTTGGCTTTTGAATTGACCAGAGGCAAAATGGCTGAACACTGATCAGCTGATGTAAGATGTGATATTGAGTTTGGTGAATGAATGGGGATTGTATACCTAGGACATATTTCTTATTTAAGATTTACGCCCTAATTGCGCACCGTACATGTACACCGCTAATATTTCATATTTTTTACACTGTGGGAATAAGTGTTGAAATGACGCCAGTACACTCTAGTGGATGTTTGATGAAGGTAGATCAGCTGTTCTGTGTCCCAAAAAAAAAAAAAAAAAGAAATAGGAGGCACCAAGATTTGGGCATGGGAACCGAAGTATGTACATACTAATATCTAGACAGTTATGTCTGCATACATAATTAATACTAAAATGTAACAATAATAAGTAATATCAAACAAAACAAATTACAATAAACTGCATTGTCATTTGAATTTGAAAAAAGCGTGGCGAGCGCGGGTCAGTCAATTGCAAAGCCAACGCGACTGTAGTGGCACCTATTCCTTGACGCGGAAACAGCGTTGAATTCAGGGCAATGGCCCTCCATCTTATTAATACTCAAAGGAGAACACAGTGAATGGCCTGACTCCACCGCCCCTCCACTGGTATTTCTGCCCTTCCGTCTTCCGCTCGTTTCGCTCCATGTGAAACCGGCTTCAGCGTACAAACCTAATATATTTAAGTAAAGAAGTAGATTTGGGGTTTTTTGTGGTTACCTCAGTGGGTTTTCGGAGCCGCACATTGGCAACACTGGCGAACCGCTCGAATTCGAAAAACTTGAAAGAACAGGGCCGTGACCGCAAAGCTCTGGACATTCCTATTTTCGTCTAAATATCGCAATCAATCGGTTCTACAACTATGACTTCATCAAGGAACCTAGAGAAGTAGGCTGGTCTATGCAAGAAGCACTGGTTTTTTGTCGCGTGGTTAAGACCTAATAGAAGCTTGAAGTGAAGAACCTCGTGCCTGCACAGGACAGGGCGGTGGCAAATCAACGAATTTAATTAATTTTTAATATGAAAGACTTATTATTTTGCAAAACTAAAGAATGGCGTTTTTGGTAAAGTTGAATAGTACAATTTGAAATTTTGCCTAACTTTGAAATCATTAGTGGGCCACCACAAATTGTCTGAACACCACTTCTGTTCCTTTCTTTGAGAATGACCCATGAAGGTAGGTACTGTAGGTACGATTGTACCATGATGGAACCTGGTATATACGTACCAACCTGGTTATACCCACGTAGGTAGATGAGTACCTAGGTATACAAATGGGGAAGATACATATTAATAGCTTTGTTTCCACAACTGCCCCAGAGCAGGTTCAGTTCAGAGCAAGTGCAGAGCAAGGGCACCTCCATGGCTGTTCAGTTCAGATGGCAGCGGAAACGCTCAAGGACATATTCGGTGCAGTAACCATGGATACACGAAGATCCATGAAATGGAGTCCCGTTAGCGGTACTTTAGCAAAACCATGAGCAAAACCTTGTGTCTCATTCTTATTCTTCCATTCTTATTCGACGTCGACATTCTCGTGATTCACTCCCGAATATTTAGTTATTTCTATTTCAATAGTTTAGTAGTAGAAATAAGGAATATAATAAAGGAATAAACAATTCTAATTTAAAACTTTTAAAAGTTCGAAAATCGCAGAATTACCTGAATAAATACCAACAATTGACTCCAAAATAGGCACGAAATCAAAGGAAACCACAATTTGTAAGGTGTAAGGTTACAGAAGTTTGAGGAAGGATATATCGGTTATCTCAAGTCCCAAAGAGCGCATGCGCGGAGCAAGCTGCACCTCCTCTTCTGGCGGAGCAGGAAGTTCATGTTCGGATCATGTTCCTTGAGCAGCGGAAACACTGGACATCTTGCACCGAATATGAACCGAGGGACTGCGGAAACGCCATTTGTTTACTCCTTCTTCACTGCGCAAGCGCAACTTGACCTGAACCTGTTTGGGTCAGCAGCGGAAACAAAGCTAATATAAGTTCCTGCCCGTGCTGTGAACATTTTCAATATGACTACTAACACAGGTCTGAGATATGGTTGTAGCACCGAAGCGTCTCTCCGTGTCAACTTATAAAATTCATCTCGATTACACGAACGACCATGTTCAACTAGTTGACTATCGCCGGCTCGATGAACTTATATCAATGTCATTTTTCCATCCGAATGTGCTGTCAAGGAAAGTATCTATCTACGCAGACGGATGAGAATATAAACAGACGCACATGGTCCGAGCGGAATATATTATGCATATTGAGCGAAATCATATGATAAAACATTTTGCTTACCCCAAAACATACTGGTCATGATTCCAAATAAACTAAAATATCAGGGGAGAATTAAAGTACTTTCAATTTAATGAGAAGTTTACCACTCGTTCAAGTAGGAACAAGTAACAAATGTTTGGAAATGAGCGTAAAACTTAGAAGATATATGAATAAAATCCTACAAGTTGCTAACAAAACTATTTACGAGTAGGCATGAACATGAGCACAGAATGAACAGGAGTAGGTTAGTTCTAACCTCTACTCTACCCCCTAGGGCTAGGAGGAACATCTCGCTCACCGCGCTACACGCCGTAATCGATAAGATGGTGTTCGCACATTCAAAGAGCATACTCCAGTTCTATCATGGATCAAGAAATGGAGTGAACCAGGCATCCAGATTATGCCCCTTGAGCAGGATTTCCACTGGGGGAACGAATGAAGGTACCCGATTCGCGTTTTCAATGAACGGTAGTTGCGCTACCGTCGCATCAATAATGGTGGGATAGATCCTGACTTGACTCAACTCGCACAAGGCAAATTTCCATTCCTTCGCTGAATATTTTTTACTAATAAATCATGAACATCTACTGAAAACACCATTTATGATGGTCATGCCCTTACACTAGACAGCAAAACTAAGCACTGGAAGTTGAATAAGAAGTTCAAAAGGTTTGTTTGTTTATTATTTACAATTAGCAAGTATTTTTATAAAGTAGTATTTTATTTTACATTTCCATAGAAATTATTAAACAAGATTTGATTATATTTAAATTAAGCAAAATGCACAACCGATTATCGTAATTTCACCGGAGGAGAACAGCACAAAATGCTCAGCATATAATATTGTGCGGTTTCTTAGAAGCATTTAAGCACTCATTCCTCAAAGTTTATCAATTAATGAACATCCTCACACTATAAATGAAACGATTTTGCATGATTTGTGACAGTTCCCGTCAGAATCCAAGAGAATGCTCGTCCGAGTCATTGTCAAGTTCTTGAAATGCTGCGTTTGGCGATAGATGGGGACCCAAGAACCGGAAAACCAATCTTCTCCAAACAGCACATAAATGCTATTAGTACGAGTTGTACCTATTATGGGTAGGTACTGTCATACTCCCCTCCCTCGAGGATTTAGGCCCCATTGCACCTATGGGGGGCGACCAAGTTCTTGATATGGTAGCAGAGCATGGTTCCCTGGATTTTGCATGGTTATACCTAGTACATCCAGGTCCACTATTATTGAGGGCTATATGTCTCAGAAGAAACATGGCCCGGGTTTTCCAGAAGGAATTCCCATTATTACCATAGTTGAGCCACCGTTTATTCCCAGTTGTTCCAATCTTTGATTGGGGGTTAATTACCTAATGAATACTTCATATGAAGATTCATTGACAATCCATCCTGTTTTTATTTTTCTTTTCTCATCCACAATCGCCAATGCAGCTATTTATTAATGAACATCAGTTCTCAACCAGTAGACTATTCTATCTGGTTTACATATTTGCCCTTCAATCAAGTATGTCTTTAAGGGGAGGAGTGTGACAGTTCTCTCTCTCTCTCTCTCTCTCTCTCTCTCTCTCTCTCACTCTCTCTCTCTTTCTCTTGACTTCCGTGGGCGTTGACACGTGCCGGGCGAGGGGGGTGAGTCGCGTGCGGACCACCCCCTCGCTCCGCGGCGCCGGTCTGTCTGTCGGACGCGCCCGGCGGTCTCTCCTCGTTGCAGAGGAGAAAAGATGGTATACGTTCCATCTAGGAAATTATTATTCCTCAGTTCTGTAAAAGAACGGGGATTGGTCAGGGACTCGCTTCGAAATATATGATAATATATACTAGAGGGTCCTCTGACAGCTCTGAAAAGAGCACTCGTAAGGTCGGGGACTCGCTTCCAATATATAGATATATATCAGAGGGTCCTCCGATAGTTCTGTAAAGAACTCCCTTAGGCAGTTGATCAATCCGGATGAGGATATATTGATCACCTGGCGAGTCCCAGAGGTCAACCAAACGAATAAGTCGAATGGTTCGGGGGGCTCGGCTCGAAATATCCCACGGACGTCCAGCAAATCGAGGATTCTCTGAACCGGGTGATAAATCTGATTGAAGAACGATGGTAGTGAGTAATACAGCGTGTATTGGGCTCGAACTACCAGAAGTCTTGAATGAGAAGGTAGAATCGTCAAATCTGGGTGTAGAGAATGGTATGAGCTCGACGGGCCAGCGAATCCTATATTTATACTTGGATGCTGTATCTGATTGGCTGGAGCTATTGGTCTCCTAACGGTTCGTTTTGAATCGGGCCACGGCTTCCGATTTGATCATGCTACACCTGATTGGCTGAAATTGATGCTTTCCTAATAGTACGTTTCGAGATGAACCGCAGCTTCCAATTTGATCTGTTGCGTTTTGGCGGGTGGAAAGTGTAATGTAATCTTCCACCTCTTCTCCATAGAGCGCGTCTGGCTTTGTTTGCCCTTGATTGGATTTGAAAGTCATTGTCTTGCGATACTTTCTGTTAATCCTCTATCGTGTGAGAGGTGAATCCTCTTTTTCCGCCCGTTCTCAATAGAGTGCGTCTAGCTTTTTTTGTCCTTGATTGGATTTTGAAAGTCATTGTTTTCAAGGCACTTTCTGTGTGTTGATTATTTCGGTTCAGCAAGCCTCTCTCTTGCGTTGGTCGGCTAGCTTGACTTGTTACGACTTTCGACGAGTTTATATCTTGAAAGATTATGTGTTTCGCATAATCTTTCTGGCGGAATCTGTTGTCTTGTTTAGACGTAGCCTGACGTCTTTCTTGTATAGTTCTATAGTGTGAACTTATTTTTGGTGGCCCTGAAAAGGGCCGGTTAAGGGTGGAGAGTTCACCACAATTATTAAAAGTAATTTAATGATCTATAACTTCAAGTTATTTTCAGTTGGTAGTATACCAGGTATATCGGGGGTCTTGTAAAGTGCAGATGTTTTAATTATAGGTAATTGCAACAATTTTCCCATGCCTGAAAAATAATTATGAGGTAGGTACAGAGGCGCACTGATCAGCTGAGGGGCCTCTGAGGCTAATTTCTATCCTTTTCGACCCCTTTTTTTGACATTTTTTTCAAGCATTCCAACATTTAATATTAACCGTAAAATTATGGGGTCCTGGAGCTGTAAAGGTGTTAAATCCTTTTGGTAGGCAGGATACGCCAAGTTTTTATCATTTACCGACTATATTTGGGGTTTAATAATAATTATAGACCAATGATCTGTGTAGAAGGGCTCTATAGTATAGAAGTAATGGACATCGTTTAAAAATTTTCCGATTTTTTTTTCTAATTCGATTTTTGGGTTTTATATCTTTTACTGAAAACCAACAAACTCTGATGGTGAGGGGTGGGGTACCTCTTCTTCTTTTAAAGTCAATTATTATCAATAGTCAAGGTTCATTATTGGAAATAATAAACCAAAATGGAAGAGAACGGGTACATCTATAATTTATAATATATTTAATTTGTAAAATTATACCTATATTTATATAAACGTATACCAGTTTTATACCAGTGTATCAAAAAGCCGTCCAGTTGGGAATACAGGGATTAGCAGGTTTCTGTTAGCTGGCGCTACGAGGCGCTAGTGCACAGCGTTTCCCTAGCATACACGTTCAAACACCCGGGCATGTAGTTCAGGTCCATCAGCATGTGCAAGGTTTACTTCGCACAAGTGATCTTCGAATAAAAACAGGCTACTTATGTGTGGAGGGGGTTAGCAACAAAGGGTACGCGAATCACGTCAAGGGTCTTGTGTCTTGTCTTGTTCTTTTCTTGTGTACCTTCCAGTACCTACTAATTTCGTTGTTGCTGTTAATTTTGTTCTCAAGCGCTTATCTCTTGTGAAATAATTGATATACCTACCTGCATTTCAAATTCAGTACCATTCGTTCGTTTATGAGTCAACGGTGTGCGCTTTGTGCAGATTGTAGGTTTTGCCAATCTCTCCGGATTTCCCGTGCTATCATAGACAGTGGTGTTGCCAAGGATCTCATCTTCCCAGTGATCCGCAAATTGCTCCTAGAGCCTAGCATGGACATCCGTTAATCCTTCGTACATCACCAAGTGAATTCGGTTTTTTGTCCCCAAAGATAAATACGGATTTGAAATTGTTTCGCGGTATGGCGGAGTTTATTAGAGGTGGGTGTGGGACTGGTATCATCTTGCCCAAAGAAAAACTGCACGGGTCTCCAAGCACTGGGAGTGATGAGGGCCATGATCCAGCCAACCAAGATGATTTCGATCCTTTTCTAGCTGATCCAGAAGAGGTTTTGCCCAGCGAAACTGCCCCCAGTGCACCTCCAGAAACCCAGTGAGTGCCTTCCTAATTACGAGTAGGATTCTAATAATCTCTCGCTCATGCAATAGGTACATACCTACAGAATTCTGTTCTTCTCACGGTTCCTAACCCGTAATTATTTTGGTAGCTCTATCTCCCTCTTATGATCTTGTTAACTGTTGCGTATCCTGCCGCTCTCACCATGTATGGACACCTTATTACGCTCGCCTATAATTCATTCATTCATTTGGTGCAATGTAATAACAGTACCAATCCCTGTCTCTGACACGGTAGATCTCCCTTGGTCTCAGTGACAACGGGTTCCTATCCAACCCTATTTGAAAAAAAAAACCTCTTTCTGTAGAACTACGAATTTCCATCAATATCCTTGGAAAAGGGAACTGCAACTCTGTGTAGAGTAGAACTGCAACTCTTGTGTTAGTTCCACCTACCTATGCTTACCTCTCAGATAGACCTAAAATTGTTTAGTAGGTAGGTTGAAACGCAATACTAATTGAGGTAGGTAGGTACGTACGTGTTTATTTACATATCCCGTGATCAGTGCTTTGCTTCAAACAATGCATGGGGCCTAGAATACATTTAAATTATGTTGGGATGACATACCTCTGATGTATCATCTACCACTGAGGATTTAACCATTTCCCATAGACAGGTAGGCGAACAAAAGAACCTAGCGTAAATATCTGAGAACCTCGCTCACAAGTCGAAGCTTGCTTGCTGTTTATTTAATAAAAGAATCATGTATCATTTAAATCAATACCAGAATCAACAGAAATATGGAGAAAAAATATTCATATTGAATCAGACGCCCGTAAAGGCTAACGCCAAATTTTTCACGGATAATCTAAATATGGGGTCAAAATCCGTTTTTGAATGGATGCTGTTGGAGAAAGAAACAGCACATAACTTGGAATAATTACGTAATTGTGAGAGAATTCAGAAACTGTCACCTACCTTGTACCTATGTGCCTACAATAAGAACACAAAGAAGAGGTTAAGCATTGGTCATAAAATTGTTGTCTTTGCCTCATCACCAACTAAGATGTTTAAGCTGCTGAGTAGATCACCAATATGTCTTTTTTACGGTCCGCGCTTCCTCCTAGTGTCCATTTTCTTACAACTCTCGATTCGTGGCAGTTTGAAATAAATAAATTGAAATGCTATTTTTATAATTTGGGGAATTTTGCAAAAACCACCAAATGTCAGGGAATTTTTTAAATGAAAACAGTGTTATAGTTTGAAGCGTTTTTATGTATAACTCCTAAACAATCAAACTTCAATAGCGTACTTTATCATTCTACGAACATATTATTTCATAGGTGAGTTATACGAATTACAAAAATAATTATCAAGAGTGTTGGTTAAATTGTTCAAAAGTAACAACGCTACACGCACATAAAAAGTGGAAGGATATGTCATTGGCTTCCCTGGTAACTACATCACCTAGAGTAAACCATTGGCGAGAAAAATCAACTGAGTATTGAACTAGGGAGAAAAAACCCAGCAGAGTAGTGGATTGATCTAGGAAGATTCCCAAAACTAGTTGGTATACGTAAGCTAGGACTTCTCAGGAGGGTTAGGGAGGGGGAAATTGGCCCATTGGAATGTGGAGTCATGTGTTATAAATTCACAGAGCAACTTTCCGACGACCGATTTTTGTGGGATGGGAAATCAGGAAGTTATACTCTTTCTGGCAAAGATAGGTAGGTACCTAGTAGGTGAAAAAAAGCGTGATATTTTTTGCTGTCGGACGAAAATTTTGAATTATCTCAAGAGCTAAGAAATCCATGTAAGGAAAAGAAAAATTACTCTCAAATGATTACAATTTGCACTTCAGCTAATAGCTTCAGATCACAAATTGAAAGACCATAAAACATCAAGAAGAAAGTCATGCAGCATGATCTCGTATGGGTGACTTTTGGTAATTTGCTGAATTACATTTAGGTAAAAATGGACTGATATTTAAGCACCTCGATGGCAATGAAATTGTTAAATATAAGTAGTCTGTTTTTTCTTCTTCACTTTAAAATGACGACTAAACAAAAAAATTGTTGAATTTGATATTTTTTGTCAGGGAAATCAAAAGTTTGATCAGGGAAAAGTCAGGGAAATTAAAAATTGCCATTTGGGGGCCTCCCTGTGGCTGTTTTCCCAGCGGTTTCACTGCGGATTCGAGGCTCAAGGAGAAAAGTCCGCTGCCTGGGGCTTGAAGATATGGGCTTGATGCCCCTCAACTGAAGATATGGATTTCTTCCTACACATTCTATTTCTTTTAGTTGCTCTAGGAAGCTGGAAACTTCTCATTAGCCCGATTCGACCATTAGTGCTGCCCCCTAGTAAATGAAAATAATAAAAGGTATATATATATATATATATATATATATATATATATATATATATATATATATAGCAAAAAACTCGTTCTAAATAATAATTTGCCGCTCGAAAAAAAATTGGGATTTTAGCGAATTTTGGTAGGAAATGAAGCTATTGCAATGGCTCCGAAAATTCTAAAATCAAAGTTTTCGAAAATTATATTCATTGAAATTTGTTTTGAGACATTCTGAGATGAATCCTAGATTTTAATGTTTTTTCATATCTAAATATCCTTCCGAACGACAACTCTTCTTAGGATTGGGATACAAATTTCCTTTTTAAGCCAAAAAATCAAGCTTTCCATTCGAAAGGATGAGCTCGTTGGCCAGCACTTTTTGAGCACATTAAATTTGTCAAATTTCAAAAAATGTGCTAAAAAATCACTAGTAATGGCTAAAAACGGCTAAAAATCGTTGAATTTACATTTTAAAGCAGAATTTTAGTTGAAAAAAAGTTTATTAACGATGAGCTAGAACATTATTAAATTTATGTAGAAATCTATGCTGAAAATGTACTTAAATTTTATTAACGTTTGCCAAAAAATGGATAAAACGGCAAAAGAGCTAAAAATCCTAAATATTTTTTAAATTGCCGAATTTGAAGAACAAGTTTTTGTCGTAAAATTTGTAGTTAACAATTCCTTTCTGCTCAAAGTCCTGAATTTTTTAAACAATTCAACAAAATATAGTCGATTATTATACACAACGAAAATTTGCTCATACGATCGTGCTGCATGCCTGGAACTTTTTGCTTTTTTTGGGAGGTGTTATCGATTTTTCAGCACAAATTAATAAAATTAGGTACCTACATTTTTCAGCATAATTTCATGCATACATTTTTTAATGTGCTAGTTCGTTGGTGATAAACTTTTTTTGACTGAAATTCTGCTATGGATATGTACTATGGAACTGTAGTATAACCAATACCACTTGCTATGCTCGGAAAATGGGTTAAATCGATTTCGAGCACAAAAACGTGGGGGGATGGGGGGGTCCCCGATTTGGAATTGAATCTTATATCAAAATCCATGCTATCAATTCAATAACTGCCCTCTCTCTTGGCGCAACCTAAAATAATAGCATCCGTAAAAGATCAAAAGTAATTAAATTTGTGTGATGCATATCTCACAATATAAGTATACTTATATTAATGTCAATGAAAATAACCTATCGATTCGCAATAAACCCTGAATTTTCCATAAGCATTCTTCTTAAGCAAGGTAATACCCCTTCGCTGTATTTCAGCCTGCTATAATGAATGGATTGTGTCTTTACAACTAGAAAACCCACAAATAATAGGGTAGTTGTATACAACTCTCAACCCACATTACTCGAATACGGGGGGGTTTTTTTTTTTTTTTTTGTAAGAATTTAAGCCGCGTCTCAACCGGAAGGGTCATTAGCGGCAATCAAAATGGGTGTCAAAAGGACAGTGCAACGGGCACGATTCTAAGGGGAGCCATCCGACACTAAACGGATTGCCATCACGGACTCCACTGGCTGATCGGAGGGGGAGAAATAATAAAAATGATAATAATAATAACCCGCAAAACGAGGCATCGCCGCACTCTGCCTCAAGGGATATAGCGATGACCGCTTTGTAACCCCTACTGCGGATAATAATACCCCATAATAAGAACTAAACTACGACTAGATGATCGTTACAAATACATAAATAGTATCGATAAATATATAATGATAAATACTATATACCTGTAAGTTTGTACCTGGTAAGTTTGTTAATTAAAAATATAATTTTTTTTTTTTTTTTTTAATAATGCTTTATTTTTGTGAACAATAATACAAAGTACAAAAATAAAATTTCCCAAACAAAAATCCCACAAGACAAGAGTCTGTGTGTGGGCACTTCTAATTATTAGAACTACTAATGCAATGGCAGTTCACGGCATAAAGTAAAAGTAGGTACTAATCAGTAAATAAACAATTCAAAACACTAAAACTTGAACACGATTAATAAAAATACAACTTCATTCATTGGTAACAATCCAGTTCTTAATTAATTTTAATCTATTAACAATTCGAGGCTCATCAAAAATTTCATCTGTAATTTTATTTAATAATTTTGGACCAGCATGACTTATGTGATTTTGGGTGACTTGTAGCGATCTATGTGGAACATGATATCTATTTGGATGTCTCGTAGCATGACTAATGGGTTCAATACTCAGTAAGTTGATTCTCTTCAGAAAAAATTTTGCAGTTTGAAAATTGAAAAGTTGGTTGAAAGTTAGAATTTCATCAGATAAAGGGTTCAGGCAGAGATTTTAAATATCAAATTTTGAGCAGATTTAACTGCCTGCAAGTGGCTCTGCAATGCTGAGCCCCATGCAGTTACAGCATAACACAACTGAGAATGAATGAGAGCTAAATACACTATTCTAATACAATTTTTTGAGCAAATGTTCCTAAGACGATAGAAAATATAGGATGTGTTCCTGATTTTCTTAGATAAATGGCAAATGTGATTGGTCCACTTTAGGTACTCGTCAATATACAGTCCAAGGTATTTAACATTATTGGTTCTTTCAATTTTAGGGCAATCGCATGAAATTCTTAAGCAGTTATAGGAATGGTAAATAATGCAGATTACATTGGTAATTGTCCAATAGGTTGATATGGTTCCAATTCCAATTGATTTCAACTAAAAATATTCATTCTAAGCTCACTCTCAGTGAGCTTTTCATCGCCTGAAGGGCCCCCTGTAGTTCCGATGGTGTTTTGTCATCACCAGATCCCCCAAATACTTGCAATGGAAGCGACCGATCCATCAAGCATTCAGCCATCGTTTCTTGCTCTTCAACCGATTCTTCATTTCTATTGATTTTCCCTTGACTTAACAGATTTTTGGCAGTTCGTCTTTAACCGAGGCTGCTGTAGTTAGGACGAGTGGAGCTAGACTGAATGTTTCGTTTCATCCTTCCATAGGTTTTTAATTTTTTTCCTAGTCCTGCACTACATTGTTTTAATCGTGTTAGAACAATCGCATTTTCTAATAAGTACTACTCCTATCGTCATATGAAAGTGGTTTCGGTGATGATGAGGGGAGGGGGTACCTATTTAACTTCACATCATCCAACAATCCAACTTGGTCGGGCCCTCTTGGCACCTATTCGATGGATGAGGTGAGGGTAGCCCAGCATTAGTTGTGAATCATGGAATTCTGAATGAGTCACCGCGAACCCCATTGAGGAATGCCTGAATATAGTTTCACGACCCGCGTTAAAAAAGCAGGCCACCAACACTAATAGTTTTTCAGTTTTTTCAATCGATTTTTTTTAGCATTTATTAATTTATTATTCATTTAGCTAAATTTTAGTTTAAAAAAACCTTTATCAGCAATGAACTAGAACATTGAAAATGTTATGCTGAAAAAATGCACCTAATATTTGCTGAAAAATCGATAACAACTGGAATAAAAGTTCCAGTCATGCAGCATGATCGTATGAGCGAATTTTCGCAAATCATCGTACTATATTGTGTATCATTGTTTTGAAAATTGAGAACTGAGTGAAAATAAATTGCTAATTACCAATTTTATAGTAAAAAACTCATTCCAAATACTAATCTGCTATTCAAGAAAAGATTTTGGATTTTCAACTTTTTTTCTTCTGTTTTATCGATAGTTTTTAGCACATTTTAATGCAATTTAAGTACATTTTTCACCATAATTTTGTACACAATTTTTCGAATGTTCCATTTTGTGTTGATAAACTTTATTTGAGCAATATTCTGTTGAAAAATTATGAATTTAACAATTTTTAGTGGTTTTTTGGTATTTCTCTGCACTTTTTTTTAAATTTGACCAATTTAATGTGTTCAAAAATGCTGGCCAACGAACTCGTCCTTTCGTTTGGAAAGCTTGATTTTTCGGCCCAAGAACGGAATTTTTATTTCAATCCTTTAATGCTTTTTCATATATATATATATATATATATATATATGAAAAAGCGTTAAACTGTAGGATTCTCTTCAGAATGTCTCATAACGGATTTCAATAGAGAAATTTTTCGAAATTTTTGTTATACCATTTTTGGAGCCATTGCAATAGATTCATTTTCTACAAAAATTCGCTAAAAGGTAAAAATTTAAACTCCATTTTTAATAGCAGAATATTGGATCGAGTTTTTCTTGGATCGAGAGCCAGCCTATGGCTGAAGTACATGTCATGTTTTTCAGTTTTAGCTGTTAGACTCTAAGTCGCACCAAAGAGAGGTCCCGGGAACCAACCCTGGCTAGGTGCTGAGCACACGTGAAGCTTACATTATGAAATAAAGCTCACTACCCTAACCATAACAATAGTACCTATATTATCATAATTATATCTTGAATCTATACACCCCGACCCAAGCATCGGCCAGGAAATCCGAATTGGAGTGTGCTGTTGTACAAATACTGATGTGTATTATATTTGACCCTTTTTGCTGTTTAGGTGGTATCATGGACGCTTGGATCGATATACTGCTGAGGAACGGCTATGGAACACCTCAAAAATGGGGAGTTATTTGGTTAGAGAAAGTGACAGGAAACCAGGTTCTTATGTTCTTTCATACCTTGGAAAAACTGGTATTAATCATTTCAGGTGAGTGGCTGATTTCATCTCATTTTTTATTTTATTCAGTTTTATTTCACGTTACTATAGTTTTGAGTAACTGCAATGCTATTGGGAAAGGATGGATATTGTTGGAACAAGGGGTTGGGGGTTTGTATTCTGTTATCCAAAATCAAAATGTCCATTTGGGGCTTAGAATTTCAGAACATACTGAACGATTCTAAAAAATAGTTCTAAAAAACAATAAATCGATTTTTTTTTTCAACCAATAAATAAAAATCATGTATCACGTTTTCTCTATCGTCTTAATGTTGCTAAATACCAAATTTCATCTTCCTCCGTCTATTAGACGAGAAATGAGTGAGCTCGGGAGCTCATTTCTCTCCGAGGTTCACTCAGCTGATCAGGGTGGGTCCTCACTTGGTGAGTCGTACAGAGTTGGGGTATTTTCTATTATACAGGGTTATTCCCTCGCAGATGCAAAAAAAAATGTGGGTGAAACTACATCAAAAAGCAAAAATGCTGCCAACTGCATATTTTTATCTCAATCCGTTCTCGAGATATGATTTTTTAAAGGTTTTTTCAGGAAAACCGTGTTTTTCCCTCTTAATCTCAAATTTCTCCACTTTACTTCATTCAATTTTAACTATTGACCACATTTTCGGAATCAACATTATATTTACTATAAGAATAGTGTACTTGAGTTCTTAAAAAGTACCATCCAAAGGCCCTCACATCAGCTCAAACATTGACGATTTTGAAAAAATAATATTTCTGAAAATCTTTAAAACTTTACTACTCTTCCAAAACGAATCCTGGAAACTGGCAAATCTCATGAAAACTGCTTCGTCTAATACTCTTTCCAACGATATAATCAAGTTTACTTTTATTTTGTTATTTAGTGGGGAAAATTATGTTTTAATGTTAAAAAATGTGGGTTTTTCAATAAAATTGTTGGTTTTCTCGAAAGATGACTCTCCATGAACCTACGAGTATGGGGTCGGTTTCTATGTATTTTTTCACGCTGTATCAAATGGTAACATTTGTAAATCTCTCCAACTCCGTTATAACCGAGTTTTACACTTAAAATCGCAAATGTTTAGTTTGTTTGTTACGATTAAATGTATGTGTGTTATGGGGTAAAACTAGTTAATTAAAGTGTAAAACTCGATTATAACGTATTTGAGAGATTTGCAAGAGTTTCCATTCGATCCAGCATGAAAAAATACATAGAAACCGACCCCATACTCGTAGATTCATGGAGGGTCATCTTTCGAGAAAACCAACAATTTTATTGAAAAACCCACATTTTTTAACATTAAAACATAATTTTCCCCACTAAATAACAAAATAAAAGTAAACTTGATTATATCGTTGGAAAGAGTATTAGACGAAGCAGTTTTCATGAGATTTGCCAGTTTCCAGGATTCGTTTTGGAAGAGTAGTAAAGTTTTAAAGATTTTCAGAAATATTATTTTTTCAAAATCGTCAATGTTTGAGCTGATGTGAGGGCCTTTGGATGGTACTTTTTAAGAACTCAAGTACACTATTCTTATAGTAAATATAATGTTGATTCCGAAAATGTGGTCAATAGTTAAAATTGAATGAAGTAAAGTGGAGAAATTTGAGATTAAGAGGGAAAAACACGGTTTTCCTGAAAAAACCTTTAAAAAATCATATCTCGAGAACGGATTGAGATAAAAATATGCAATTGGCGGCATTTTACTCCATTTTTGATGTAGTTTCACCCAAATTTTTTTTTTTGCATCTGCGAGGGAATCACCCTGTATATACGACCGCAAAACAATTTTCTATGGAAACGGAACAATATTGAAGTAGGTATCTACTTAGTTTTCCTCACCTCAATTGTTGAAATTATCCATGAAATGAAAGGTTTGGTTTGAAAAAAATAAAAATAATTAAATAAACAAATAAAAGAAATAAACAGTAATAAAAGCGGTCGTAAACGGAGGCCTATTATAGGGGCTCCACACCAAATTTCAGCTTCCTGTGCCTATTAGGAGAGAAATGAGCTCCTGAGCTCACTCAGCTGATCTGGGTGCTCCCTCACTAATTCTACTCTATCTGTCTCATCGAGGCTGTGTTTCAAATTTCAGCTTCATAGATTTAACGGTATAGAAATTAGCTTATGAGTTGAATTGGCATATTATGGTCGTTCCGCACGTTGAAATTCTATTGTACCTGTGTCATACAGGCTCTGATTCAAATTTCAGCTTCAGAGATCAAATACCATAGAAATCAGCTTTATGAGCCAATCAGCTGGTCAGAGGTCTGTGCATCGTCTAGTGCCTACCATAGAGTGCCTTCTTTTCGCATTATTAGTTCATTAAGGTTACTTAGCAATACAAGTTTATAACGTAGCGTAATAAGTCTTCTTTCCTTCACACTACAGCGGATTAGGGTTCATTAGATGTTATGAAAAAATTAGAGCATTCCAAAAAGTGGCGAACGATTTTCCTGATATGAAAACCAAGGGAGTTACACTTCCCTAGCAACGCATTGGTTGTAAGCGAATGCCAATATAAAACATGTCGGCTCGGGCTGAATTTTCAAGCAAAAAATCCAGAGGTAAAACATGATATATGTTAACATTTCTGGTGTAGATACTACCATTGCTTGACTTTCTCATTATTTATGAGTTTATTGTGCCTCAAAAGTTTATCAAATTTATGTGTGAAAATAGTGAAATTTAATTGGAATTGGTACATGGGATTTTAAAAAGTGCAGAGGTTGGGGTGGGTGGGTGTGTGTGACACCAATCCCGCCTGATCTGTGTTGGAGGTCTGGCGTGAGGTTAGTGTGGGTGTACCATTATAGCCACAAGCCGTGTGGACCTTGGTGGATCATTTAAGCCACAGCAGAAGTCCTTCTCAAGTACTTACTGCCAAAGCTAACCTATGGGTGGTGCAGGGAGATTGCTTGAGATAGATCGTGAAGTTTGTGCTGTTGGCTAGGCTTCTCACCTGGTGTCTCAAGTGCCTACATCCATGCACCGGTCAAGGCCAGTCGGCTTGGTATCATCTCTCTTTCAACCAGCATCCCAACGTTGATGGCTCGAAGTGGGAAGTCACCCACACTGCTGCTGACTTTGACTTCGTCACGCAGCAGTTGTTGTGGTGCGACCGAGCTACACCAACTGCTCCCAAACCCAGATGATTTGCTTAGTTCGCTGCTGCTCTGCATGAGTCAGTAGATGGTGAAGGACTTTGGCAGTGCTCTGAATTCTCCTTTACTTCCCAATGGGTAGAATGGGATCGGGGCGTGAGACTATCACCATTTTCACCCCGTTTAGGTAGCTACGCTAGCCACCTCCGGTGTGGTGTTCAAGGGGTAGTCTCGGTACAATGGACACCCTTTGCCGTCCCTATCAGGGTAAAAATGAGAGCCTGTACCATGTGGTGCAGCAGTGTCCTTGGACTCATGGTGGGTACATTCTACGTCATGATGTTGATGCCAAGCAGATAGCAGGCACTTGTCATTCAGCAGCTGGGATGTCAAAAGGGAGAGACTATATCACATGCCGAGTGAATGGGGCAAGATGCCGGATATCGTTGCCTTCAAGCTCGATGGGTCTGCTATAATCCTGGATGTTCAGTTTGTCATTGGTATCATGGTCATGGGCAGACCTGGTGGCTAAGGTAAACAAGTATGACAGACATGACCTGCGACAAGCGATTTCCAAGCTAAAAGAAGTGGCGACTATAACATTCAGGTCATGGCCATGACCTTGTCATTGTGCGGGGTGTGGGGTGGGAAAAGTGCTTCAGAATTATTCGAGTTGGGATACTAGGCAGGAGTGTTCTGTGGTATCACCACCCGCATCCTGAGGGGATCATACTTAAACTGGTGGTCATTTTATATTGGCACTTCCTTTCATCCCACTCTCCCTCCTCCTCCTCCAGCTTCCTGAGTCCCAAGGGCCGGCATCAGGTAAACCTGGGCGTCCTCCCCTACTTCTTTTATTTATTTATCTTGAAATTTAATCTTGTGCCCCCTCCACCTTTAAGGAAGTTTTCTTGAAAAAAACAAAAAAATTAAAGTGTATACATCTATACATTACTTGCTCATCAGTTGAAGAAACAAATTATTTCTATAAATTCAAAAAGGTAGATGATGCGATACCGTTAATTGTTTTCTTTGGGAATCCGTCTCATCTTAGGATCAATAGGTGATCATTCTTAAGTACAATGGAGAGTCGTTAAATAAGCAATATTAAAAATATGAAAAATAAACCTTTTTGTGATAATTTGCAGCGATTAACTTTGAAATTGGGGATTTTAGATTAAAAAATGGTTAACCTTTAGAGAATTGACTTTCCATGTATCCAGTACAATGATATGATTGTGATATGTATTGTATTACTTTTATATATTTATATAGTTTTGATGAAGGATGAAAACACTCGCGTGTAATATTATTTTGAGGTATTACAGAAGGTTGGAAAAGATAGGAAACACTTGAATAAAACTTACAAAATTAAGAGAATATTTCGCCGTGTCGGCGTCGTCAGCTCTAGTGAACAAATGAGGTAATTTTTAAATAAAAATAAATGTGCAAATACAAAATTTGATTTTTTTTTAATCTATCAAGTATCAATTAATAGGCAACTTTTATTGCCTAGGATTGATTTCTTTCTGAATAAAACAAGTTAAGCAGTCTGACTTCGTTTTTTAGTTTTTCGTCGGTAACTGTAAGGTATTTCCTAATAAGACTAGCTCTAGGCTTTTATACTTAGAAAATATAGCTTTGTCTAATGCTTCTGTTGTCACAAACAAAATAACACAAGCCTACTTGTAAACAAAGTTATAATTGTAAGTTGTGTTTAGGACAATTCATGTTTCTCAACTGCTAACTTCACACAACGGTTGCACGGTACAACCATCTTCGTTGTTAGATGGTTGCAATAGTACCGTAGTGTAATAAAACGCCCATCACCGGGCGGTATCGGTATCGGCTTTAGGCGATCGATTCTCGATACCGGTACCAATGCCTAATAGTCGGTAGTATCGAGAATCGGTATCGGGAATCGATTCATCCCTTATATATATATATATATATATATATATATATATATATGTTTTTTTCCATCAGGATCACGGCTGCATGTGGAAATTTTGATTTTGGAGGACGTCAATTCTATTCTCTATCTGATCTCATTGGTTACTACACTAACTGTTCAGACTTGTTGAAACGGGAGCGTCTAGCTCATCCAGTTCCCCCTCCAGAACCAGTGAATGACAAAAAGAGAATCGTTGCCATTCTTCCATATACCAAAATGCCTGACACTGATGAGCTCAGGTAAGACTGTATGCTTCGCATTTGCTCTTAGAATACTATTGAGAGTAATATGGGGGAATGCCATTTGGCAGATTATTCATAGCTAATTATAATTATTTTCCGAGTGGGTTTTTTAAGAAAAGTATCTGAATTTACAATTTTAATGTGTTTTGTGTCTTCTAAGGACTTGCTAAACATATTCCACGAATGAAAAGGTTTGATTAAATTGAATAAGATTCTAAAAAAGAATGATTATTATAACCTTTGTTTTAGATCATTTAAAACATTTCAGTGAGCTATAGATTCATGTTATTGGCGGTCATTTCTGACCACATAGGGGGTGTTGGGAGCTCTCTGCTCCTTAGGCATTTTTGTATAGAAAAACACATGCTTTAGGTCTGAATACGATGAGAAATCTATTAACTAATATCTCAAAAGTTATTCAATGGAAAAAATTAATTAATAAAAAAATAAATGAAAACTTTAATAAAAAAGGTTTTTAAAACATGCAGCATGACCGTATGAAAAAACATTGAAAGTGATGTTTTGCACTATATTTGTGTGGTTATTTGGAATTTGTGCACACAATTTTTAACTTTCATAATTTATTACAAACAATCTTTTTCTAAATAATATTCCCTGTACTAACAAATTTTAACAATTCTGGCATTTCTGTCATTTAACAATTCTGTCATTTTTTTGCATGTTAAAATGAATTATTTCAAGTACATTTTTCAATTTCTGAATGTTCTCTTTTTTAGTTTGTAATGAATTGTAACGAAAACCTTTTGAAGATTAAGGTTTTATTCAACACAAAACTTGACGTAAGAATGAATTAACGGGAATTAAATGTAATAACAACCGGAGAATCACCATACAATTATAACCCGTTTCTAAGTAAAATCTACTAAAAACGTAAATTTTACGATTTTTAACTGTTTGAATTTTCATTTTGATATTTTACTTATTTACTGTGCTCAAAAAGTTCTGACCAACGAAATCAATTTTTTTTTTTTTTTTTTTTTTTTTTTATTGCTTGAAATTGTGCCAAAAGAACAGAAATATACTTAAATGAAAAAGTATTGAAATCCAGGGATCGTTCCAGAATGCCTCAAAACGGATTTCAATAAGAAAATTTTATTTAAAAATTATTTGGAGCAATTGCGATAGGTAGCATAATTTTCCTCGAAAGTTCGCTTAAAAAATTAATTGAAAATTACGATAAAATGTTTTCTATGTATTTTGGTTGTTACGAGCATGAATGTAGGTCTTTTATCAATATTGTGTTACTTTAGTTTTCAGAAAGGGGACATTTTTTTCGTGCACAATGACATGGGCGATGGGTGGTTGTGGGTCACAGCACATCGCACAGGAGAACAAGGGATGATTTTTAGAGATCTCGTTGACGATTTGGATGAGAACATCGATCCAAATACCGTCTTCAATTGGTTTCACCCCAACGTGACGAAAAGTGAAGCTGTTGATATGCTCGTTAAATGTAAGCTGGTTTCTTTGCTTATGATTTCAAGCTGCCGTATCCGTTGAAAATGTTCTTGTACATTAAAAGGAGAAAAAATAGGGTCTCGTTCTGACGTAATTTTAACAAATGAGTTGAAATCATGTCATCATTCCAACAGGTGGTCCTGGAAGCTTTCTTGTACGGCCTAGCGACAATTCACCTGGAGATTATTCTCTGTTCTTCCACATAAACAATCAAATTCAACGATTCAGAATTGAAAAGAAAGGTGTTCGCTATCTAATGGGAGGACGAACATTTGAATGTTTAGACGCTGTGATAAACCGTTACAGGAAAGAACAGATTGTCGAAGGACACACACTGATTCTACCAGTTGGTCGAGTAAGCATTCCTTGTTGACCAGCTCTGTTCATATGCATTTTGCAAAACATTTTTATGGCATACGGATATTTTTATTTCTTTTCTAGACCATATCAGAAACTGATGGTCCGGTCAAATCCAAAGAAGTGCAGCATGCAGAGAAGATATACGCTACTTTGCGAGAATGTCGGGAGCAAGTAGGGTTAAAAAAAATGAAAGGTAATGATTGTTTTTTTTTTAAAAATAAATTCGGTGGCTGTGTCTAAGATGTTCTACCCAACTCGCCTAGTTCTTCTGTTGCCTGTTGTCTCTATCCTTACAAATAGTGATATTATCAACCTTAGGAACTTCATGTCTGATCATTTCAACTTTGTCTAATGTATCTAATCTTTATTGTCCCATTTAAATTCAGTCCATTCCTGTGGACGCAGGGAATTGGGGAGAGAAGTGGGCATCACAGTATAAAGTCTAAGTGTATTCACTGCCCTTTGCTCCTGGCGCTCATTCTGCCTGGTCTCCCAGGGGTTGTTTTTGATGCAGAAGTTATAAGATAGATGAGCAGCACGAGTCAGAGATAGGGGAGAATTGCCCGAGGTCTAAATGGAACTGGGAGGTGTGAGTAGTATGTAACACTTACTGCTGCCCTAGGAAAGCAGCGAGTGTGGCAGTTGTTGTTGTTGAATGTGAATGAAGCGTACAAGGTTCCTGGAATTTTTCATAGGAGCTGCCCACCATTTTGGTCAGTAGATGCCCTCACCCCATCCCACCGTAATGTTCCTATTTAACGTGGTGGGTGAGTACTTGGAATATTACAAGTTAACTTTCTCATTATGTGCCCACCAGGAGTAGTTCCTTCCTATTCACCTGCAGATTCAGAAGAAATGGTGAGTGGCGAAAGGAACCAGGAAAGGTTGTTTGCACTCTGCCTAAGGTTACTGTCCACTACATGAGCTAAACAGCAGTGGTAAGCAACAAATGACTGTATTAGGAGCACGTGGTCGGCTAACGGGACTGTGGTTGGGGCTGATGAGTATATCTGAGGGGTGAAATGGTAGGCAATTCCTCCGAAAGATCCAGTTTCTGTAAATAATTTCAACTCTGAATCAACTCCGAATCGTAAGTGTTCAATCTATGTATTCTTTGTATCGTTGTATCGATACATCCTGATTTTAAAAAATTAATTTCAACCATCCATCTTTTACCCTGTAATCCCCTCTGAACTGCCTATGATTTAAATTAACTTTTTTCACATCTAGTGTTAGGACTACTTCTCTTGTTCAATATTATTCCACTGTTAAGGTTGATAATTGAAGGGTGTTTAATTTACTTAAATCAATGCATTGCAATTTCGGTTCCTAGGAATTAAAATGCAAGGATACTTATTTAAGAAGAGTGAAAAAAACAAAAAGTGGAAATCGATGTACTTTGTTCTCATTGTGGATGGTACTGACACGCACCTGTGTTTTTACGATAACCCTAAGGTTTGTAAATGTTTTTATTCTTTAATTACTTCATTAATATTATTTATGTGTTTTGGATATTAGAATAATTAAATGATAGATTAGATGATTAGTGTGTACTTTTCAAGTATTGTTTAAATATTAGATCTTTCAAAGACCTCAGAACCAACACAAACCCTAAGTATCGCCTATTCCTAATGGATTGGATTTAGCCCAGTTACATTTTGGAGATGAAGAAGTAGTTCACAAAAATATCACTGTCAAACAGTAATGCAATCCAAAAATATTTCCATCAATCAAATAAGTCCAATTAAAACTGGAAATATTTGCTTCGGTTGTAAGTGATTTTGGGTTTGCTAAAAAATGTTAATTTTCAACTAGGTAATTTATTTAATGTAATGTTTTTTCGAAATGTACAGCGAATGTATTCATTAAACTTTTAGCGAACGAAACCTAAAGGCTTGATCGATCTAAGCTGTGCATATCTGTACCAAGTTCACGACAGCGTATTTGAAAGGCCACATTGTTTCCAACTTGTTGAAAGAGCTTTGCCATGTCTTGCTACCACGACGTACTTGTCAGCCACTTCTGCCGACTCAGCTCAGGTAATATTTCAAATACATAATTGATTTATATTTTTCGTTAATGATTATCTGAACACTCGGGAATCTCAATCAACCATTTGGGGCATACAGGAACCTGTAACTACCTAGGTGCAAACCCTCAACGTAATTTTTAAAAAGAGATAGAGAGAAAAAAAAGTTGATCAACTTTATTGAAATACCTCTATCTTACCTGTACAGGGTGTCTACAGAAATTATGGGACAAACTCAAGGAATCGATTCTAAAGCTCATTTCTGATCGAAAGTTGCTGGTGGAGATTTCTCTTTAAACGCTTTGTTTTCAAGTTATTATGTACCTTATGACATTAAAACGGCCATAACTCCCCCTAGAATCACAGTAAACTCAAAACTATGAACACTTTTGGAAAGACGATTAAATTTCCTATAACAGTAACGTTGTTTTAGTTATTTTTAATTGATTTAAAAAAAAGCCAAAGTACAAAATTAGAAAAAATATTAAAAATCGTCGTTTTTCCTCCTGTTTTTCTTCTACAGGTTTGGGGATCTCCCCAACTCCGTTATAACCAAGTTTTACACTTTAACTCACTAGTTTTACCCTTATAAGCACATGAAATTGAGCATACAAAAATAAACTAAAAATTCGTGAGTTAAAGTGTCAAACTCGGTTAGAACGGAGTTGGGGAGATTTGCAAGTGTAACCATTCGATTTAGCGTGGGAAAAAAAAAAAACGTTGAAACCGGACTTAAACTCGCATTTTCATAGAGGGTAATTTTTCTCTAAAAAAAAACCCTCTATTTCTAAAAAACCCTCGGATTTCTTAGAAAAAACCATGTTTTTCAACATACGAACTTTTCTCCCCTAATGAGCAAAGTAAAAGTAAACTTGATTATACCGTTGAAAAGCTGACATTTTGAGGAAGTTTTTTCCGAAGAGTGCACACCGAAAGATCCCCAAACCAGTAGCAGACAAACGGGAGGAAAAACGTCGATTTTAAGGGCGGAATTCATAGACGGGAATTGAGTCTGAGTGGGCCCCTAAGTGTATCGATAAGGGAATTCATGCACTCTGTGCGATTCATAGACGTGATTTGAGGGCGACCCTGAGGGTGCACTGAGTGTGCAACCCAAATGCACACTCAACGGGATTCATAAACAAAAAATGGTGTTGAGGTGAGTTTCACCCTCAGCTCAACGGTGTAATATCCTGAGTGACGGCAGGAGGTCACTTAAGTGCGTCAACTGATAACTTTTATTATTATTTTCACGTAGGTATAGGTACTGGTAATATAGTAGAGCGTACATAGTTTATTTAGTTCGGAGTTTATTCAAAAACTACATAAGAGTACATAAACAAAAGAGTAGGTAGGCTGTTCCTAAAGGTAGTTAAGTACATGTTTGATGTGACCAACAGATCCCATTTGAATGTTATACAATCAACAACGAAATATTTCGCAAACTATTCCTATTCAGGAAAGAGACAGTCGTGGACAACTACGAACCTGAAAGAGCCTAAAATAAATGGAAAGGATTTATAACCACCACAGCTGAAAGTGCTGGTCGCTCTTTGATTTTATGCGATCCCTACATACCAAGTTTGCAGTGCATGGTTTTCCGATTCATCTTGGTTTGTGGAATGAGTTGGTGGAAGGAACCTACCTTCCATTCATCAGGATGTACAATCAATGAGAATTCCAAGAAAATGTGATTGCTTGAAGCTCTCCCAAACCCTCACGCCTTCTTTTTGTCCAACAGTCTCATTGTACCTATAACTCGTCTTATTTTCAACTGCATATCTGTTCTTTAAAACTAACTGGCGGATCAAGGTTTTCCCATTTTCTCACTTCTTTTCCGTCACAACTCTAGGTATACATAATTATACAATTCAATACTACAGCTCAATACTTGATAAACACAACTTATCAGCACTTCAACAAACAAGCAACAAGGATTCAATTCAACTTGTGGCTGCCCCGATCCAGGTGGGAGGACCAATAACTTTTGTCTTTTTCTGATAAGGCCTATGACCTGTCTCCCCAAGGAACAAGGATAATTGCTTGAAAAGCAAAAACACAAAGAAAAGAGTAACCTTTGAGAACTGTTATTGAACAGTGTGAAATGTGAGAGGGAATTTCCCCAACCCTTTTACCTCAAAATAGGGAAACTTCCCCTACAACATACTGTCAGGTCTGCCATCTTACGTTGAAAAAACCTCCCCCTGAGTGCACTGTCAAACTCGTGTAATCTGAGTGTGCCCCTAACTGTTGAGTGAACCACCCCACTCAACTATGAATTCGAACTGGTGAGTGGAGGGTGACCCTCCATTTAGGTGAGTGCAAGTGAACACACACACTCAGGCTTTGTCTATGAATTCCGCCCTAAATATTTTGACTAATTTTGTACTTTGGCCTTTTTTTAACCAATTAAAACTAACTAAAACAACTTAACTTTATATCAGGGTTATAGGAATCTCTATGAGTAACTTTTGATCAGAAATGAACTCTAGAATCGATTACTCAAGTTTGTCCCATAATAGAACAATCAACTTACCTTTCAGGGAAAGTCGATTGTGATTATATTAGGTACTTGGAGGAAGAGATTGTTTACTGGCAGCAGTGCTCTGTCGGCAGAATTCGGAACTAGTTTTATAAGAAACTAAAAAGTTCCTCGCACTATCATGTTGGCCCCATGGACCCCACCAGGAATCCCCACACCAATATGGCGAACCATTGTAGTTAGAAGGAAAAGAAAATAACTGGTGGATATCTGGGGTAGGGTAACAAGTCATGGGTGGGACCGTAACAATCTCTTCCTCCAATTACCTCTTCCTCGAATATAATCACAATCGACTTTCCCTGAAAGGTAAGTTGATTGTTCAATTATATTAAGGTAATTTCCGGAAGAGATTGTTTACTGGCAGATGTTCAAAGATATATCCACCAGCACTACTCAAAAGGGAAAGCAACTATGAAAACAAGGGAAACAAGGGGGGAACCCAGGGACAGGCAAATTTTGACTCCTCAGAGACCCCCACTATATCCCAATCGTTGTTTCCTGTTTTCTTGTTCTTCCTCATGCCCATTATACCCCCTCCCCTTTTTCCATGAAAGAAGAGTAGTCAGCATCGATTCACCATAAGAATAAGTTATATCAAACATTTTACCAAACATCAAAACATTACCATCCCTGGTCAGTAAGCTAATAAATTGTACACCCATATCAGACAAGTAAAAATTCTCATTACTTTATGTCCTAGAAGTAGGCGTCACACCACCTCCGAACTGAAGGTCAAATTACGAATATAATTATGATCATGTCATATGAACGATCAGTAGCACTAACTGATGATAAGGAAGAGAAATTATGAACATAAATGCACATGAACGGGTGTAATGTATGCCTATAATTAGACCAGTAAATGCCAATGGGCAAGCAAAATAAAGTTAAAAAGAGTTTGGTTGATAGATGTACATTAGTAGAAAGGTATTAAACGATAGATTTACACATGTTAGCAGTACATATTAGTAGAAAGGTATTAAACGATAGATGTACATATGTTGTACATATGTATGTTGAAATGCATTGTTAGCCGAAAGGCATTAACTCAGTAGTAAATGTATCAAATGTACAATAACCAAAAATGTGCGAAGAACAAGACAG
Source organism: Adelphocoris suturalis (assembly GCA_030762985.1). NCBI lineage: Eukaryota > Metazoa > Arthropoda > Insecta > Hemiptera > Miridae > Adelphocoris > Adelphocoris suturalis. The sequence continues at coordinate 72,507,032 of CM061043.1, forward strand.
ATTGACCCAGATCATTAACTCAGTAGTAAATGTACAATAACCCAAACTTTGTGAAGAAGTTACCCAGTACTAGGTCGACAAAACGGCAGCAGCAAAGTTCGCCTGCGAACACAAAGGACGATAGTAAACCGCTTGAAACATATTTGAATTTTGCGACCAGCCGGCTGCGTCAAAGATAGTGTTTATTGCGACTCCCCTACGAGCTGCCGCTGAGACAGCTGCATGCTGTGTTGAATGATGATGCCCCGCGGATTTTAAAATTTCCTTTACCCACCTACTCAATGTGGGGATCGTGGCAGGTTGGAAAGGATTTTTCAGGGTAAAAAAAAGTGCAGACTGATTCAAACTGTTAGTATCAGCTAGGTATCTTTTCAAGTTATATGGTACGCAAATGAGTGGTTGGGAATGAAGTTGAGGAATAGAGATGGTGGGGGCTGTGGCCCCCTGTCTAGATGTTTTTAGTAATTTAGGAACATGGATAGTTACCCCAAAATCAGAAAAAAACAATATTACACCTTTCAATTGCATGAATGGTTTCCATGCGCTGTCTCGACGCCAACAGGAGTAGTACAGTTAGTTTTTTGGCTCAGAAGGTAAGGGAGTCATTAGTCACTGTTACAAAATACTGAAGAACCACTTGAGGGTCCCAGGTATATTTGTATTTAGCCGCCGGAGGACAGAGCCGGAAAATGGCCTTAATAAAGCGCTTGATTTAAGTGATCCTGGGCCAGTTCAAACTCAGCAAGCAAAGCAAGCGCAGAGCGATGCGATGAGTGTTGAAAGAATTGTATGATTGTGATGTGGTGTCCAGCAAATGCTGGAAAAACCGTAATACTACAGGAGTTGTAACATCTAGTGGGTTAATGAGATTTGTTCTACAAAAAGTTACCCATAAATTGTAGGAGGAAGCATACTGCTTCAAGGTGGTCTGTGAAAGCAAATTGCAGAGTGTGGCTACAACATTTGGAGACAGGCCTCTCTTCATAAATCCTTTCCGGATAAGGTCGCCACCATTTTTTTTTTTTTTTTTTTTTTTTTTTTTTTTTTTTTTTTTTTTTTTTTTTTTTTGCGTAGGCAGGTGAGGAAATCATTAAGATCCTAAGGTGGTAATCGGATCTCGTAAGATACCCAAGAGGGACCGCACTCCGGGTTATGTATGATTCAAACACACTAAAACCTCACCTTCCTTTTCCCACGTTGGAACTCAGCCTGGAACTGTTTAACACATTACTTCAGGCCGAGTCCTTGAGAAATTTCTTCAGTCCTCTCGGTCCATGTGCTCCCTCCTCCTCTGTCTCTCCCGTTCCAAGATGATCTTTTTCTGGAGGGTGTCTTCAACGTAGGCAGCTACAAAATTCCATTTTTGCTCTCGTTCAATCATTTTGGATACTACCACCTCCGGTGTAAGGTCGCCACCATTAGCGTGAGTGTTTGTGATGAGGGATGGTCCTGTGAGCTGTAAGGAGAAAACAATAAACCTCTATTATGGCCCAAATACAGTATTTTTGAAACAGCCAAATTCATGAAGGAGGAAAACCATGGTTGGGTAGGCCATGCTGAGGCAACAACGATACCCATAGCCTTATCTTCCCTGATTTTCTGTATTACTCAGGACAGCAGGGAGAAAGAAGGGAAGGCATAAAAATAAAAGTTTCCCCCAGAAAGAAGTGAATGCGTCAACTCCTGCAGCTTCGGCTTGGGGCTGCCAAGAAAAAAACTTTTGGCAGTGGTGTAGATCATTTGAGGCAAACAAATCAATTTCCAGTTTTCCAAAGGTTTTGACTATCATCATAAAATAGGATCGTGACACAGTCCCCACTCCCTAGTGGAAATTGTCCGACGTGACTCGAAGTCAGCCACCACATTTTCTTTGGTATTAATATATGACACCTGAAGCCACAGGCCTCTGGTCTTACAAAAGGACCATATTTGTTTTGCCACTACATGGAGGTGGGGAAATCACACACTACCAAATTTTGTTAAAATTGCCACCGCTATACCATTGTACACTCGTAGAAGAATGGTTTTGTCACGCCAATCTTTTGCGAAAACTTCTAATGCCAGCTTGGCAGCGCGTAATTCTTTTTCATTAATATGGAGGCCTTTTTCACTTTCTTTCCACCAACCACAGGTACGCTGTGCGTCCCAGGCCGCCCCCCAACCTGTGTCACTAGCATTTGAGAAAATAACATAGTCATGACCATCCGAGCGAATTTTGGAATGAGGTCCTTCAAGAGCTACTTCCCCCCAAAGGAGATCCCGCCATGACTGCTCCGATATACAACAGATCCCGTTGTAATGATCATTATTCTTTAATAAGGCTAGGAGGTATCTATCTCGTTCCAACGACCTAACATACAACTGACTGTAGGGAATTGCTGGCATGCATGCTACCAATGTTCCTATCAAGGAAGCTAAATAGCGGATAGACCCGTTCAGGTTGTGCAACTTTGATCTTATCATTGAATATGTTTTGTGTCTTCTCTCTGTAGGAAGTGATATGGTCATTTTACTCGAATCGAAAACGAAACCTAGGAATGTGAATGGTTTGGATGGTTCAAATACACTTTTTTCTTCTTTGATAACGCATCCCAAATTGGTAAGTAACTTGGAGGTTGTTTCTAGGGCCAAAACGCATTCGCTACTAGTACCAGCCAAAATTAGGCAATCATCCAAAAAATCAATGATCGTAACCTTCTTTTCCCTCAAGCAGGCCATTACAGGTCGTAGCCATATGAAAACAATAAGGGGCAGGTTCAAGGTAAAGCGTTCATCCAATGAAATTTTTCGCAAAATTTGAATGCCATGAATTTTCGGTCCTCCGGGACAATGGAAATCAAATATTAGGCATCCTTCAAGTTTATGGAGGCCCCATACATATTAGGCTCCAATATGTGAAGAACTGACCAGTAGTTGTCTAGTTTGAAATGACTAACGACCACATATTCGTTCAATTTTTTCAAGTTTAAAATGAATCTAGCCGAGCCATTAGGTTTTGGTACGAGAAAAATTGGAGAAAGAAATACCCAAGTTGACGAAGAAATTTCTGAAATTGCTCCCAGTCTCAACAAGTCCTGGATTTTTGTCTCCATTGTCGCAATATCCCGTACTTGATCAGAAATATGAATAGAGGCAGCTTCGGAGAGGAGAGGGTCTGACAAGAATGGTATTTCATACCCATTCGAAAACTTGCTGTGAGACTGGTATTGATAACCATTTTTCCGCAAACCAGACCAAACGCCCAGCATGACTTACCTGATTTAATGTCCCTGGTGGTGATGTTTGGGGTTATAGGTTGTAGGGTGTGGTTTCACTCCCTGACGTCGGTCCATTGATGCAGCTTGTGGTCGGGAGTTCCTTGATGCGGACCGCTGAGCGGTTCCCGAGTTTTGAAATTGAGACGATTGACAATTGAGACAGAGGTGGATGGTTGGACAATCACTGACTCGGGATGTATCTTGGGAGGCGGTTGACGTGATCTATACACCATTCTGGCCGCTTTTGATGGGTGTTGGGCTCTTTGGACCCAACCTTCCGCTTTGCCATCGAATGGATAGGTCGTTCTAATCTTTGACCTGGTTGCCAATTGCTTATATTTTGACATGAAATATGTGGTAACCTTTGCCTTTCGGGACATAGACGTTCGGTAAAAACCGGCACACAGCAAAGAGGATGTGTTCCAAAGTATTTCAAATAATTTTTCCCGTACTCCTGGTTCCCCCACTGATCGTCTGTGAGGAAGGTCATGGCTCCCCCGTCACCCATCAGGGCTTTGGAAAAAAAACTTTGCGTGGTAGCGACCAAAGCGTCGGCCCTCCTTGCAGTGTTTGGAACCACATCTTTGATTACCTCATCCAATTAGGTGGTTTGAGAGTAGGAAAATGCTCTGATGGATCGTATTTTGTGTTTATACGCTTATAAAATTCGAAAGATAGGCCTTGCCTCATCTGGGTTTCTCAAGTTGAAATTATGTGTGAATGAATGCGAATAGGTGGCGGGGTTGCCTGTTGACCTTGATCAACAATTTGTCGAATAGCGTCCGGCAATGGCGGAATTTTGGACGGGATTGATGTAATTCCCTCATCCTCGTCCCCCGATCCACTGAAATTATCGGAATGGTTGCCATTCCCAAAACCTTCAAATAGTTTTGGAGATGTGGAGGCAGTGTCTTCATCAGACTCCATATCGGAAATTGGCTGCTTTTCGTTTTCAGCTGGTTCCTTGCACCGGGAAAAATGACGCCCAAAGTCGGGATTTGTCACATTGGTTCAGTCACTTCCGTCTTTTTTGCTTTTTCTCTGCATTTGCTTGAGAAAGAAACTCTCCAACCGTTTGGTTAGAGGGAGCTCGACCGTTTGGTGAAGTGGATCCGAATCGCCGTATTTATCGGCGGTCTCCACTGACCTCTTCTTCTTCCTTTTGTCCGACATCGAGAACAAAAACCGAGAAAAAAACACTCCTCGAGTAGAAATGAACAGTTTTAAAACGAAAACTACTAAAATTAACAAAAAAAAAAAAAAAAAAAAAAAAAGACTAAAGGGACTAAAAAAAATACATAAAACGCGTACTAGTTCCAGAACACGCGGACGCGGAACAAACAATGGTTCGCCATATTGGTGAGTGGGGATTCCTGGTGGGGTCCAGTGGGGCCAACATGATAGCGCGAGAAACTTTTTGTTTCTTATAAAACTAGTTCCGAATTCTGCCGGCGGAGCACTTTGTTGCCAGTAAACAATCTCTTCCGGAAATTACCGAAATACAATTACTGTAGACACTCTGTATACGGATTTTGTTCCTTTACTTACTAAATTTCTAACAATACTTGTTAAAATAATGTTTACACCAGGTCTTCTCCCCTATTATATACTTGTAATTGTGAACTTCTATTTTGTGATTCTTGCTGTGATTCGTCCTGTAGTAATGCTTGGGTACCTAGAGCTACAGGAAAGGTCTCGTGCTGTATCCTTGTTGGTTTCTTTGAGGAATCCCTTCCAAAGTCAACCCCCTTTCCTCTATCCGTCCTCATACTAAGCCCCCCCCCCCCCCCCCCCAGGCACACAGTCACACACACATACTCACACACACACTCACGCTGGCGCTACCTCATCCTAGGTACCCAGAAAGGGTTAGGTTCAGAAAAACCAGCTGGGTTTTACGAAATTGTTGAAGATGAAAATAGGATTCGTGTTATGAAGTTGTAGTAACCCATTTCAGTAACAAAGCTTTAATTAAAAAACACTCCTATTTACATTAAGACATGGGTTACCCCTTATAGTAATTTCAGTTGTTAAGCCACCTTTATTCAAAGTAGAAAAGATTCAACAAACGTAAAAACAAATATTCTTTGCTAAAACATTTCATTGAATCTGAGCATAATTTCAAGTTTGATCTTGCAGATAGATTCTAGAACTTCTTTACTTATGATAAAAGTATTGAATGTGGGATGTACATGTTCATTAAAAGTTTGAAATCGTCGAGTGAAATTATTTATTTTCAGTCTATGTGTTACTTATGAATATTTCTCCATGTATCAGCTTCCCCTGTATTGTTTCTGTCCCTTTCACATTGTTGTGCAACCTCATTGATTACTACTCTCCTGCTAATCACAACTTTTCATATCCAATACGATTTGAATGTCCTTTCACCTAAGGTGTAATGATTGAAATCAATCGTTAATCATCTAAATCATTTCCCATTTAAAAATGAAGTACATTCTGGGGACGTATCTACCTACGAATCGATATTAATATTACAAGTTTTATATTGACCCTTATGCATTTTAGTATACATATCGTTGTACTATCATAATACATTGTTTTCAGGATTGGATTGGAGCAATCAAGCCATTATGTGTATCTCAACTCACCAGGTCGCCCAAAGTCCAAAGGTTACGGGAGCTCAGATGCCTCCAACTTCATCTTCTTGATGCGCACAGGTTGGCTACCTTCTAATGCCCACTTGGACAGAAATCAATTTGTGTATCCTCACTTCTCATTCTCAAGAAATACTGATGTATGCTCGTATTACTCTTTTGTAGACTGCCATTCAAACTCGTTCCAAACCCATTCTGCATTATATCATTAAATCAAGTGAAAGTTGCTCGGACAAAGGTTAAATCGGGCACTGACCCAGTATGGGACGAAGAATTTGTTTTGGAGTGAGTATCCGGACATTTAATTATATATTTTATATATCAGGAAAGAATCCACGAACATCAAACAAACTATAATGCAAACATACAAACTATAATAATATTCTATGAATAAACGAACTTCCTAGTGAAGTTCATTCATAATTATGTCAGGAGCACTAGAGGGTGTTATATTAACAATTGTAGTGGCCTTCGCCACACGCTAGACAAAGCTGGTTTCAAAGGTATTTTTAAAATTTTGTGGGATGGGCGCCTGGGGAGGTCTTGCCAACCAGCCAACAATTATTTCGCCAGGTCACGTTGGCAGCACTGTCCACGACCCTCCTAACTAGTACAAAGGGTCCCCAGGCATGTCTATGATAAAGGACAGGGTAATAGGTGGGCATAAAACACCATCTAGTGCCCCCGACATAATTATGAATGAACTTCACTAGGAAGTTCGTTTATTCATCAATTATATGTAGGGCACTACATGTGGGGGTGTTTTATTAACAATCGTAGATGTTTAAAGGGAACATACAAGCAAGAAATCAGTCTGCCGGGTCCAGGCCTGGACAGATCAACCTCCCCCTTGATGGAGAACTTAGACCAAAAAAGGATTTTTCTTTTCTTTCCCCGCCTAGGGTGGGGAAGGGGAACACTGGTTTTTTGCCCATGCACACGGGGTCCCCATCACCTGCCCCTCTCTGTCATACATCACCCTTTTCACCACCCCCTCCCCCTCTCTTCTGGTGCCATCAAGGTCCCAGAGGAGGTAAGTCGGCACAGGGTGAGTTAGGAACGTACTGCCTGCAACAATTTCGGTACAGGTAAACACTAAAATCACACTGAAATCCAATGTAAATTCACCCCAGGATAGAGGCGTATAATTCAAAGTATAAACCATAAGCATAAACGCATGAAATGGAAATAAAATGGAAATTCAAAGTGTAAACCATAAACATGAGTAACTGTAAGCATGAACATATGACATGGGAATAACTGTAAAAAACTTTTGAAAGAATACTAGGTAACCAAAATCTGCCGCCATTCTCCAGACACGATTCCCCCAAGTCCACCCTGGAAGTAAAATAAAATGCTATTAGGTATCGATCTGTAGTAGTTTCACTACGAAGAATAACCATAAGTGTGTGAGCCAATAACAGCTTCAAGCACAGAAAATAAAACACAATTAGGAATCTAAATTAGATGTGCGGGCGGAAAAAACAGCTGCAAGCACAGGGGGTGGAACAAGGGGGTCTATCAAAAAATCTAGCGAACATTGCGGAGGAGTGCGTCCAGCCCGCTGCCTAGAAGGTACTATCCAGGGGGGCTCCCCCTCGCCTCGCCACGAAAACCGAAGCATGCCTACAAGAGTGAGGCTTAAAAACACTATCAACTTCAACATTGGTGAGCACCTCACTAACCCATTTCACGAGCTTTTGTAGGGAAGCCGTTCCAAATGGTTGTCTGATCGTGAGGAATAAGGAGTCATTCTCATCACCACTATGCTTGGGGACCGTGTGAGCCAAATATTTCACTATCAATGATGCTACACACAATGGGGGGCGCTCTGGTAAAAAGGGCAGTAGTAGACAAGGTTGGGGCCTTGACGGTCCTGATGTTTTCAATTTACTAGTGATGAATATCCTCACTCCTTACTCTGAGGTGTGGACAATCTCCCGAAGCCAAATTAAGGCTATCGTCTGACAAGAGAACAACAAGAGGAGGGTCACTAACTTTTTTTATAGGTCCCCTATACCCTCCGTGGGTTTCTCCAGAAAACCGCGCACCAATTGTGGGTCCCAAGTCACTTCGTATCTCGGAAGAGGGGGCCTAATAGACGCCACTACCTTCAAAAACCTACTAATCAGGGGGTGAGTACCCAATGAGGCTGATGAAATGAGGGACTACGCTGAACGGAATGAGTTAATGGTGAAGTACGACTAGCGTGACTCATCCAGCACCTTTTGGAAAAAGGACACCACTGCAATGGGCTGAGGGTCCCAGGGATCCAACCCCTGTTCTCCACAAATGTTCCACCATCTCTTGAAACATGAATTGTACTGGGCCTGTGTAGTTGCTGACAATGAAGCCAAGATCGTCTCGGCTGCAGCCGGAGGGATGCTCTTCCTCAGGAACGTCTCCCTGATAATTTTTCCTCTAGTAAAATCATAGACTCTGCTTGAGGGTGGATCCGAGACCTGAAAGGGAGAAAAAGGAGGTCATCAGCCGGGCCTAGAGACATCGGTTCAGTAATTAATAGTTCACGCCACAAGGGGAACCATGCCTGTGTTAGCCAGTTTGGTACTACAACTAGGCCCGTTGTTCAGAATCACTGAAAAGGGTGGAAATGCGAAAAAATGTGACCAAGAAAAGGTGAAGGCCACTCCTGCTGCTCTCGAGTCCTGGAACCACGAGAAGAACCTCAGACACTTAGTATTGGTGCTAAGACGAATTGATCAATTTTGGGGGAGCCAAACCTCTGAACAATCTCAGTAAAATATCTGTCCTGTAACGCCTATTCCGTGTCCACTGGGAGGAGCTGAGAGCACTCATCAGCCTCTGTATTTGCGCTGGATACGATATAGGATGCAAAAATAAAATTTTCTCATCACACAAGGTCCAAATTTCTCTGGTAATGTTAGATAACTTCGACGAGACCATGGGACCTTGTCGGTTCACACAAATGATGGCCGTGTATCATCAGACCTGATAAGGATCCTCGGGTTTGTGATTCGGTCACCAAAGTGGCGTAGCACCAGAGAAATAGCTGTGAGCTCCAGAATATTAATATGCCGTCGGGCCTCCTCCGGGGACCACCATCCGCTGACTTTACGTCTGTCACATCATGCTCCCCATCCAGACAAACATTCATCAGTTTCAATAATGACGGAAAAATCGTCTATTAGTTATAGAAAAAATATTTTCCTTCCATCATTGGAGGTCGTGATGGACGGAAAGAGGAGGGGTGAATTTTGCTTTGAAGGAAAAATTATGAGAGGCCAAGGCTTCACCAATTCTAACGTCATCGTATAAAGTTTCCCATAAGGGGTTGCAGGACAAGCCGCCACCAATCTTCCTAAAACGGTCGCAAACTGCCTCTAACTGGGATGTTGAATATATAAAAATCTAGTAATTAAATCATGAGCAGCTTGGCACTTCTTGAGAGGCAAAGATATAGTTTCCTTGACAGAATCGAAAATGAAGCTTAGGAGGGTAAGTTGTTGGGTAGGTTCAATCATGCATTTATCCCAATTAATAATAAATCCCAAACTTTGTAATAAAGAGATCAAAATATCAACATGAGACGCAAAGTCAGAAGGTGAGGAACCCAGGATCCCAAAATCATCTAGGTAATTAACACAGGGAATGTTTTGAGCCCGAAGGAATCGTACAATAGGTCTCATTAATTTATGGAAAATAAAAGGAGACACTGAGAGTCCCATCGGTAAACAAGTAAATTCATATAATTTTCCCTGAAAATTAAATCTAAGAAATTTACGAAGTTCTTGGGCAACAGGAACCATATAGTATGCGTCCATGAGGTCCACCGTGGCTCCATAACAATTTTCGTAAACCAACTGTTTCATTGTACGGTAATCCTCCAATTTAAAATGTGGAGGCGTAATAAAAGAATTTGAATATTTCAAATTTAAAATGAAACGGTTCCCTCTGGACGACCTAGGTACCAAGAAAATTGGAGAAATAACCTGATCCATCCTGGTGGGAGGCAAACACACTACCTGGTCGGATATGAACCTATCCAATAGGTCAGACATTTGGGAGATAAAATTGGGATCCTGTGAGTGTGGCAAAAAATTTGGTTGGGGGGGCAGGAGGGGAAGAGAGCAGAATCTGAACCCCCTCCAACCAAGAGGAAATGTCAAGCTTATCAGTAATAGCATGCCAAGATTCAATAAAAAGTTTTAAATGTCCCCCAAGAGGGTGGCTGATGATATGTACCTGAGGTTCTTGAAGATCAGTTAAGATCGTTGGTTGCGGGGGGGGGGGGGGGGATCTTGTGGCCCCTTCTAGAGAGGGTTGCTGTCCCTGAAGGAAAGCTCTCGCATGGTATCTGTGTCTCTTATTCGTTCCGGATCGGTTCGGGCGGGTTTGGGCCTTTGTTCCGGTCTGCCCCCGTGGTGCAGCCAAGCCATCCCCGTTTTCGAAAAACTTTCTTTTCAAAGTTCCCTGTTCACTCAACCTGGGGGGGGGGGGGGGGGGCACCCAAGTGGGGTGGTTTCCACAGTGGAACCAGTCCCCGAGTGGCCTTTTCATTTGCCAGGTACTCCTTGTATCAAGCTCCCAAACCCTCTACGAACAAAAAGGTGGATGGTGGCACATTCTTACTAATTTGTTCCAGTGCCAGAGTGCACACTCTGTAAATTACCCGCCTCCTGGCTCTATTTACATAAAAAAATAATGTAGTTAGGGCTTTTCCCCTGTCGCAGAGTGCTTCGTATGCTGGAGACACCACCTTCACCAACTCCTCTCCTTGATCTAACACAGTCGAAATGCCACGGCCTAGAGCTGACTCGGCCATCGTCAGTGGCCACTGAATTTGAGTAAATGTTCTATCTCCCATCAAAACTCCCGATGGTACGGAGGACAAATCTCCGGGTTCAGAGAGGGGGAATCAATACCTGGAGATTCGGAGGGGCCGGATATTCTGCTCAAAGAGCACTGAACGCGCCTTGACGCAAAAAATGGTTCCAGTGGGCCACTATGCTTGGATGAAGGCCTGGAGGCGGTGGTGGAAGAATTCGTGGATTTGTCTCCAATGTCGAGAGGAAAGCTGGGTCCAGAGTCCCGTCTGGGTTCCCCTCGGTGGAGTCAAAACCCTTAAAACATTTCGAATCCCCGATAAAATCTGTTTCTGGGTCTAGGTTTGTGTGTAATTATCCCCTACATCCTCATTCGTAAAACGTGGTCCGTTGGTTCAAAAAACTCCTCCCCTTCCGACCCTGAACACGAAAAATATTCTCCTGGAGGGTCTTCGAATAAACAGTCATCTTGGGCTCCATCAAAATGGCGGTCCGAATCCCCGTCCGCTCAGATCCCGGAAAGGTCTCCCACATCCGCCCGGAGAGAAAATGAAATTCCCATCTGGACGAATGCTATGGAAAACCTCTTTCTTAACCCGAAGTACGTCAAAAATGTTCTTCTCGGGAAATGTCCTCACTGTCTCATCTCGGAGATAATATCGATTCACGGGGTGGCGGGGGAGGGGTTCCTGAGCACGAAACATGTTTTTCGATCGTGATTGATTCACTATTTCACTCGACACAAAACTCAACTCCCGGTCGATTCCCGACTTATTTTTCGAAAAAACCAAAAGGAACACTGTTTTGCTTTACTATACGAAAAAAAATTATTGTAAGAAACACTGGCTCGAGTTGTATTCAACGCGAGAGCTGAAAGGCAAGTGAGGAGGGCCGCGGACAGTGCTCAGGATCAGGACGCAGTGGTGTGAACGTGACTGGGCGGAATAGCGGTTGGCTGGTTGGCACGACCTCCACAGGCGTCCCAAGAAATTTTAAAAATACCTTTGAAACCAGCTCTGTCCGACGCATGGTGAAGGCCACTACAATTGTTAATAAAACACCCCCTAGTGCCCTAGATTTAATTGACAAAATGTGGCATGTTCGTTTTTCGCAACTATCTGAAGGTTTTTATTTCAAGTCTATCAAAATCATTGCCACTCCAGAGTAACAGTATCTTATATTAAAAATGACATTCATTTTCTCACTTCTATTGTCTTTTTCTGTATTTTTAATGATGAGTACTTATATATTTCTTTCAGCAGAAAATTAAGCTGTTTAATGGGTCTCTCGGGAAAATTTAGCTTAATTATCTTTTGCTTAAAAACTTTATTTTTCCCTCATTATTATCCCTGAAATTGTACGTAGTATATTTAATCCCACTGTTTCAATGAGTTTATATTTTTCTTTCAGTGATGTACCTTCTGATGTTCTTAGTTTCACAATAACATTATATAACAAAGGGAAGAGATCCAAGGACACTGAAGTTGCCGAGGTTACAGTAGAACTGTCCACCTTAACCAATGGCGACGAGGTATGCACTGCATTTACTTTATCCAGTCTACCTAAGACAATTGAGTTTCTTCCAGGTGATTGTCAATTCAACGTACTTTCAATAGTACCTGTGGCCTTGGTGAAATATTGATCTTTGACGATGCGCTATACTGGAAACAGATTGGCAATCGCAATTGAGACAACCTTGATTACCTTGGTGTAAACCCTCTACAATCCCACTAGTTACTTCCATTGCAGTTTGGCATTACTAAAGGTTTGATCAAATAGGATGGATATGCCACAAACTTTGTACCTTGTGTCATTGATTAGTCAAGGTCAAACAGAGACCTATTATGACCCAAAAATGATATAGATGCCTCGGCTGTATTCAAACTTATGCCTTTCCGTGACAAAAAAGACAACTTTCTTCACCACTCAGCTACTGAAGCCAATTTATCAAACAGACCAACCTACCCTGGCCAGTTTTGTTCACGGGAGACAGAGATAGGGTTGAGATTTTTTATTGAATTCTCATAGGTAGGAAACTACACTACAGTTAAAGTAATAGGGGAACAAGTCTGAAATAGATGTAGTATTGTGAACATATTAGATGGTGGAGAACCATGATTTCAACTGATGGATTACATAGTGCCAACCTATCGGCTTAGTGGGTCGCCTGTCCTTCTCTCTATGTTTCCCTGCTGTTACTACGGTATGTAGACTTAATGATAAATGTTGGCGAATAACGTCTTACATCTGTAAGAGGTTTTTTTGAATCACAATCATTTGCCAGGATTTGAAAAGAAAAAATACATACGAACTCTTGAAATGAAATGGACTAGACATTGAGCTGGCATCTTCGAGCTAGTGATGATTTATGCAATTGACGGCATATTAGGTGGGTTAAAGCCACCTATCTATTGCTGAGGTAATGGGTAGGCTTAAGTTAAGCGAAATCATCAAAACAAATTCTGTTTCTCCCTTTCAAAGATGACGCCCATAACTGATAACTGCTTAATTGCCCCACTTGATAACTTCCTTAATGGACCAGGAAAATAAATAAGTGGTGAAGAAGCAACTCCAAAGCTTTGTAAACAGATACCTTTGCATATTAATAAGAATATTCTGGGGCGTATTGAATGTAAATGAAGAACTTTGGAGTACCCCTAACTAGCAGCCTGTACATAATGAATCTGATCTTAGAGGAGAAGTTAAATTGGGTACTTTGAGGAAGGGTTAGGATGTAGTTGAGAAGATAGCATGGGGAACAGGAAAGACTGACAAACCCAAGAAATAGTTGAAGAGAAGATAGGAATAACATGGAAGGAAACAATCGTATACTCAGGACTAAAATTGGTAGAGAGATCTCCGGTCTGGAAATAGGTAATCCTTATCAAGGTGCACAAAGGAGCTCAATGTTCACAACGCAATTAGGGTGTTTTAATACAAGAAATATCCTTTAGAAGAAACACCGCATAACAAGAAAATTAATAATCGATAGTTCCATTGACCCAGGCATCTGAAACGTGATTCACAGGCTCTATGATGTGAAAAAGAATTTGCCGTTCTTTGTAGTCCAATCTTACATGGAATATCAAGAAATTCTAGTAAACTGCTCCTTGGGGTATTTCTGCCTGAGGATTCATTGTTGTTCTCAAAAATTTTTATTTTAAAACAGAGAGGCTATTTTTAGTTATTATTTTCGCTCAGCTATATATAATTATAAAAGTGTCTTGATTGATGTGATTCTTTGTGATGTGATTGTTTCAATTACTTAATTTAATTTGCTACCCATATGTAAAGATATACGTGTTTTTGCAGGCATTATATGACTGTTTCACTTGCTATACCATAATTAGTTATCAGCATATCTTTACATTGTTACGGCCCAAACATATTTGATACCTCGATAGAGTTTGAACTTGTGTCCTTCATTACAAAGGAAAATTTACTCTTTAGAAACAACGCTCCAACTAGATGAGCTATGAGGCCAATTTCATCAAACCTCTCCAACTGTGGAAGTTTCTCGGGAGTCAAATACCAGCCATCTTGGCGGAAACTGCAGGCCTCTGGCTCAGCAGAAGTACAGCAGCCGAGTGAAGTCATTGTCACAGTGTGTTTTGACTCAAATGAGTGAGGAAGTGAAAGATACTACATCAAAGAATGTGATGTTTACACTCTTGGTCTGAGAGGGATTAGTTAATTGTTTTGATTATTTTTCATTATTTTCGGGTTCTAGCCAAATGTCACGCCCCAAAAATATTTGTTACCTTGACAGAGCTCAAACTCGTGTCCTTCATTACGAAGGAGAAATTAATCTTTAGTAACAACGCTCTAACCAGATGAGCTATAAGGCCAATTCGACTGTGGAAGGTTTCCCTGAACGTATCATCATTATATGATTGTTCCTATTACTGTGATTATCAGCCAACAGAATCTAATTTTCTAATTTTTCAGGTTGAAGACTGGTATCCACTGACTGGCATTCCTCCTCTTGGTGAATGGGGGGCTTTGAGGTTACGACTGAGATACCTCCATGATTTGATCATGCCCCAAGAAGAATACTCTCCTATGCAGCAACTAATTCTTGACCCATCTTTGGAGGTCGTAAGAGCCTTAGCCGACATTTGCCACCTAGATCGTATGCCCCTAGCCAATTCTCTTCTTCGCATTTTCAGGTGACAAGCTAATGATTTATAATTTGGTCAAGTGGTGAAGAATACATTTAGCCAATCGTCAGATTTACTAAATGCAACTATATTCTTAGGCACGAGAAAAAAGAAGCTGATCTTCTGAGAACCCTAAATGATGCTGAGATCGAAAAAGAAGATGAAACCTCGACCTTATTCCGTGCTGCCTCCCTTACGACAACACTGATGGATCTCTATATGAAATCCATATGTCATGGTTTCCTTCAATCTGCAGTTCAAGACATTGTATATAAGCTGCTTGAGGCCAAGCAATCGTGTGAGGTACTTGATGTTTGCCTCTGTTTCACATAGACCCATTTATACTAGTTCATATTTGCTTCTGACCCAACCATATTTGCCAAAGCCTTGTTGTTATCACTGTTGAAGAAATGGCGAAATTTTAGCATACATATTTGTAACGCCCACAATTATTTGAACGATAAACGTTTTGAGAGTTAAGCATGCCACAAAGATTGCATAATTGTACAAACTATTATTACAAAAATTACTGCTGTGCAAGGTATTAAGCATACTGAAAGAATAGAATATATTGTTGATGTGCTAAGCATAAAATTGATGAATAAACGAACTTCCTGGGTGAAGTTCATTCATAATTATGTCAGGAGCACTAGAGGTTGGTTTAACAATGTAATGTTTAAAGAGCCACAGCACTAGAGCAACCCATAGACTGCCGGGTCCAGACCTGGACAGCTCGACCCCCTTTACATGACAGAGAGCAGAGAAACAAAGTTGGGGCAGAATAGAGAGGGTTTGCCCCTACCTCAGGGTCATATCCAACCTAGCTCCTGAGGGTACACCTAAAGGGGAAAGGAAAAAACCAATTATACAATCAAGCAGATCCCTTTCCCGGCAGGAGCACAGCCCTCTCCGGAAAGCAGGCACCCTAATAGGTCACATAAGAGAAAGCAACACATGAAATCGTATCTGAAAACATCGAAATGGTATAATAAAAACCATGAGTCTTAATTGGCTCCAAGCAAAAATCATAAAATTTCGGTAATAATGAGGAATCATAAAACACTGTTAAACGCTAGGATAAAATTAGTACAGGTAAATTAGATAGGTGCAACACATTTTACTTTGAAACAGGTGATACTACAAAATGTTAGGACAGTGACAATGAAAATGTATAGTAGTGCGGCGGTGGGCTAGGACTCATAGCCGCTGATATGCCACTGCGAGTGAGATTGCTGTTTCCCAAACCTCAATGACGTGTCTTCCTGGAAGTCGAACAATCTGCCGCTAGTCACCAGAATTAAAATAGTTTGTGTTTTGATGTGTCAATTTAGGTACTGAATGCTGCGAATGCAGCTCTAGCACAGACAACTGTTATTTATCTTAACCATTAATTATGGATGTAAATGTGCGAGCCACTGATGTAGCTGTAAGCTCAAGAAAGTATAATTAATTATACCAGGTCGGTACCCTAAAAACAGGTCCTAGTACCTAGCTATGATCCCAGGCTCACCTCTTGGTGTGTCGGCTGAGAAAACCACTGCCAGCACCAGTGGCGAGGCCAAAGACCTATTATAAAAACAGGCGAAAACTCCAGAGGAGGGTGTCCAGCCCGCTTCCCAGAATTGTATCCAGAGGGGTTCCCGATCTCCTCACTGCCAAGACCGAAGTGTGCCTAATGGAGTGAGGTGGAAAAACACTACTCCTGCACTTCGAAGTACCTCTCCTACCCACTGCCCCAATGTTTGACGGGAAGCTGGAACAAACGGACTTTTAATCGTAAGGAAAACAGAGTGCTCTCGATCCTTACGTTTTGATGCTGTCAAGGATAGGTGTTCCTGTATCAGGGACACCACAAACAGCAGGGAAGAAGGGGAGCAGGAGACATGGCTGAGCCTTGGGAGGGCCAGAGGTCTTCAATCTGCTGGTAACAAAAACCTTAACCCGCAAGTTCGGGATTCTTACAATATCCCTCAACTTAATGGCTGCTGTAGTTTGGATGCGTTGCCCGGTAGCCAAAAGGAGGAGGGTCACAAGTTTTTTGGACAGTTCCCCTAAATTCTCTGTGGGTTTCTCCAGAACTCTTAACACCAGCTGTGGGTCCCATTTAACCTCATACCTCGGGAGGGGTGGTCGGATTGACGCAACTCCCTGGGTGGGAACCCAGAGAGGCAGAGGAAATCAAAGACAATTCCAAACGGAAAGAATTGATTGTAGAATATGAAAGAGGTGACTCGTCCTTCTACCAGAACGTCCTTGCAGAAATTCATACTGCAAATCAATTCGCTTAGTTCGGAATAGGGAACCAGATTCGTGTGAGGGGGGACATGGGCTACTACAAAGTCGACGTACAAACCGGCTTTGTCAGTAATGTTGACCATGAGAATCTCTTTATTGTTGTAACCAGCGAAGTCATATCTGAATGATTTATATGATCTGGACACCACCAACAAGACTCCTCCTCCATCTTTGTTCATTGTAGTACTAAGGTCCAGGTCCCTCCTATACACCACGTATTTATCACTAAATAATTCGGAGTCGTATACATGCTGCTGCAAGAAGGTTTTGGTAAGAGCAATGACATCATGGTTGGAGGCTGTGACGCTCCTAAAAAATTGTTACGTTTTCGAGCGAAGACCCCGGCAGTTCTGATAATATACATTTACATGACGTGAGCTGTGCGATTTGTCGGGATCACTGCAAGCTATGTTTAGTCAGGAATCCGTGGTATTAGGTATAATAACAGTATCAGCGGCGGAGAATATCGTTGTATTATCGTTAAGGACAAATCACATAATGCTCCGACGAATCAGGTTTCCCGATATCCTCCTCCTGGAGGACTTGTAGAAAGAAGGGTTCAGGAGAATTTGAATGGTACGTATTTTCATCTATTAGGCGCGTATCTATAAATGTAACGAAACTATATCTGTTTGATAGTTAGAGTAGAAATTTGTTTAGTTTGAAGATTGCTGTGTTTACAATTCTTGGTTCAACAGTAGTCACTGTATATCACTGAACTTCAAAATTTGGGAACATAAGGACGCATAACTTGAAACAATTTTCATATGACTTTGAGGTAGTTGGGGACGGGACTGACTGTCCTTTAAAAAATTCCCAGGAACTTCCATGTCGTGCAATAAATGATCCCCTTAGCTCACGCATTCATGATATATGTACATGAAACTCGTGATTATACAATGTGATTCTTCGTTCCATAAATACGAGTAAGCTGATTTACCACATCATCTGGGCAGTCAGTGAAGATAACAAGGTTACAAGCTTGGTTAGTAGGTTACAAGTTTAGCTCATTTCGTTTTGGTGATACATTAGATTAACTGTAAGACTGTTCACCATGAACCCAGGCAATTGTTTGACATATAAAATAACAGAATCCAATTGTCCAACTTATGAAGCTTGAATATAGGTCGGAGTATTATGGACCTCACCATGAAGTTAATCCAAAACTGAAGTTAGTAAGGCAAAACTGTGTTGAACGTTTCCCTAAGTGAATCTAAACTGTAAATCGTTGGTTTCTCTGAGTATACAATAACATGGATGGGAACAACAACTGGTGTTTGAATTTCCTGCTGCCTCAAACCTTGTGATATGACTTTTTCCTTCACGAGTAATAATTTATTATTCAATTATTCTTGCTTCATCAACATGTTTTTAGCAAAGTAAGCTCAAACAACTCTTCACCGAATATTGGTCCAATATGGATTCCGTTTGACTATAGGTACTCGTATCAATTTTAATTTCTACCTCAATTTTAATTTCGTTTTAGTACCGTTATAACTTGAAGTAGAATAATCATATATGTTGTCAACAGCTCAATCCAACGAAAATGGAGACCCCAGATGATGCTTGTGCGAATGCAGAATTTCTTCTTCAAGTTCTTGATGAAGTGACTCTCTCAATTTTTATGTCGGCAGAAGCTTGCCCAAAGTACGTTTGAAGCATGCTTCAGTACTATGCAAGCTGTTGATTGATGATGTTTTGGAACATGCTTAGGTTGTTCGGCCATCTCTTGACGATAATGCATCTTAATCGTTATAATTCGTATTGTGAATCAAATTTCAATGTCCTTATCTTACTTTTCAGAACCTTGAGATATATTTGTGGCTGTTTACAACGCTCTGTAATGGGTAAATGGCCTCATGAACGGTTTGTCCGAACCCGAGTTGTCAGTGGATTTATTTTCCTCCGGCTGCTTTGTCCTGCTATTTTGAACCCAAGGCAATTCAATCTCATTTCGGGTGAGTTGGCATTGCCTTCTCAGGCTGAAGTTTAACTCCAAGTTTTTCCCATAAATTCTAAACTCTGTTCAATCATCTGTTTACAGAGCCAGCACCACCCATGGCAGCAAGATCTCTAATAATGGTTGCTAAGTGCCTCCAAAATTTAGCCAATCTGGTTGAGTTTGGTGGCAAAGAACCTTACATGGAAGTTGTCAATCCATTCATCTTAAAAAATAAAGAGCGGATGGTGGTCTTTCTGGACCAGTTGTCGGTGAGATTCGTTTAATCATACATTCAATGGCTTATCAAGTTATTAAATAAAGTTATAGACTTGTTAAATATGTATTAGGTATACACTTTTATTTGGCTTCACGTATTTAGTCATAGTGTAATGTATGATCTATTATGTAGGTACTTTATAATGTAATTCGATAACACGTTACATTTTAGTACTCTGGAAAATTAATAATAGAATTTCTGCAAAGAAACTTACTGTATTGTTACAATGTGTTCAATCAAAATTTAGAGCAGATAGTGAGCCTGTATATTCTAAGTTAGGCTGAGGCCCAAATATTCAGGTCAGGTGATTCCATGATATTGGTATATACAGGTATGCCAAACTGCAGGATTCGATTCTGCCACTAATTTGCAACAACCTTTGTTCCCCTTACTATTTTGTATTAACCCGCAACGAGTTTTCTCAATTTTAAATTTCTCTTGAAATTACACCTTGTCTTTAAATTGGTCAAAACTCCCTTAACTCGCTGTTTAAATTTAAATTTGAGGATAACGTTGAAATGAGCATTAAAGTTCCTATCAAATAGATGCCTGCCTTTTCTCGGAATTTTGCTGAGGTTTGAGACATGAAAAAGCCCTCTAAAAAGCAAATATTACCTAATTTTGTAAAACCAATATTTTTTCAAGATGCAAGAACGGCAACAGTGTTCTTAATAAAACGAGAGGGGCCATATGTGACAGGGGACTGTGTAGGATGCGAGATGTCAAATGTATGTTGAGCGAAAATAAAATGGAACTCAACATAGTGTTGTGGGAATCGAAAAAAATGCAGTGTGGGGTAGAAACTAGGTCTTCCCGGATGGCTGTCACTTCTACAGTCCCCGAAATCAACAATATTCAACAATTTTAGTTTATTATTATGGAATCAATCAGAATTATTTTGGAGGTGAAGTAGCGTGAGTGGTGGTCCTACACAATGGATACCAGGCTCAGGTGGGTTACCGTGCATTCACGCATGGCCTTCCCATCATCTCTGCAAGTTCTCAATTACTACCTTTTTCTATCCCATCACTGCCAGTTGTATATAAATAGACTGCAATACCCTCTCCGCTGTCTTGTGATTATTTTATCAAAATTCCTCCTTACCTACAGATTCTCTGTTTACTTGTTTTGTGTTAATTACTACACTTCTGGGGTGATTATTCTAATGATGTAGTTATTCACACTTCCTTCTGTCTTGTAGAATGTCCCTGAAAAACCTGAAAGTGAAGGGGAAAGGGGCAAAGGTGATCCTGCCCGAGATCTCGGAACTTTGCATCACATTTGTGTTTCACACCTTAAAGAGCTCCAAGCTCTTAGCCGATCTCAAGTAAGCCTATCTCCGCTATGACCATGTCTATGCCATTATTTGTTGTTTATATATTAATTAAGGACAATATTTATATTTTTCAGGCTACATTGAAGAAGCTAGTTACAGTCACAGAAATGCTTAGTAAACACAAGCAGAAATATCTGGAAATGATCCGGTAGTCAGAAGCTGAGGACCGCAACGAATTCTTTCTAGAATCAAAACCTCGCCATCAGCTAGGAAACCTTTTGGATTTAGATTGTGCTCGTTTAATGGTGTACCCGTTTCGGAATGGCTCTACCAAACAGGCAAGAGGTTAGTTTTGACGTCGCAGACATTTTTCCTGATGGCTGATGTAGTAAGGGGTTGAAAATCCCTCGTTCTAAGATACCTCCTGCTTTATCTCTTTGACAAACATTCAACCCTAGGACTTCTGAATGTGAACAAGTGCCAACTCACTTTTTATTTACTGTTCAATGCACAGATTTGTATATGCACTAGTAGGTAAACTCATGACCATTTCTCAAAATCCGTAAACCATTACACCCCAACTCCAACTCAATTTGTATGAGGGTGTGTTGTAATAATAAGTACGTAGGTTAAAATCCAAGAATCCAAGAGTACTTAACTTGCTTAATGAGCAATGACATGTAAAATTTTTCTTTCTTGTTTGTACATCTACATACTTTAATGTAGCGGAATATGGTGTATTTAAAACTATGATTTAGGATCCAGGGTCATTGCATTCGCATCCTTTTACATCTACTGTCCAATCTATTTCATGAAAGTTGATCTAAGTTGAACGATTAAGTACCACTTTCACCAAAAACTTACGGGGTTTCAAATTCCATAAAATAAACAAAAATATAATAAAATAAAAAAATAAACCTTGGCGTCTTTTTCCAAACCAAAACTCGTTTGAACACAATTTGGAATAACGGAGTTTTGGAAAACTGCCCAAAATAGGTGGACAATTTGAAACACCGAAATCCACCACAGCTGATCAACACAATCATCATTCAGCTGATGTCACGCTTCCATTATCAATAATGGTTTCTAGCCTTTTTATCACATCCTGGTATTTTTTCCCGAATACATTATCCATTGATTGTTTCAAGTTTATAGTGTTTTGTGATCACGTGTGAATTGACTGCCACTCAGTTTCAAAGTATTCCAATGTTCCATTGACTATTAAGTTTAGGTATAGTAAAATATCAGAAGAATACCGGAATATCATTGTGTTATAGAAGCGCGACATTTGTGTACTGTTGTGGGAGAATATATGTTACCTGAATCTTCTCTACAAAACTGTACCCGCTAGATAAATCGCTAAAGCTATTATTAGTACCTACTGTAGATGGAGGACAAAAGATGAATGAATTAATAAAATAATAATCGTCCTCATCCAAGGAATCAAATACATTTCCAAGTTTAAACTCGTTCAAGTTTTTGGTGAAAGTGGGCCTAATTGAAATTCGTTTATTTTTGGTGAAAGTGGGCCTAATTCTGACATTGTCTAGGAGTATCATCTTCGAGTAAGTCCTTCTTATGCAATATTATTAATAGAAGCATTATTTTCCCACTTTCAGAGTCATGGAAAAGAAATTATACGTAGGATTTAAATATCCTAAAATTATATAAAAAGCTCCGATTAAAAATTTTCTTTGATTTCGCTCAACTGTCACTGGGAGTGTCAAGCCTCGGTATAAGCGAGTTCCCACTTCATTTGGTGCGTGACTTGTGATTGTTATTTATTCTAGTTAAAGTTTGACACTACGTAATTGCTGCCAAAAATTGAACCCGCGTACGGTATTGTGTTTTTGAACATTCCATCAATAGCTGAAGTTATTAGTTGATAAATAGAGAAAGAATAGTTGGTGAACGAACACTTTCGTCATGTTCCACTATAACATTGTATGCATTTCCGTGCTGCAATATGGTCTTACTCTCAAAGCTATAGGTAGACACTTTTCATGTAAAGACCGGTCTAAATAAGAAAGGGTAATTTTCCTGGATGGGAGCAAGGATTTCTTTATGCTCTCTAAGGAAAAAGCTCTTAACAAATGAATATTATTTCTGTGATGAATTAAGATAACCTAATAAAATTGAGTTCCTCAATAAATTTACTGGCTGTTAACTTCTTCCGTAGATCATACTTATCGGTACAAAACTAAATATTTGTTGCACCAATGAGTTGTCTTTACCATTAGGAAGTTTTTGATAACAAGTTTTTCTTAACTAGTGAACGGCCTAACCACTTGGATCTTACAAATTTAGTTCAAAAAAAGAGTTCAATTAGCGCAGTTATTTGTTTTTCGACTAACGAAGGGGGGTGGGAGTTAGGTTGGTAACATTTCTTACCAATCCACTAGCTCATCGTTTAGTTTGCCTCACATTTTGTGAGTTAAGAGCTATGAGGTTTGTTTATGTGAGGATCACAGTCATATAGAGGTATTTTCGATAGATTTTCGGTAACGACTTTCCATGAGAATTTAACATCATCGTTCCCTTCTCCATGTATTCGAGAAGAAAACGAACTTTTTTCTGTAGACAAGGTGTAACGGACTTAGATCGCCCCGAAGGTGCAATGGGGCCTAAATCCGCACTCATAGAGAGAGAGAGGGGAGTGACAGTACCATAAGAGATACAACTCGTACTCGTACTCGAACTATGTTCGGAGGTCATGTTCTCAGATCCTCATCTATCGCCAAACGCAGCATTTCAAGAACTTGAGGATGACGCCCGGCGCGATAGCTCTTGGATCTTACGGGAACTGTCACAAAGGACGGATGATTTGGCAGAGATGAAAGCTTCAATAATTTTTAATATCTGCCTGGACAATCTTCATCAAATCTACCCGTCTCCAAAAGATCAAAATATATTATTTTCATTATTTCTTATGAGTAGGAAATTAACATTTCAAGAAAAACAACCAAGCGCTGTTCATCCTTGGTTTGCGTAAGTTCAGAATAGAAGCTAAGTGGCTTGGCTTGTATACTGTGAGAACACAAAGACCTTGGGATACTCTAGGTATGTCTCCCTATATCCTTTCGTAAGTAATATAGGCTGAGATAGGCAAAACTATCTTTTAAAAGAATCTAATATCATTCATCCAACTACTTACTTACTTACTGAGAAACCGTTTTTGATCACTATTTCGTTTATTCAAAACCAGAATGTGCTCTTTCTACTTATTTAGTGCCTCAAAAACAATCAAATCGATTTATTAGGCCTGAAGAGCTGTTGAAAAACTATGGTGCAATATTTATGAAACAGGTTACGATATTCCCATAGAATGGTGAGATCTCCTTATGTAAAACAATTGGGCAACACCTTAATTATCACACAAAGGTTTATTATCCTCAATCAATATTATATTATACCCATCCAGGAACAACGTCATAGTATTAAACTCCCAAAATAATAATATTTTCCCCTAACTAATAGATGTCAAATCATATTTCTCCTATTATGATTAACGTTGCCCTAGTAAGTGTACGATTTTTTTTCGCAATATCAAATTATAAATTTGACTCCTAATGTGAAGAGCTACCTACCTAGTCAGTGAGACCTTGGGATACTGAGGATTGTTGACCTAAAAATTATTTTGCGAGCATTTCACCCAGTGAACAATACTTTTTACTTTCCCAACACATAAAGGGAAGTTATATGATAGGCTGAAAATTGTATTCCGAAACTAGTTCAATCCAAGTTTGCTGAAGAGAGTTCTGGTCTCATGAAACGCAATAAAAAGATTCCAGTTTGTTTAATTTGATTTTCGTACTGTACAGCAAATCACACAGTTATGTTCAACTTCGCAGTTTACTAAAACTTTTACTAAATACTTGTATACTGTGAGAACACAAGGACCTTGGGAAACTCTAGGTATGTCTCCCTATATCTCAATATATAATAAAACAATTTGTCAAAGGAAGACATAAATTCTAGAAGAATATAGCTAAAATCAATACTATTTACCTACTCTGCATATGAAGAAAATTATATCCGTACTTCCTTCATTCTTAAAACCACGCTGGGAAGCTAAGGTAGACCCAAACTGACGTTTTCAATGGTTTTAGAAGAGACATCAATAGCATATAAATATGCTAAAATTAACAAATTTGTTGGGTCAGTGGTGTGAGGCTTCGCTGGAGATCAATATCGTTCTATTATTAGGTTTGAAACAATAAAAAGCCACGTTGGTAGCCAATGTTCAAGCAAATTTCCGTAATTTTTCTCATATCTGTCAAATTATCTTGAAATTCAGGTATACGTGTGCACAATAATATTGTTAACTATCAAATTTATGGCAAAAATACGGTTTCTAATTAATGTTCTGCTATTCAAACCAATTTCAAGATTCTAAACAATTTTTGGGGTTTTTATTGATAATTTCAACACATTTTAATGAAATTAAGATACATTTTTCAGCAAAAATTTTTCATGAATTTCTGAATGTTCTAGTTCGTGGTTGATAAATTTTTTCTGTTTATATATATATATATATATATATATATATATATATTTATATTTATTTATATATAAACATATATATATATATATATATATATATATATATATATATATATATATATATATATAAACATCTTTTTTTACGTAGCTAATACGGTTCTACGGAGACCTTCTTGCTTTAAATTGCCATCTAACAACGCAACGAAAAAATGACATTTATCAACGACATTATACAAGAAGGCTAGTGATACCCTTGCCTTGTGATCTCCAAAGCTAATTCCTTGTTATTCAACCTATGATGCTAAAGTTTGAAAAACGTGTTCTTTGACCATCACTCTTTAGCGTTTAGGCTATATAAACATCTTTTTTTAAACACGTTTTTTGAAATTTGAGTACTTTGTTGTGTCCAACAAACTCATCCTATCTTTAGGAAATCTTGATTTTTTTTTTTTTTTTTTTTTTTACGAAAGAGTGGATTGTTCATCTCAATACGACCTATCGTCTGGAATGATACACGCCTAATAATTGTGTATTTGTGTCGTATTCTTATGGACTCCTACGTCTTCTTTCTTTCCTTCCATTTCTCAAATCGTGTTGGAATCAGCCGTTGAAAATATTTTCTTCCACCTTTATCAGCGTTTCAAGCTTAAATGGTGGTGTTCTGGACTTTACTTTTTGTAAATTGTATGAGTTCTGTATTCCTCAATGCCTGTGTCATTCGTTGGTACAGTGGCTTAGTTTAAGAGTACAGTACGAAAGTCAGCGATGTCCAATGCTTCTTTAAGTATTCATTTTGCTTTTTCGATTCGATTGTGGATTTCACTACTTAAATGTTTGATTTCTGAATTTTACGAATTTCATTTCTGTTTGAGAGCTGCATTTTGGCAAAAAGGCGTCTACATCCCCCAATCGTTTCAAATTTATGGGACTTCTAATTGATGGGGGAAAGTAGAATAATGTTGGGCTAATTAGCAATTCTGTTAGCTTCAAGTTGTGTTCCCCAGATTTGCCCTAGCTTCCTCTTCCCCGCATGTCACCTTTTCTCCATGTTCTTTGTCATTCAGTATTGCGTTCGCCTTAATTACAGTTCGGTCATGCAGCATGATCCTATGAGCGAATTTTCTTAAATTATCTATAATTTTATTATATTTATGTTGAATTGTATCGAAACTTGAGCGATTTGAGCAGAAAGAAATTGATAAAAACCAATTTTCATGTTTAAAAAAAAAAAAAAAACGTACTAAATAAAATTCAGTAATTCAAAAGGATTTTTTAAAGTTTTTTTTTTTTCAGTTTCTATTCATTTTTTAGCAAATATTAATGGAATTCAAGTACGTTTTTCAGCATAATTTTGTGCAAAATTGTTTTGATGTCCTAGTTATCGTTGATGATTTTGTTTTAAACTGATTGACTGATTTTGATTTTGTTTGAAACTCTGGTAAAAATTGTAAATTCAAAGATTTTTGGCAGTTTATAGCAATTTTTAGTGATTTTTTGGTACATTTTTTGAAACGTGACCAATTTAATGTGCTCAAAAATTGATGGCCAAAGAAGTCAACCTTTCGTTTTTATCTCAATCCTAAGGACAGCTATCGTCTGGAATGACAGACACACACACACACACACACACAAAAACACATACAGACACACACACACACACATATATATATATATATATATATATATATATATATATATATATATATATATATATGTATATAGTTCAATAGAACCAGATAGATATTTCATCTATATATATATATATATAGTATATTATATATATATATATATGTATAGTATATATATATATATAGTATAGTATATATATAGTAATATATAGTATATGAAAAAGCGCAAACTTCAGGAATCGTTTCAGGATGCCTCAAAACGGATTTCAATTAAGAAAATTTTGAAAAATTGTATTTTAAAATTTTCCGAGCTATTGCAATAGCTTCATTTTTTACGAAAATTCGCTAAAAGTGATCTCTCGTTCAAAACCGTTTTTATTCAACATAACATCCAAGCGTCCCAATTATTATTAAATTACCCAGAACGAAAAATTTTATCGTCTAGCGGACTCCTACAACGGACTCATGTGCTCTTGGTAGATTTATCATGGTATGTCGTCAGCTGTCTGCCATAGTTAGGTTTCGGAGCTCTCTATTCATTAGAAATATGGGTTTGTTCAATAGTCCACCTTTCGAAATAAAATGCCGACTCCTAAATGAATTGTGAGTAGCTTTGCAATAAAATATCTGATTTTTCTTTTCTTCATTTTTATTCATTTATTTCATTTTTTTATTCTTTACCTTTTTGTGTCTGCCATATACCTTGCCATGACAGTTCCTTATACGAATTCGGAATTCCTTGGATATTGCAACACTACCTTATTAAATTTCAAGGCTCAATTTTTTATCATTGTCATGTCCCCTGGAATGGTACCAATAATATTAATTGATGTTAGGTACCGATATAGGGGGGACGTAAATTGAAGATTTAATTAAATAGACTTTACATTGCCATTGTCTTTGAACGCTTTATCCACCATTTTCTACCTATGACCCTACGTTCAAAATAGTTCCAATTCATTTAGAATTTAATTGGGATCCAATTTCCTCTGTATGAAAATACAAATTGATGGCGGCTTACTTCCGCAACACGAATTAACTGTATATGTCCTTTTGCTTTCCTACTGGAATTACCATTCCATAGGATATAAGCTCTAAGAGTGTACTTCCTTGCGAAATTAAATTTAACAAAATGAGATACCTCTTGTATCATAAAGCTAAAAGAGCCTGTGATAGATTTTTTAAATTCTGATGTAATCATTATCAATTATTACCTACGTTAATATTATTGTCTAAAATCTAATGTAACCATTTGAAAAATGCATTTATCTACTACCTAGTCAAAGAAGAACTTAGTTTAACTTGTGAACTGAACAAACAAATCAGATTGGAAACTTTGATATCTCCTCAACGTTCTACGGTGTGAAGTTTTAAATCTCTTGATGCCAATGTAGAATATTATTTGTTGCCTAAATTGTTTACTGTCTATTATATCGTTTGTATATTGTCGTTTAATTATTGTATACTCTAGGTGTAGTTGTTAATTGATGCATGGACCTTCCGTTTTTGAAGGATTTAATACCCTGTTTTTGTATTATTACTTTCTCCCGAGAAAAATACCTAATTATTTGTGGGTTTCATTGAACAAAAGTAACAACCGATGTTTTTTGAAAGCCGACAAACGTAAGTATGATGAAAATGAAGAAGTCTGCCAATTCACTAACTTCTTATTTGTAACGCTACGTGAGTAAAATCTATCGTTATTGTCTTTGTTGTTTTCTAATCGAACTACCCCTGCCCAACCATGCACATCGAGAACATTTTCTCGTTACTAACGTCTACTCGCTCACAAGAAGTAGGTACATCGCATCACCTAATAGTATACCTACCATACAAAAATGCATTCTATAAATCCCATCGACTTTTAAAAGGAGTTCCTAATGATAGGGAGATAGAGATGAGGCGACTTAAAGTGAACGGAAAGCGCTAGTCCCCACGTGCGGGTAGATGAGGCGCCTTATCTACAATAAGACAAGATTTATCCCAACCCTATTCATAAGACGCCTTATTCCAACTGACATATCTCATCTCTTCCTCCTTATCGCAAAGTAACCTTACACACTGATAACAGTGACATTAATTTCTTGTTGGTTTTAATTGTGGTTCTCATTCGCCTTTCATGCCTGTGTTACTTGAAGATATAGTGCCCGAGATCTAAGAATGAGCATAGAGCCTCGCCTTGAGGAAGGCGGAAAAGGCTAACCAGAGTTACCAACGTGATGGTACAACATTACCTTCTGTACATAGAAGCCTCATTGTATGCTTAACGTCCAGTTTGTAAATATCGAAGTGGTACTGGAGACCTGAACTCAGCTTTCGAAGTTCTGGTTTTATTTCAATTTTTTGAAATGGGATTTTTTGCCTGTTGGATTTTTTGGTATGGCTTGTTAACTGACTTCTCGTCTTACACCTTACTTGAGTTCTTATATATATATATTTTTTTTTTTTTTTTAATCATTTTTTTTATTTTTAAATCACCGTTTTTAGCGAATTTCCAAAGAAAGAATGAGCTATAGATGGCTTCAAATTTTTTAATGTGCCGGAGGGGGGGGGGGGGGGCTAAAATTCTGTATCATACATCCGTACATCAAAGAACACAATCCTAGATTTTTACGGGTCGATCCCAGCCTTAGGCATAACGCGGAATGCGTGTAAGGCCAAGGCAAACACCTGGGCCATCAAAGATCTAAAAGAGTTATGGAGAAAAGAGGACAGCAGGTATAGACAATCTAGGATGTGCATCTCTGGCTGCGATAAGAGTCGCTCAGACTGGATTATATCACAGCCTAGAACGCAAATGAGGAAAACGCAAACGCATTGCATTTTAGCTTTAAGAGGACCCTTTTTATGTCCAAGGCATCTTCTCCACTCTGCGAACGTGGAAACGGAGATAATTATCAGGTAAAAGGCCTGGGATTTCTTTCTACGGAAGCCCTATGCAGTCAGTCAGTCAATCCTAGATTTTAACGTCATAATGTATTTATATATTAAAATACCTACTTAAATTTACATATTTATAGGGCTTATTCCCAGATGATAATTCCCTTTATATATGGCGTGTAAATTTCGTTTCAACGCAGAAACATCCGTCATGGCAAAAGACAGGTCAAGCTCGTTGGCCTGCCCGATAGCTCCAAAATTTCAGGTCGTACGTTAGAGTGGCTCATTCAACGTCACCCGTTGGGGGACCTAAAGGCACACGACACCACCCTAACCTTCCTGAAATTGTAACCTCAAAAAGACCTTCCTGGTCACCTCAAAATTACTCGAATACTGGTGAAGTAAATAATAATAGTTTTTCTTCAAATTCCCCATCAGTACCTACTAATTATGTTGATGTAGCGGGTAGGTTTTTTGAACACCCCTCAAACTTGGTTATTTTTCGTTTCAAGTCGCGTAGAAACCGATCCTGGTTCATTGTCATAGAGATAAATACTTGTTCATACTTCTTGATAATTTACCCTACGGAAACCCCAAAAACATGAAGTTCATAACGACTGATGACCTATAAGTGCAACTGAACCGCGGTGTTCCACACTTGATCTTTGCGTTAAATCAATGCCCTGTTTACGAATTGAGAACTAAAAATGAGAAATTAGCCCGTATTTGTACTGAAACTAACATGAAAATCGAATTCAAGATTGAAAATCGGCGTTTCATATCGAAATGAAGAAGTTGATAGTCAACCAGTAGAAAACAAGACAGCTGGGGGGAAAATATCGCGTTGCCCAACCACCGTTAACGTGACATCAAAATTAAGGCAACCGTCCTCCCTGTTCCTTTTGGGTCAGCATCTTCATTTGCTCCCTCAAGACTACGGTAACGGGTGACGTTAAGTTGAAGTCGCCAAAAGCTCTCTAATAGAGATAATTCGACCCTCTTGACTTTATCTGGTTAGTATACGGTGTGGCTCACCCCCAGATGATGAAATCCCCAAGCACCTTGTCCCAATTGACTTATCGTTTAGGAACTCTAATTTCTCAGATTTAAAAAAAAAAAAAAGTGTGCAAGTTCCTTATTATTTATTTATTCATTTGCACAGGCAGATACCAAATTATAAGGGAAATACAATGATTCATAGGCTTCGAGTACACATTAAAAAAGTTTCTAGTCATGCAGCAAGACCGTATGACTTTTTTTTTGTTGTATTGAATGTATGTCAAACTGTTTTGAAGATTGAGTAAACCAATAAATTTAGACAGTGGTTATGTATTTACAACGGTTCATATTGAAAATATAAACAAAAAACGTCTGCCAAATTGGTTGGGCAGTACTTATAGCTTCCTCACTTAGTGTAAAATCACTGTGATAATTAATTGAAGACCAATTATGCGTTGCGATGAAATTTATATGGTACCATTCTTAAGCAATTACCCACTAACCTATACATTTCAGTGATATCTGATAAATCATGAGAAATCAGAATTCCAGGTAATTCATGTTTGCGTATGTGCATACATACCCTACCTTCAATCTATAAAGGTAGGTCTGGAGAAGCAGTACCAAACCGTTCGAGGCTGACAACACTAAAGCTTCCCTTTCACGATCCTGCTGCAGGAAGTGAGGGGAACCAAAAACTTCCCTCTCTTCTTGCACGGGAGGCGTGCAGGGCGTGTGTGGAGGCCTTCCTGCTGCAGGTGTACTGCAGAGCTCGTCAAATGGGTTTCCCATCGGACCATCCTGGGGTCAGGGGTCTCCCACCCTATCAACCTGCTAGGTCCGAGCGTGTGAGGAGCTGCTGGAAGACCTTCCATGTTCTAATCACCCGCCAACACAGGAAAATAGATTACCTCAGAATACCGTATACTGGCGGCAAACCTTCGGTTTGAGCTGGGAATGACGGATTGCGTATGGAGAACGGACTCTGAGGCAGGAGAGCAAAGAGGGGAACTTCGTTGCTCTCCCCACCTGCAGCAGGATCGGGAATGGGCCGCTTGAATTTCGGCCATTCCGAGAGACTCACAACCAGTTCGAGGGAGTCTTGGAACCTCAAGTTCGTTGTTTGTTGAAGGAGTCCAGAACCGTTAAGAATTAGTTCGTGATTAGTTAAGTGATTCGAAATTTTTGCCAGAACTTTTAGTTCGAAACTTAACTTATCACAGATTTAAGACACTTGTCTCCCACAAAGGCCCAGTTCCTGCGGCTTGACGATTTATTTACTTTGGTGCTCCCTTTTGATTTTCTTTTCTTTTTAACCGGTTGAATTTATTGATAGTCGACGTTAACCGTAGCAATGTCCGATTCCTGATATTGATGACGAGGGGAACGTCAACATACCCGAACTATCAGACGAACATGAAGTGGTTTAGGTAAAATGTAACCTTAAACGTCTGTTCTTAAAATCAGAATTTCCTTGAAAGGATTGTCCCACAGTACAGTGACACCGAGTTTATTAAGCAATTTCAAATAATCTTTTGCTTACCTTTCATTTCTCTTCCAGAGAACGCTGGTAGGTGCTTAAAAAATAGAATAAATAAAAGTATACTGGTGGCGAAAGTTGTGATGATGATAAATTTTACTTGTTATCTCATATAAGTATGGTCCGAAACCATCCAAACTAGTCCGAAAACCGTTCAGGAAACTGAAGTTGGAACTAAGTCCCGAACGCCTCTATCCCTCCCCTTATCAGTGCCATTGGTTCTGGTTTGATTCCGATCTGAGTCTCTTTCTCTGGACAAATCTCAAGATATGGGTGAATCCACGAAAAACGTCAAATTTGATCTGACCGTCCCAACGAAGTTTTTTAACCGATTTTCCATTTGTTTCTACCTTATTGTCTTAACATTGCCTTCCTTATGAGGTGAGCAAAGTGGGCACACACAGTTATAAATACTCTATCAGATATTCATGTTTTAGTAAAACCTGGTTCCAGGGGTGAGAGCTGTCCAGGGGAGAGAGAAAAACTGTACTTTTCAGTCAAAATTCTCATTTATATTTTTATATAAACATACTTCAGTCTCATTTAAAAAATGTTAATCACATATATATTACATCTTATCAAACTATTAGGAATTTTATGTGAACAGCCATAATTCCAAGTTGAAAAACTCAAAATACAAGAGTGAAAAAAATGAAAATACAAAAACTGTTGCCAATAAACTTAAAACGTAGCAACGTTATAGTTTGACATGGTGTTTGTCTAAAACATGCGTTTAAAACTAGGTCTCCATGTTGGTTGACTTGAGAGTGACTAGGAAACAATTCAAAACATTAGGTAAGCATGCAAAATAGGTACCTATCTACACAAATTGGCGCTTGTTCACTGTAATTGTTTTTTTATTACGAAAACGGTTTGATTTGTGAAGCGGAGGTTAAATAATTTGAATAGGTAATTTCTATACTTTACACTCTAGGAAGCTGTAATTTCGTTTGTAGCCTCTTTAGGACATTTACTTGACGATGCTCAGGGTCCGGATCAGATGTGTGGCTCTTAAAGCTAATTTCTATGCTTTACACTCTAGGAAGCTGTAATTTCGTATGTAGCCTCTTTAGGACATTTACTTGACGATGCTCAGGGTCCGGATCAAATGTGTGGCTCTTAAAGCTAATTTCTATGCTTTACACTCTAGGAAGCTGTAATTTCGTATGTAGCCTCTTTAGGACATTTACTTGACGATGTCCAGGGTCCGGATCAGATGAGTGGCTTTTAAAGCTAATTTCTATACTTTACACTCTAGGAAGCTGTAATTTCGTATGTAGCCTCTTTAGGACATTTACTTGATAAATCGCTCTTGATTTATCACGAATTTATTTCGTATTTTTTTTCGTAGTTTCATACTTTTTTTTCTTTTTTTTTCAAGTATTAGGTAAGTTTCTTTATACACTTGAATTGAGAAAGTTATAGTCGCTCTTTAATGTTAACAGTCTTGGGAAAGACGAGAATATTTTTACTCTGTTTTATTACTCATGGGAAGGATCGGGCATTATTTCTACTACATCAGTTTCACGAATTTCACTTTCATCGTTCTCCACTTTCACGAATTCCTCCGTAGATCCAAAACTTTTGAACCCATTCACCATTAAATTGCCACCTTCGAGAAGTTCTTCCACGCAACATATATATCTGAAAGTATGAATAAGATTTCGTTTAGCGAAACTGTAGAATTTAACCAAAAGATATGTTCCAGGAACCATCACAGTGTATCCTGCGGTTGTTGAATGTCTTCTATCAAATACAAATTTTCTACTGTGCAGTACTGTAGTGGTATATTAGCATGTAAAGTTTCAAGATTCTCAGGAAATGCATAGATTCCTATAGTAAACTTGTCACACTCGTAACAAGTGAAGCAGCTGAAACTATTCATCTTCAGTTGGGTAGCGACTGACCTAGAAAACAACCACCTGGTGGACTTTCATAGTTCCTCTGAATGACTGGATTAAAGAAGGGATCATTTCTGCTAGAGACAGAACATCTTCTTCATGGACAATTTCCAATAGTATTTTCCTTGAACTATTCTGTAATGTCACAAACGACCTGAAACTATCTACGTCGTTTCCTTGAGCCACAACCTCATCTGCAATTCTCTTCAGTCAACCACCTATACGATCAGGTAACTTTGATCTGTCTCTCTTCACTTTACGCCTTCCTGATTTTTTCTGTTTCTATGGACAACGTTGAGGACTGTGAGCTTGAACCTGTAGCTGGTGGTGTGGATGGGGTGGGCATGGTGTTTGAATGACCAACGTTTGGTGCTGCTCCTGAACTTGTTTTCTCCCTTAAAATCTTCTTCTTTTTGTAAGCTTTCTTTTTCTTTTCTCGCCATATCTTTCTGAAAGACCTCTTCTCTCGTTCACTCATGTCACCTACTTCATTTTCTTTCTGAATCGCTCTCAGCACAGGATCACTCTTTATCTTCTCCAATATCAACTTTTTTCTTCGTCAGCTTTTCTGCTCAACTTTGCTTCTTTCCCTCCATTTCGTCTAACCTAAAAGAAGAAATCTCTATTGAAACTATCTCTCTCTCCCCCTCAACTAATCTGTATTTTTACTAAGGGATTGACTACTTGATGTTATGTAATTTTGAGATGCGAGCTTGCTAGCATCCAGAGCACCAAACTATACACATCATTCTGACCTACATTTCCAACTAATCTGAATTTTTATTAAGGGATTGAATACTTGTTGTAGTGCATTTTTTAGATGCGAGCTTGCGAGCATCCAGACCACCAAACTATACACAGCATTCTGATCTATTTTTCCACAGTGTACTTGAAAATGATTGGCGAACAGTTTTTAGAACAGCAGAACAAATATCAAGCGGTAGTGAATTAACAGAAACAATAAAAGGGCTGGTAGTGAATTAACGGAAAAGATCCGAAACTATCTCTCTCTCCCCCTCAATTTGCAACTTGAATAGTGTACATACACAACTAAGTGTACGTACGCTAAATATATATTTCAATGGTATAACAAGTTGGTTTCAACTAATGACAGAGTGAATGGAGAAAATTAACGATTAGGTACGAACTCTAGGGGATCTCGTTAAAAGTCACTCCATTTTATTAAAACATTTGCCAAAATGATGCTGATTCTTTTCTACGTACATGCTGATCTGCTAGTAGGACCTATGGTTATGAATTACTTACTAAAAATATGTCAAACAGATTAGAAAAATAATAATGAATTTAAAATTCTCTCTACCCTGGGCTGTATCTCTCTCCCCTGGTCTTTAAACTTTCCATAGAGGCCAGGGTAGAGAGAACCAAGGTAGAGATAAATTAAAGCAAAAACTTGATTGAACCTCACACAACAAGTAAAAGAAAATATGGTGTTTGGGGATCTTGTTTGTACCGTACACAGCATCCCAATGCTAATGAAAGTTATAAGAAATGACTTACCACCGTTCAATGGTGAATACCAGGGAAGAGAGGTTGAATAAAACCGGAATCCACTTTTCACATTATCTCACATCCAACATGAGGACTAAACTGAGGTTTCACAAGTTAAGGTTTGGCAGAATCACTTGGCGGCTTCTTGCAGTGTTGCCACACAGTGTTGGAAACAAAAAAGTCCCTTTTTTCAGTGATTTGGAGGGAGGTTTGAAAATGGCCAGGGTAGAGAGAGTATACCCATGGGACATTAATTGTGCTGTAACTCCCAACCAGGAAATCTTTAAGAAAAAATGAACCTGTAGGAGTAAAACCTAATGAGATTTTAATTGA
The DNA here is from genome assembly GCA_030762985.1 of Adelphocoris suturalis. NCBI lineage: Eukaryota > Metazoa > Arthropoda > Insecta > Hemiptera > Miridae > Adelphocoris > Adelphocoris suturalis. The sequence goes on from CM061043.1 coordinate 72,542,952, forward strand.
ATAAATATTTTTCCCCAGCTCAAAACACAAGGGAAACACAAACAACAATTGATGAAGTGGTAACCTTATAGAGTGGGACAGCCAGGGGAGAGAGGTTTTTGATGTTTGATTACTGATTCAGAAAAAAATAAATTTGGCACTGGGTGAGATGTACCAAAGAGAGAACTGTACACAAAATTTTTCCCCCATCCAATTATAACAAACAGAATGCCCTAAAATATGACGTTTTTCATGGATTCACCCCTATATGGTAGACCAACAGACACAGTCCCGGAGGACCATTTCAGTCTCGGAATTTTGTCTGTAACAACCAATTACAGGTTTACGACCAACAGCAATGAAATCAATGGGGATGCCATCCCGAGACATTATACCCTCCAAATTTGAATACAATCGGACCAATAAGAAATCGATATTTCGGGAAATGCACGTTTGCCCATGTGCACATACAATTCATCCGAGGGTGATGGAATTGATTGAAGATTGTCTAGGGCCTAACTAGCACAATATTTGAAGATTTCATAAAAATCAGTCCATTAGTCTCAGGGCTTTGCTTGTCGACCAATTTTAGTTTTGCGCATACGCAACAGTTATACTCTCAAATAATCGTTGTATAATTCAGAGGCACCATCTTGAAACCTACACACAACTATCCCCTAGCTTGATCGAAATCATACTATAGATCTTAAGAAATTAACATTATATTGCTCACAAGTGACTATTGATCCAACGGTAATAAAAATTATAGGGGGCATCTAATAGGTAACCTGTGCAATCTCTTATCAATATCGGACTAAATCTTAGCATAGTTTTGGGAATGACTAGCGCTAAAAAGCAAGAACAAATTTTGATTGTGGAGAGCACAAGTTTTTTCTATTTCTTGCATGTACACAAAGCTTCCCTACCTTCAGTAGCGAGGGAGCAACATAGGCAACGTTGAAAAAGCCAAAGGGTTCGAGGATAATAATAGTCTGTATTCTGTTTATTCAAAAATAAGTTTTTATTTTTTGGTCATCAAGTACTACAATATAACGTGATATATTTCGATTTAAATGCGCCCTGCGACCAGTCCATCTTCGAAACCACATTCGTCGGAGCCCCTAAGGATTTTGAAGGTGCCCTTGTCACCCCAGTCACTGTTCCAGGAGTTGGCAACTAGCCAGTACGGGGTGTCGTTCTCAGTTCCCCATCCAATGATTCGTACTGCATGGCCTCCAAGAGCACTTCCGGTGACGTGTTGATATACTCCTGCAAAAGCAAATTGGTGTTAAGCAATATGTCTAGTAGAGTGCCCGCTATTTTGAGAAAGGTGGGGTTTTGATGACCTCCACCCGAAATTTGGTTTAAAATGTCAAAAAAATAACCCCTGAATCTTTCCAGATTTTTTGCATAACAAAAACTGGTTTTTGAAATATGCTTTTTTGCCAATATCAGACTTTTGAATATAACTTTTACAAACTTCTTTGTAAAATTGTGAAACTTCGTATAAAAATTAAATTGTGAAAACTCCGTTTTCGGGGTCGCTGAACTCGAATATGCAGTCAAAACAAGTCGACAGCAACAACTTTTGACAGTTTTGAATCTCAAAAGTCATGTCAAAAATGACATTATTTCAAAATGCATTGTAAAATTATGAAAATTCGTATTTTTACATTTTTGTTAGAATTTTGATTTTTGACAGCAAATTCGAATTGAGCGACTCAGAAAACATAAGAATACGAATTTTCATAATTTTACAATCAATTTTGAAATATTGTAATTTTTTGACATGATTTTGACGATTTTGAGATTCCAAACTGTCAAAAGTTGTTGCTGTCGACGTGTTTTGACTGCATATTCGAGTTCAGCGACCCCAATAAACGTAAGTAAGTATTTGTTATGCAAAAAATTCAGGGGTCATTTTTTTGACATTTTAAACCAAATTTCGGGTGGAGGTCATCAAACTAACACCTTTCTCAAAATAGCGGACACCCTAATGTCTAAGTAATTCAGTAGGTACATTTTAGATATTCATACTACCCCACTTTATCAAAATACGAACTTGAAGGTTACAAAGAACAGTTGAGCTTTGAATACATTTAGACACAGACTGTAAACTGATGAATTGATTATAGCCCTATAATAAGTAGGATTCCGATAAAGAACTTAAAAATCTGAATGATTCTGATAAAACATAAGAAAAGTAGAATTAGAAATAAAATTGCATCAAGGAAACTGGTTGTACCTATTGGAAATTATTTGTACTAAAGCAATGAAAAAGGGTTTATTACTTTGGACAACCCACACTATTGTTAAGGATTTGAACAAACCTGATTTGTAAGCGACGAAATCAGCGTAGACAGTAAATCCAGCTTCAATAGATCCGTATTTCAAGATGTCTTCTTGAGCAGCTTCAACCGAATCAAAGCCGTACGAAGTACTGGCTGAAAATTATGTTAAACATAGTTAATTAACTCAATAATTGCTATTATTTGTTTACTGTTTCATATGGCCTTGCTCAATTTATTATACAGGTTTAATAACATGTAGGTTTTCTAAGAGCTAAACAAAAAGTTTCATATAGACTTGACCATAGTCTGAAAAACAGAAAATACCGTGTAAATGGGATATAGCAAAAAATTGTGAATTGACCCAACCGAATCACTAAGATTGATTTAGGAATCTTTGAAGTAATGTGTAATTTTGTAACGTATAATTAGGTACCTTTATGGTGGTCCCTCTCAAAGGACTTGGTGTATTTGGAGTTTATACATTCTGATTGACATTCAGGTGTGGCAGCAGTAGGAAGGGAAGAACACTGAGGCCTAGATCCTTTAATGTGGTGCTCACATGGCTCCATCAAGTAGGGTTGGCAACCCTGTTGGAATGAATATGTACGTGTACATTGAAACTTTTCAAAACGTATAGAAAAAGCCAAATAATTACTGTACCTAATACATAACTGAATAAACGGACTATGTTAAACTAGAAGGAGAAAGTATACCACTCCAGAGTTGTAGTCTCCACCAGTTGCAATTCCATTGCTAACAAAATAATCCCAGGCAGCACTTGGATATCCACCATCGCAACCATCACCACATTCGTCGCAGCACGATAGGAGTTCTTCAGCAGAAAGGGGTGTGGTGAAAGTTCCATTGGAGGCGATGCAGACACGGTCAGAGAATGCAGAGGCACCTGCTACTGCCTGAAAATTAACGAAACTGCTGTTAACTTGGATTAATAAGGTGATTAGACATCTCAAAATTTGCTTGATTTCTTGAACTGTCATAGACATCATTTAAGGGATTGAACTTTAAGCAATTAGTGGTAAAAACAAGCTGAGACATTACATGGGTAACCCTAATTTAATTTTTCTTTCAACCAGCAAATCAAAATTTTAGCTACGAGCCTAAAGAGCCCAAATTGACAGACAATACTAAAAAACCAAATATAATTCAACCTCGCTTGTTTATACTTCTTTGGAAATTACTCGGAAACCCCTATAGGAACTATAAAGATTGTTCAATTTCATTTTGAACCTAAGAAACATTTTTATATTAAAGCAAATTTAAGTTCCTTTGTTGGAATGAATCTTGGGAAAACAGAGTTTTCGAAGCTAAACAGAAAAATCGACTAGTTCCCCGTATCTGGAGTAACGTTAGATGGTTTTACGAATCCCGAAGTCACATTGATTTCCTCATTGTCTTCGCGCCAGTTTTGTTATCAAAACATTAGTAGTTTTGTAGTTCTATTCTTCACTGTTACTTCATTCTCTACCTATCTACGTTTTCTGTTTGGAAATGTCTGTGATTTCGTAATTGTTTATCATTTTTTTCAACGTTTTCCACTTGTGACGACTCAAGATTTGTGCTGGAGAAGTTCTGTATGTTTGCTGAACATGAGGCTGAACTGCTGAGCTACACTTGTGTGTTGGGCAATCAGCCACACACAAGGCCGCATCGCATCAGCCGCACAAGGCTTGCTTCAGCCGTATTTTTAGGAACTCCTATCTGTACTCTGACCTACCTCGATCAGCAAGTCAGGGTGGCCGCAAGTCAGGGAAAACCTGGAAAAGCCAGGGGATTTTAATCGTCGGGAAAACTCAGGGAAATGTCAGCGAATATCTTGAAAACGGATGATGCAAATCAGGGAATTTCAAACATTCTTACTTGAATTTGAGTTGTCCTCTCACCAGGCCTAAATTCTCAACCGATTTTCTTTGCTTTCATTTTCGACTCAGACATCTATGTTGTTATACAGTGTGTTACCAGGATTTTGAAGTTTGCGTTGAGAGAAGGGAAATGGGGAGTTCAGGGAGTTGGTACCGTTAGTTCTATGAATTTATGGAAAAACACAGGGAAAGACATAAGCTTGACCAGACGAAGATGACTGCAATAACGGTCGAGTGTGGAATGCCAGAGAACGATAAAACGAGATAAGGACCGAAAAGGCGCAATAAACGCGAAAATGTTTAACAAGGAAGGAGGTTACTTTGCTCTCTCAGTTCACCGGAACATAGAATTCATCCCGTAAGTTTGCGGGCTATTCAGTACACCGCAAGAATTTCACGGGCATCAAGAAAATCGGTTTCCCAGGCGAATGCGCAGATGCGCGATAAAATGTTACGGGTATCTGATTCGGTTGACCGTAAGTACGACGGTAGCTTGAAGGAACTCTCTAACGATAATATATGAAATGTAGAGATAAACAATAGATTACTAAATGTACGAAGGAGCTAGTACCTACTTACCCAGCAAGATCCGCAGTTGCCTTGGTCAAGAAGATGGGAAATGGTTGGACATTGGGGCCACTGCTTTCTGGCATCAAACTCTTCAGGAAGGTCTATTCCTGAATAAGACATCATCCTTAGGTTCCCATTTGCACCCAACTTTGCACCCATTAAACCTTTGAAATAGCTAAGAGGAGTGTCCGGTGCAAAATTGTTCCCTGCCTGTAGAAGAAAACGGCATCAGACATTAATATGAGATGAAACTGAACTTGTTGCTGAAACTGTAATAGGAGTAGGTATTCATTGTTTATTAACTTTGATATCGAATCGTTGAAACTTGAGTTTCGACAGGTTAAAATGTGCATGCGCTTAGCATTTTAGGATTCGCTTTACATTGGTCTGAAGCCTTCAAAAGTCGAAGTTTTGATGTCGAATCATCGAAAAGTAGCAACAATCCTGTTGGCTGTTTAGTGAAACGACACGATTGTCGTACTAGTTATTCAAGACAGGAAAGTTGTTCAAACTCTCGAACTCAAGAGTTTCTAGATTGTTAAGTTTTACATTTTTAATGTTTTATAAATAATTTTATCGTTTATTTATAACATGGTTAGGAGGTAACCTGCTCTGATTTGGCTTCACTAAGTCTTGCAAGGGACGCTACTTAGCATTTTTATTTTCGACATGTCGATGAAGGGGCTGGCTCCATGACACCATCTCTTTTTCGATGAATTCTATTTTCGGAATAAACCATGCCTACTCCTAATACATTTGTAAGGTGTGATGACAATGAAACCATACAATCACTGACAATTTTCTCAAAATGGTATATTATAAAAAATACCAAAGTTGGTAGAATTTTTTGTTGGTGCAATTGTTGAATGAGCGTTACCCACTATTCATTTTATATTTTTGAATGGAAGAAGATTCCATCTAAGGTAAGGACACACTTATCCGCATCGAAGAGCGGAAATTACTATAAGGGAGTTAAGGAGTGCGATCCCCCCCCCTCTTCCACTCCGAAAGAGCGAGTGACGTTTTTCACTAGTAGTTCTCTCATCGTTGCGGTAGCTCTGCTCATTGATCGATATCCCAAAGTTAATTTCGATTGTCCAAGAATATGAGGAACTTTATAATTTGAAAAAGTAATCAGCAATTATGTCCTGAATTAAATTGATGGGACAGCAGTGTGACGAGACCAATAAGAAAATTTTAGAACACTCAGCCGAACTCGAAAATTTGGTCAATTATGGGCATTTTTCACCAAAAAATCGATTTTTCTCACACATTTATGATTCTTAGAGATCGGTTATAATGGCGTAGTACCTACTTTTATGGAGCTTTTATATAGGGTCTTCTCAAAATAATTCTTCACGTGCGCCACCAGATTCTATGAATTCAAACAACACAGGTATTTTACGCTGACACTTTCAGTTTCCATTATTGAATTAATAAAAGCGGATTGCAGGTGCACCAATTGTTTCTAAGAATTCCGAAATTCTTGCAAACTAAATCATTAGGGAATGCCTCGAAAATTTGAGGTATAGCCTTTGATTTCAGTTTAATTGTTTCACAACGTGTCTTTTGTGTGCAGTTCCTTTTTGCCTACATGTCCTGGATAATGTCCCAGTACATTAATTTTTCTTGCATACATATGTATATAGATTACGTATATACAATAAAAATATATGTGCCTCCATACATACTTCTCGAAAGTTCAGTTTTTTGCGAATATTCGTAGAAAATGAAGCTATTGCAATGAATCAACAAATTTTAAAAGTAAATTTTTCGAACGGTTCTCCTTAGAATTGAGATGAAATCCCTTTCTTGTGGCGAAAAATCAATCTAAATGAAAGGATGAGCCCGTTGGCCTGAACTTTTGGAGCACATTAATTTTGTCAAATAATGTAAAAAAATTATCATAAAAGATCACTAAAAATGGCCAAAAACTGCTACAAAAAAACCGGTACATTTATTTATTTATTTGTATTTTTGATGAATTTTGGCGATAAGAAGTTGGGTGTGGGGAGGCGAATACTCGGAAGGGGGAAAGTTCCGAGATGGCGAGACCTTCCCCTACGATCCAGTGTTTGCACTTCAAGAAGAATATCAATGCTTGCCGACCGTACGATGCGGATAAGTGTGTCCCTACCTGTAAAAATTTTGGCATCAACCTCTCCTACGATGAGTAATTTTCTTTCTCTGATTTTTTAAAGCTTCGCGCACGAATGACGTCAAAGCACCCCTCCCGCTTGGCCGGGACCCGCCTGCCACCCAGTGTGACGTCACAAGTGCAAACTTTGAAAAGTCATATAAAGAAAATTATTCAAAGTAGAAGAGTGAAGGTGGTATCAAATTTCTTAGAATGGAACCTATTTGCATTTAAAAATAGTTTAAATACCTCATTCGGGGGTAGTGATATTTTGTGAAATGCAAAAAGAAAATGCAAATGTTGATGTTGGAAGCCAAAAAATGTTTCACGCTCCTACCAGAATACAAATCTTCCCAATCTTCAGTAGTGAAGAAAACTGTATGTGCTTACTCGACTGAAATCACTGTTTAAAGCGTATACCTACTTACCGTCCAGGTTGTGTGAGCGTTGTTAACATCCTTAATGAGCTTGTCCATGTCAAGGATCTGGTAAGACCCGGCATGGGCCATCGCGAGAATGGCGAACCCCACCAATGCTAGTTTCATCTGCAATGATTAGTAGTATAGGTGTAGAGAAGTTGTCTAACCTTAACGTTTTGTTGTATCAAAAAATCAAGTTTGGTACAATGTTTGATTATTATGTGCAAACAATTTGGTTATTTATGTAAAAGCTACCTTCTTACTATTAGACGGACGTGAATCTATGGTGCTTACTGTGGTAAGACATTTACAATTCGCCATTAGGAGGGAGAGTTGCTGCTCAATCGATTTTCTTTTTGTTCGATCCCAATCGTAGTCTAGTTGTCCAAAAATTCACGGAAATTTAGGATTTGTCATCGGGAAGGGGAGTGGAGGGGATAATAGCCGTTCGTAATTAGCGCTGTCCAAGTCACAGTTTCGACCGATTTTCGTGATTCTTTCTTGTTCAATTAAGAATTCGGTCCTGTTATGCAGCAAACCCAGAGAGTTTCAAATTTATCATCGGTGGGAGTAAATGGAGGGGGTAATTCCGAGAAATCTTTTTTTATTTTTATTTTTAATTCGGGGATTTTATTTTGATGGCAGATTTTCGTGAGGAGTGATGGTAGGCGAAAGAGGTTCAATATGTTTGTTTATGTGCTTACAGTTTGGTTATTTATGTGAAAGTTACTTACTTATTGTTAGACGGACGTGAATCTATAGTATTCTATTTATTATTTGTATGCAATAATAAACCGCATGCAAGATATTTACAAGATACCTAAATTACTCTTCAGCGACCAAACCGATAATGTCCTATGTCCTTTCCAATCCAACACAATCCAATCCAATGACCTTTTTGTCCGAAAAATCACATTAAAAGGCCCTGAAAGTCTCAATACTTCTTGGGTTTTTATCTCATAAAAGGATTGCCTACCAGTATCACTAATGTAATGTGAGAATTAACTCATATTGTGAAGATATGGACCAGGTAGTGCGAGGCCTTATACCACAAGTTATAACCCAGAAAACACTAAACAAGAGATTTCCTGAAATTATACATATTTTGAAGAAGGAAAAAAAACCGAAATGATAAGTTTCAGCAAATTTCAAAATTCGTTTAAAAAATTTATAATTGAAGTTTAACATGATAGCAGGAATTTTTTTTAGTGAAATGTTTGATACCAAAAGCCGTATTTAAAATAAGATTCAGAAATTCTAAACAAGAACGATCAATTAAAGGAACAAGCTCACCTTAATTCGTTGATGCGAAAGGGACTCCACCAAGGAAAATATCTTCGAAGGCATTTATATAAGCTCGATCCCAGCGATAAGGAGAATAATAACAAATAGGAACATTTTCATGATTAATAAAACACAAGTGCCAGTTAATTAATTAAACTGTGGAGTACGACGTAGGAGTAACGATAACATCATCAAAGGTGGTCTGGCTTCTGAAGTAGATATCGACACTTGAAAGCATTGCTAGGGAGGTCGGTGCGTGTAGTAAATAAGTGGGATAACCCAAATGGGAATAAGTGGATGACTGAATGGAAACTAAGATTGGGATTTATCGAGAGATGAAGAGGAACGTGTGTTTGTGAACATGGTCAACAATGTTTTAATTAATTTGACAAACGTAATCAAAGGTTAATTGTCCTAGGAACATTGGACGAGCGAGGATGGCTGGAAATTCAAGTGAGGATGGGGAGATGGTAGTCTTCTTCGATATATGATTCGGGAAAATGTAGACGTACCTAACGAATTTCGTATATACATAATCAGAAATCACGTGATATTTTCGACTTCAAGGGATACCATAAGGAGTACCCATTGACCTGAAAATGTGTTGACTATTTTTAAATGAAAGCAGATTTCATTCTGAAAAATTTGACACCATCCTTACTTTCCTCCGATAAGTGGTATAGTTATTAAGATTTGTAAGTACCTATTGGAAAATTGTGACGTCTTTCTATGCGGGAGGGGTACTATGGCGTAGCTGTTTGCCGAAACTGAAAATCATATAAAGAAACCGCTTATCGTAGAATATTGTGGTTGGTATCTGTATTATTAGAATTTCACCAACTTAAATTTGAAAATATAAAACAAACATGTGGGTATACCTCGCTGTACGAAAAAAAAAAAAAAAAAAAAAAAAAAAAAAAAAAAAAAAAAAAAATCAAATTTGTTTCAATAGATTCAAGGTACTCAAAACTCACTTGAAAAATGCTTTTCTGTGATTTTTACAAACTTAAAAAGAAAAACTATGCCATAAGTTTACCAAAAATGGAAAATTATTTTTGATTTATCCTTTATGCAGGATATTATTAACACTTCCTGCATAGATGATTCGAACTGCCAACAAGTGGTTAGCGGGTGGCGATTGATGGAAATTATGCCTCTAGCTTAATTTGCCATCCATACAGTGACATTTAATATACAGGGTGTCCAAAAAGTAACCCCCTCCCCCCCGTTTCCCCGCAATTTCTAAGGTATCAAAGTGAAACTCGGAGAGCGTTTTTGGAGTGCCTGATACTAAGCAAATGAAAACCTGAAAAAAATCCAAAAGTTTTTGGACAACCCAAGAGGGAAGGAGGATTGGATTCTGGGTGACTCCTCATTTTAAAGATTTTTTATGCTGAACACCATGATGAAACCAGAATTGCGATATCTTATGCTGTTCTCGAATTGATTCTGATGAACTATGAATAAGTAGGATTTTTCTACAGATAGGTACACATACTTATACATCCGAGAACGGAATAAGAAATTGCAATGGGGTATTACAGTGATTCTTTTTTATTTTTTTCTAGGTACTTTATTTATGATTAACGAAAATGGGGTCCATTTGGAGGAAAATACTCCATAAAACATTTGAGAGACAAGAGAAATTAAGATCGGGAGTTCAAAAAAAGGCTGGCTGAGAGTTTGACTTCAAGAGGGGAAGATCGGCAGGGCAGCTCGATGACCAGACATTTGGTACACAACATGTCCCCCTTCTGACCTGAATACAAACTAGCATCAACTGACAATGGAAATAAGCTCCCTTATGGACAGCTGAGTTCTGTAATTATTTATTAATTGTTAATGTAACCCGTGGTGTAGTAGATAGCGTATCGGACTTCTAAGGAGAGGGACACTAGTTTGATCCCAAGCGCGACATAAAATTTTCATGCATTCGAATTCAACCTCCGAAACATATTTTTAAACTTCATTATTCTAAATGTTTTAAATCATACTTTAAAACGTCATTTTGATCTATTTGTCTATAACTAATCTGAATTTTACTAAGGGATTGACTATTTGATGTTATGTTATGTTGAGATGCGAGCTTGCGAGCATCCAGACCACGAAACTACACAAATCATTCTGATCTATTTGTCCAACTAATCTCAATTTTAGCAGCGGATATAGATTAATAAAAATTGAAGCGCCAATTCATTCAACGGAACCAATTCGTATGAAAATACTATGGGAGAACGCAGTTACGATTCTACTGGGTAGGGGCGCACACAGCGTGACATGTGAACCCAACGTTAAGTAGCTCGATGCTGTGCAGGGTACCAACCAAATAACGTTGATATTCCATTGTTCCTTCGCAGAGGCGAGACCCGCTTTTCGCGCGAGCCCTCCCGACCCCTCTGCCCGAATTAATTTTGTATGTTTTCCGAGTGCACCCTGCACCCGTCTGATTCTTTCATTGCTTGTGCCTTCAAAACTTGACCGATTTCTATGAAAATTTGGCAGGATGTTCATTAAGTCCTCTAGTAATTAACTATCTACGTTTAATAATTTACTGATTTTTATTTTGCATATTATAAAGAGGTTTAGAGGAATTATTCGCTATTCCATACTTTTTTCTTCGGAGAAATTACAAAACCTGGATCATCTATGATTAAAAAGTCCTTAGTGTTGAGTCCGATGATATAGTTTGGTATACAACAGTACCTACTCCACTGTTGAGCAGGGAATGAATGGTGCCACCATCTCCTGCCACACCGTCGATGTAACAACGATGTTGTGTGCTGTAACAATTATACTAATCATTATTGGCATAACCATATCAGAACTCTCAACATCGATGACAAGAACATCGAGCATTTAAGCAACCACATCTGTAGCGTGAACGAGAAACTGTCCCATTCCCAAGTCGTTCCACGATAGAACGGGTACGCCAGTGTTACTAGTGGATTCTTCAGAAAACAACTTAGCATCGGGCAGTCCCTATGATCTTTTTTTTATTTTCAAAGGTGAGCTGACGTAGAGGTTTTTGCCTGTGACGTAGACGTTGTTCTCCCGCTGACCTTTTTTAATTTGCATTTTTTATTGGCCCTAGATGGAGTTTTGTGCGGAAAATTGGTAGGTGGGGGTTTTCAAGGGTGCTGAATCCGAATTCGAGGTCAACATTTCAAAGTCCGACCCATCGCAATACCCCATCCTGGTTTCACCATCATGTTCCAAAAAAAAAAAAAACCTTCTAAATGAGGTGTCACTCGGCAAAAAATGGAAATACCTACCTAATAATCCCTTTGGGTTGTCCAAAAACTTTTTTTTTCTGATTTTTATTTGCTTAAAACTTAGTATCAGGCACTAAAGGACTTTATAAACTCTCTGTGAGTTTCATTTCAATACCTCAAAAATTGTGGGAAAAAGTTAAGAGAGGGGGGGGGGGTTACTTCTGGGACACCCTGTATATGTTTAAATTCAAGAATCATTCTAGTACATTCAAAAAATAATTCCGATGAAGAAAAAAAAAAAATATATATATATATATATATATATATATATATATATATATATATATATATATAAATTATATTTAAATAGCAGTCCAATAGACAAAACTGCCATAGGAATTTAAAAACAGAAATTACGAAGTTGATGAGACATTTTACTCTGAATAATTCAATTGTAGGAGCCCGATCCAATCGGGAGGACCAATGACTACTTTTACAATACAGTACAATAGGTACTACTTCTTTGCCTAATAAGGCCCACGTCCGAATGACTAACTGAATACCTGCATAATTTGGTTGAGAGTCGTCAGGACTTGATGTTAGTATAAGTATTTTATGGAGAAAATCCTTATTGCAGCACATTCATACACTATTAGGTCTACTTAGATTTGTCACTCTCCTCTATTTTTAACATGTATCATGTTTTAGCCCTGGGGTCCTAGCAAATTTTGCGAGTCAATTTGTTTTCCGCGCACGAAACATATAGTGTTACAGTGATTTCCGTCTACAACCGAGTCGTTGCTAGGGAAATGGTACTTCGTCGTTTTTCATCCCACAAAATTCGTTGACCATTCGTTCGAAAGCTCTCGATTTATCCAACAATATTATGTTAACTACTGCGAAGTGCGTGTCCAACAAACTGAGTTATGAGCATGGTTATATAAATAATTGTTTACACACAGGTGATCATTCTCAATAATTGATATTGTGAACATGATTGCAACCGCTTGTTAATTTCGAATCAATATCGAGGAGAAAACATGATACATGGTTGAAATTTTTGGTTCTAGAACAGAAATAATTTTGTACTCAAGTCCTTTACTTCATTCTGTTATACACTGCTCCTTGTGATGTCGTATTTCAAATTTTGCACACTTCTCAGTCTCATTTGACGTCGAGCGATGGAGAACATCCTACAAGCAGCAACGAATCTGTACCTTCTCACTCTACTCAACTTGGCTTCTATGGAAAATATACGTAGACATCCCAGAAAAAGTAGGTGGACACGATTATTCTGTGTGGTAAGTTAGACATATGTACTACGTTATGTCCCAGGAAGAAGGGATCATAACAAATACAATGAATTCAATCAGTAGGTACCTTATTGATGAAGGAAAAATAAGGAACAAAATAATATAAGACAATTTTTGAATTGACGCAGAGGAAGGTGTTCTGAACCACATACTGAAGTACCGATGGTGGGGGGAAAAAGCTATAAGTAGGGATGGGAGTTTAAACGTCAATGTTTTCTTCTTTCATAAGTAACTCAATAATAACGGCCTCCATCTATGATCATTTACTTACTAGAATATTCTTGGAAGATATACAGGGTGACACACGAGTTATGCACCAGTGGTTAATCTTTAATCAGTTTCATTATCCTTTACAATCTGGGTAAAGTCAATGAACTTAGCCAGGGGGTGAGTCCGTCTGCATTCTAGTAGAGGGTGCGGAGGTTGATTTGGCTTTCAGAGAGTCCATTGAAAGACTTGCAGCTTATATGCTGAGCCAGTGTCATTCATCGTTCGACCAGTTAGCATACATCAGCAGTTCTCAACTCAACTTCCACCAGGAACCGCTAGTTGAAAATCTCGAGGCCCATGGGTTACAAAGTCAGGACTCCAGGATTCGTTTCAGAATACCTCAAAACGGATTTCAATAAACAAAATTTTTGAAAATTTTAGTCAATTTTTTTAAATCTCGCCATTAATATAATATGCCTATAATATAAACATTTCCCAACATTTTCTTCATGGAAATCCGTTTTGAGGCATCTATAAACATATATCTATAAATTATCGCTGTATTTGTAAACTGAATCCAACTTACAAAAGAAAATAAGTGAGAGCTCACAGTGAGTGAGAGTTTAAACTCAACTATTATATTATTATTTGTCAATCATTTCCTAGGCCGCTACAAATTTTCAGAGCACTTTATCAGTCTAGAAACCCAGCTGTTCAAGCACATGCTCCCATCCCCTACTTAGTAGTGAAGTACTGTAGTTTTTCGGTCACTTTTATGTTCTGCCGTGGCCCAGATCCTGTCTACAGAGCAGAGGGTTTTGGGCAGTGCTCGAAATAAATTTTCGGAAAAAATAAAAGCTCCAAAAATAATGACTCGAAATCGTAACTTTATTATTTTGTTCCGATGTAGAGCCATCCTGTAAGTTTCTCCATATCATCTCCATCAAATTCCACTCCACGGCAATAACGTTCCGGTCCGGAACTTTATTTTTCGTTCCAGTTTGGAACCATTCCGGCCGGGAATGAAATATTTTGTTCCATAATTTTTGAATTACGCCCTTATTTTTGTGCTCAAAGTAACAGGAAATGCTCAAAATAATGCTTGGAGACATTCTTTGATATCTAGTAAAGTTAAGAACGATAGAAAAAATCGTGGTATTCGCCCTAAGGAGGGTTCAAAGGGAAGCGTCTAGTACCACTGATTTCATTCGACTCTTTTTGTCCTAAAACTAATTTGGAAATTCATGAAATCGCCTTCGGACAGCCTTTTCTACAAAAAACTGGACAAAACCGGTCGTCAAAATTTGTAATTAATTTATTTTATTTTTTTCAGCATTTGATAATTCAAAATTCTCGCAGATTCCACTCGAACTTAATGCTGTTAGGGGGTAAAAAAAGAAGAAAACCACATCCTGTAGAGTACTTTGAATCGCCCGGACTGCAAAGACATTCTATTCAAGAATGACCCAGGTAATAGACCTTCAAGGTCCGTAGCGCCTCTATATTCAGTCTTACACAAAACCTATACATCCATTTCGGGCCTCCCTAGCCGCCTAAACCACAATATTCAGTCCTAATTCTTAAACTAAGCCTATACAGCCAGGACGAAAAAGAAAAAAATTATTTTTATTTATTTTTTTCCCACATTCCAGCGATTCTCAAAGATGTTGGAAGGGGGGGGGGGGGGGGTGTCAAAAATTTTAGTTTCTTGTAGAAGTGTCACTTTCTTTTACAGCAAAAAACTGATTATTCAGAAGTCTACATGAATAGGAATGGAACGACACCCCACACAGAGAAAACTATAAAAACCTCATTTTTTTACCCATTTTTCACCCATAAAAACCCGTGAAGTTACAAACTAGATGAAGAATCGTGTATAGCAAACGAATATAGCAAAATAGTAGGCGGAACAAAATCCACGTGAACGAAATTTTTCGTTCCATAGGGGAACGACATTCCTGGAACAAAAAAAAAAAAAAATCATTCCGGCTCGAAATGTTACTTTGTGGAACTTTAGAATTTTTTCCATTCCAGAACTTCATCCCGAAAATGCCTTTTTTCGTTTTGTTCTGGATCGGAACAGTCTGGAGGGAGGAAACGGAACGATATTTCGAGCGCTGGTTTTGGGTTTGAATCTAACATGCAGTAAATTGCTTGTTTCGTATTTCAATCACCGATACGTATTTTTAAATGTAATTCTGATCTATTAGTCCAACTAATTGTATTTTACTAAAAGGATTGATTTAGGACTTTTTTAATTTTGAGATGCGAGCATCCGAATCACCAAATTATACACATCATTCTGATCTATTTCTCAAATTAATCTGTATTTTACTAGAAGGACTGATGTATGGTATATTTTTATTTTTGAGATGAGAGCTTGCGAGCATCCAGACGACCAACTACACATATCATTCTGATCTATTTGTCCAACTAATCTATATTTTACTTCAAGAACTTTTTGTTATACAGCTTTCTGAAGATTTCCTCAAATTAGATTAACTTTTTTGGGGACCCGCTAGTGCGCTCTGAAACTGAAAATCCCTCATGGCCTTGGAAATGATAGGCAAGTCTGTATAATGGGGCGGGACTTTCGAGGATAACAAACTAACAAAGCAATGTTATTTCATAGCCAATGTATTTTTTCAATTACATGTTAACACAATATATTTTCAAACCTCATTTTGCTGTAACGATAGTAACATTAAAATACCTGAAAGTAACAAAATACGTTAAAGTAATGCACTACTTATTGGGAGGTATATAAAGTAGATATGCGTTTTAATTTTCAATGACTATGTGAGGCGAATTCGATTGTGATAAGTACAACCTTTCAGATACGTTCGATTGTTATTTGCCTAACGGACCATTCTTCTCCAATTAGATAGAGGTTTTTTGGAAACTTGATAACATGATGTATTTTCGATGTTTCAATTCAAATATACAGTTTGTTATAAGGATAAAGTGACTCGTGGTTTGAATAAAATTGATGCTGAAATTGGAATAATTCAAACACATCTACTTGTTTGTTATTGAGGACATCCAGCTCACAATTACTTATAGGTAAATAAGAATGGTCTATTGGAATAAGCTCGTCTATTATTGCTCGTTTGATAGTTGAAAATACCAGTAGTTTGAGGAGTCACCCAGCATGAATTCCAGAGACTGGACATTCACGGTTCACATTTGCCTCTCTAAACCCGAGTCACTGGAGTCTTGTTGTATGATCAATGATTGTGTATAACTCATAGATGTGCACAATCAGTTTTTGAAGCATGCAAACAGATTCTCATCTAGGTACTTGCCCAACTAATCTATATTTTACTGAAAGAATGGATTTAGGATGTTTAGCGAATTTTCTAAACAAGTGAAGGCATAGCAATGTTTTCTTAATTTTTCTTAATTCTTCAGTTTTCTTAATTAATCCAAGATTTTCTTAATGTGATTCAGTTCTGAGACATTCAGAAATTATGGGTACCACCTACTGGATTTCACACTTTTTAATTGCCTACATTAAATAATAATATAAACATTTGAAAAAATGTGTTAAAAAACAATAAAATGGGTAAACACGAATTAAAATTGTTAAATTGATATTTTTAGCAGAATATTCAGAAAAAGAGTACCAACTTTGAACTAAAACATTCAGAAATGTGTGCACAAAATTATGCTGAAAATGTGCTCAAATTCCGTTTAAATGTGCTAAACAAACCAATAAATGCTGCAAAAATGCTGAAAATTATTTAACAATGGTTTATTTCATTATTATTCGAGTATAACTCTTTCAGTCTAGTCTATTCACTCTATAAATGGTATTATTAAACGGAAGTCGGCACCTACCAGGAAAAAACTACGAAAACTTGAAATGAAATACCCACGACGTTTACTTCACTGGTCCGATCATAGGCAACAAAGGTTATAATAAACTGGAATTTGGGAAGAGGAAATTCCATTGAAACTATACCAGCTTGTTCTATCGTCGTAATTTTAAGGGAATTTCGACTATATTCATGCCTAATAACCTGTGTTAGCATGCTCTGATGTTGACGATTTTTTTCTCTGCCACATATTCAGTCCTTAGGCCGATTGAACAAATCAACTTACAGCAATCCAGGTGGTCCCATATAATGATTTTTTACCAAAGTTTCGTAAACTTTCGTCCAGCAATATGGAAAAAAGCTCTTGATGCGTTATTTATTCGTTTTTTTTTTTTTTTTTTTTTTGGATTCTACACATTTTGAAATATAAATAATTAAATTTTGAGAGGGTTGACCAATTATTTTTCTTGACCGAGTGAATTACAAAGGTTTTATATTGAAAATAATAAGCCAAAATTGTTTAAAACCGTAAACTTGGTTTGTATAGCAGAATATTATTTATATTATTTCAAAACAGTTCTATGCTATGAATTTAATGGTTAAAATTTTCATTGTTCCCAGAGTTCTTAAATAAAAATAAAAAATAAAAAAAATATAAAATACATGGGGGTAATTTACGAAAATTCGCTTATATATTAATGCTGCATGGCTGGAATTTTTTAGCTTCGTCTAACTGATGCGAACGTCTAACTAATGTCTTAGTATAATTATAGTGCGGTCTTCGTAGAAGACTCTTTACTTATGCAGCTGACATGTTTACACTCAGCACGGATTTTGAAATAAAAACGAAATTTTCGCTCTCTTAAATTGGCCATCCTCCGCCCTGCCCGTGCCCCGCAATGTTTGCAGCGTGTTCCTCACTCTTTGTTTCACCGCGCATGGATGCAATTCAATCTTGCCTTCAACAGTTTCATTTGCATTTTTTCTTATATTTTCGTACTGAAAATGGTGAGTTCTTGTTTCTTTTTTTATTTTTCAATAAGTTTTTCGGTCATCAGTTTCGATATTGAGTAAGTATCCGATGGATTAGAAGCACAAAAGCTACAAATCACGGGGACGGTCGGGAACTCCGCATGGTGTCGCGTTCACAAGTAAATTGGCTAATTTTTATTCAAGTCTGTCTCCTGCGAGCAATTAAGACTTGATGATACCTAATGTTTCTTCTCTCCTGTGAGAGAAATCCAAGAAAAAGGCACATGGACGGAGGCATCAGTCCCGATGTTAGGCCTGGCCCGAACCCAAGCGTGTCGTCCAACTCGGTCGGGGAAGTCTCATTCACAACACTACGGTTCGAATTCAAACAAAAGATCGTATGAGAGACCAAACGGGGACTAAGGAAAGCTAGACATAAATCTCATCGTCATCATCGTCCTCGAAGTCTCTAATGGGGTCCACTTCCCCCACTTATTTGGCTTCGTCTTCACCAATTCTCAGCCGATTCAGGTCCTTCCGACCTCCCTACTCTTCCTTCTCACCTCAAAGACATTATGGGAATAGACGACAAGCCACCTGTAGTCCTGATTTTCATCCACCCTACAGTGAGCTAAAAATGGAGACAAGGGATGCAACACAGGCTAAACTGTGTGCTCTTAGCGGAACTGCAACAAAAATACGACCCTTTGGTCCAAGCTGCCAAGTCTCCCCCAAACGGATCCTAGCCTTATTGACCCTGCGTTTGCCCCTCTGGAGGATCCATCGTCACGTAAGTCTCAGACAACAGTTAAACAGGCCTTATAAGCCATAGCTGAGGCTATTAATGTAGCTTCCTCGTCTTCTGTTCCAGACCCAGAGCAAAATCAAATTTGCACAGCCCTTCGGGATGCATCCAATTTATTAACAGCCAGTCCCTAACCCTGAAAAATAGGTTAGCTCATTTTTTACTTCTTGAATATTGAGCCGCTGCAAATGCCCCCCCCCCCCCCCCCCCCCCCCCCTCCGGGGCTCAATACTTATTTGACGAGGCAGCCACGAAATGGGTAGTCTTCTTCTGATAAAGAAAAAATTAAAAAATCTCTGATCAAGGTCAAGCAACCAAGAGGTACCTCTCCAGCCTGCCTTGCGAAGAGGCCCAAGCAAACCCCCCCCCCCCCCCTCCAACCAGGCAGGGATACTCCAGGTATCTGGCGGGTCCCCCCTCCAGGGGTACCGCCCACAAGGACTCACGGAGGAAACTACACCCACTGCTATTCAATTTATCAGTGAGCTCTTTTATCAACAATATTAATCCTTTCCCTCTCTCGCCTTTTGCGAGGAGGTTAGCTTCTTTTATTCATAATTGGTCACATATTACCAAATCGTCAATTTTGTTGTCATGGGTGTCAGGGTATAAGGCTTCCATTTTCTCATGATCTCCCCTTGACGTTTCCTCGGAAGTGTCCATCCCACCCTCCTGTGAGGGGCTCAGGAGTATCATCTATAGTTAAGGATCTTTTGGGTAAAGAGGTGGTCTGGCCAACCGATTCACCTTGCTTTATTTCACCTAAATTTACCGTTCCCAAGAAAACAGGGGGGGATCGCCTAATTATCAACTCTATCGAAGGGAGACTTTGGGGCAAATCTCAATCTGAAAGATGCATATTTCATGCCTAGAATCACACCAGAGCACAGAAAGTACCTAGCCTTCGCTATGGACGATAAAGACTTGTTTTTACTGCTCTCCCCATGGGGCTCGCATCAGCTCCTTTTGTGTTTCACAAATTGCTCCGCCCAGTCATGGCTAAATTGAGAGATCAACATGTCACAGGAATCAGTTATTTAGATGACAGCTAGTTTTTATCTACTTCAATAGAGGGCTGTTTATTTTCAGACCTTGGTTTTATAATTCATCAAAATAAAAGCCAACTGTTTCCTTTGGCCTCATTTACATTACTAGGATTTGAATTTAATTCACTCCAGATGTCAGTAAGACTCTTATTTACTGTCATCGAATAGCCATTCTCGATAGTATCGATTCAGCCTACGGCCCTATGTCACAGGCGCAGCACAATGACCACCTGCTGCTAACCACTCGCCCTCCATTCCGTCCAGCACCATGGGCCACACTAAGTCGTTGAGTATCCTCGACTCTCAGAGCAGCAGGAGTCGACATACATAAATTCTCTGCCTATTCTACTCGCCATGCGGCAGTATCAGTGCCAGCACAGAAAGGAGTCCCCTTAAAAGCCATCTTTTGATCAGCTGGGTGGACGTCAAGCTCCTCAATGTTTGCAAATGTCTATAATAGACCCCTCTCATTCGAGGGACTATTCGCCTCCGCCATTTTCCAGGAAGGCCCAAGTTTTCCAGAGGAGTCACCGTAACTGCCAATCCTATGGTATAATCCAAGTCATTTTAGCATGTACCATCTTTGTTCGGATCCTGATTGTGACTCCACATGATTCTATTGATAGCAAGGCTAAGCTGTCTTGTAGATGGTGATTCCATCTTATGTCTAGCCACTGCATATATTTTTCCTCTTCAATGGGGATTCAGTTTCACGTTCCCCAAACAATATCTATGCTGGGTCCATTGCGGGTTCCGTATCACACTATGACCATTTATTACATTTTATATGTTCCATGCCACAATATTACCAATTTTTACACTTAATACATAGCAATTACTTATGTTTGTTTACAGGTGTACATATATCAAAGCCTTGAAGGAATACCTTGTGGCCATCTATTCTGGACCTATATTGGGTTCCACGCTATGCTATGACCATTTATTATGTTTTATATGCTTCTATGCCATACTATTACCATTTCATACAGTTTAGATGTAGCATTTATTTCTGTGTTTTCCATTCATATATATATATTTTGGTGTCCACTTTGTGGCCCATACGGTACTTTTTTACGGCCGAGATTTCTTTTCATGAATTTTATGATCTCTTCATGTACAGATACTTGCAGCAGTTTTACTTGCTTCTCACATTACTAGACTGTGGCTTATCATCGCGCTCCCCAACCAATTTACTCCTGCATTGAGTTCTTTATTTGACTCCCAGGACAAGAAAAAAAAGGGGGGGGGGGGGGGCAAAAGATGCACCCACTAGTGGCAAAGGAGGGTATGGGGGAACAGGGAGCGTCATGGGGCCCCTTCACACGAACAGTGTGCACCACTAGTGGAGCTACAACATGATTGTTTTTCCTTTTTTGACTGAATTTTCCCTGCGGTATCTTCCGGTCTTCTGCCTTCACCCTCACCTTTTCCCCCCTACTGGCAGGTGAATGAAATCTCCAAACGTGCTGCATAAGTAAACAGTCTTCTACGAAGACCGCACTATAATTACTAACTCAACTTACCTTAGGGAATGTTGAGTACAATTATAGTAGGTCGAGGAGAAGACTGTTTAGTGCCCACCCAGGCTGGCGCCTTTTTTCTGCCACCCAGTCATTCACCTGTAACATTATGCGGTCTTTAAACTAGAATGAGGAACAAGCTGCCAACATGGCGGGGCATGGGGAGGGTGCAGGATGACCAACGCAAGAGAGCGAAAATTCCGTTTTTATTTCAAAATCTGTGCTTTCGCAGGTTTTTTCAGATATTTTCTTAAAAAATTCCTGCGCGCTAAGTGTAAGCATATCAGTTGCATAAGTAAACAGTCTTCTCTACGACATACTATAATTGTACTCAACATTCCCTAAGGTAAGTTGAGTTAGTAATTATGTTCTATAAGGATAATTTAAAAAAATAAATTTCTATGATGCGAGCTGTATTTTAATAAAATGAGGATTCATGATCGGATATCACTGGAAGTGAGTACAGGAAGACAGAAGTTGGTTGAGTTGTAGATTTAGCGGGAAAACTGTGGGTCGACAAACCTGCAGCGACTGCTGGGAGTGTGAGAGGGAGGCTTGGGGGAGGCGTTGGCGAGCCATGTATGTTGAGTATCTCCGAGGGTGGTAGAAAGAGTTGGGCAAAATTTAATTTCAGTTGCAATTAAATTACCTTGTTATTGTAATTGACAAACCAAAACAATTTCCTGTAATTGTAATAGCAAAGTAATTAAATTCCAAATAGGTACTCACATGATGAAAATGAATTTAGCAAAGTTAAAGTTACTGCGTTACGTAAGAAAAGCAAACCGGCAGAGAAATTGTATTTTCAGCTAATAAATTTCTTGGTAATTCCTTTTTTTTATAATAAAGGTAAATATTAGGTACATTATTTGTATGGAGAATGTATGTAACAGCCCAAAAATTGTTTATACCACGACGGAGTTTGAACTCGTGTCCTTACAACTACGGGAAATTCCCCCTTAGTTGAAACACGAAAACGATCTGAGCTGTGAGGCCGAGGTGAACAAACCTCATCGACTGTGAAAGTTATTTTCCTGGAGTGTAACATTTCCCTGGAGTCAAATACCAGCCATCAAGGCTGATTTGGGGGTCGGACGAATGACGAAGTGAAACTGCAGGCCACTGGCTCAGCAGATGCTCGCTGGAACAAGTCAGCAGTCGAGCGAGGTCATGGTCATGGTGTGCTATGGCTCAAGTGAGTGAGGAAGTGGAAAGTACTACGACAGGGAATGTGATGTTTACAGTCTTTTGACTCGAGAGGGATTTAATTAATTATTGTTTAGTATTATTTCGGGTCCTATTTCGACTGCGCCACTGTAACAGCCCATAAATAACTGATACCTCGATAGGAGTTCGAACTCGTGTCCTTACAACTACGGCAAATTTCCCTTGAGTTGCAACAGTCCAACGATCTGAGCTATGAGGTTGGTGTGATCAAACCTCTTCGACTGTGAGAGTTATTTTCCTGGAGCCTAACAGTAACGATGATTCCCAGCATGTGATCAAAAGTGGAAATATGTTGGGATATAGTGAGGTTTTAAGGGAAAAAACATAGTTTTCTTGAAAGTATGAAACATCAGATCTCAGCGATAAATTGATATACAAACATATTCGGTAGTTGTCACGCTAGTCTATTTTTGGTCTAGTTTAACTCAACTTGTTCCTCAACACATTGAACAAATTGTGAAGGAACAGGTGGTATACCTACCATATACACCTAAAAAAATGCAAAAATCGTTATTTTGATACAGAGCGCCGAAAACAGATTCCTGAAAGTATCTAAACTTCAAAATTCACATTCAGGATTCAAAATTGAAAATTGTAGACCCATCTGGCTAGCTTCATTATTCCTAGGAACATCACTGACAATTGCAATTTTGAAACGGCTGAGCAGGTAAATACTCAGTACAGGAAGAAACTCTTTCAACAAAACATACACATCTCAAAAGAAGGGATCATTCTTACTAGTAGGCGCCAAAGACCCCAGATCAATCGGACAAAGTTCATATTATACCTCATGATTTTACCTAATGGAGATGGGATGCACCCTATTCTTTTTGTTTTTTCTCAAACACGTTGAAAGACCAGCGATATCAAGCTCCGACTTGAGCCAAAACAGAATGAACCGCGCTTCTTCATGGTTATCAGCTTTAATCGAAGAATGGAATAAAATATCGCAATTCTGGCTTCACCATTGTGTTCAGCACTAAAAAATCTTTGAAATGAGGCGTCACTTGGTAAAAAATGGAATTTTTTCTCCAAGTATACAAAAACCAGGGGATCGGAGGGTAGTCCGAAAAGTTTTTGGATTTTTTTTCTGATTTTTATTTGCTAAAAACTTAGTATCAGGCGCCCAATAAACACTCTCCCAGTTTCACTTCGATATCTCTAAAATTGTGGGGGAAAAATTAGGGGGAGGAGGTTACTTTCCTTGGGGGGAAAAAAAATGCTCAGATTCTATTCTGTTTTGGCTCATGTCGGAGCTTGATATCGCTGGTCTTTCTCAGTGTTTGAGAAAAAACAAAATGAGTAGGGTGCATCCATCTCAATTAGGTACCTAATCATGAGATATAATTGATGAATAAACGAATTCCCTAGTGAAGTTCATTCATAAGTATGTCAGGCCATAGGTTGGCAGTATAACAGTATAAGAAATTCATAATATGAATAATGTAGCATGTTCGTAACATGTTAAAAATCATAATAGTGGTACGCTTATCGCAAAGGATGGTAAAATAGATTGTTGTTCGGTGTCGGCATGTAAAAAAGTTACTGCAAAGATCAGAATATAGGTGCGTGAGCCGAATAACAGCTGAAAGCACACTAATAATAACTAAGAAGATAAATAAGAATAATAACTAAGAATTAGCTATTAGCTCCTAGATATAATATGAACTTTGCCTGATTGATATGGGGTCTTTGCGTCTACAAGAAAAATTGATCCCTCTTTTGGGGTTTGTATAATTACACGAAATTGAAGAAATACGAAATACATACCAAATGCAAGTGTATGTCATATTTGCGCCTAAAGTTATCATTTTCATAATGTTTTTGCACGTGTCTAGGTCAGTCAATAGTCAGTAGACACATTTTTCTCTCTTTTTATAAGGAGAAAAATGCATTTATGAGCATTTGGAATTTAATTACTTACAAGTGTAATTGAGTAAGTTGTAATTTCTTTCAGTGATTTTTGCATTCAGAATATTACTTTCCAATATTTTTGCGTTTTTGTTCACTTTCCTTTTCAATTTTGTCAAACAATTACTCGTATAATTGCAGGTGTAATTAATCATTGCTCATGTAATTGATTACTGCCCAACTCTGGTGGTAGGTATCTGACAATCTTTGTGATTTTGGTTTGTGGTTAGTTCAAAGATGGTGCTTACATAAAGTCACACTTCCCCACCCAGTTCGATTCCAAACATTTCTTCAAGATCCATAAACATGTAGATACAATATTTATGGGTTACTTTTTCAAATGTAATAGTTACCTATTTTTAATCCACTAAGTACTGGCCAGAAATAGCCCGAAAGTTCCCAATTGAATGTAGTCTGCCTATCAATAAAATAAACCATCAATGCAAT
The DNA here is from genome assembly GCA_030762985.1 of Adelphocoris suturalis. Lineage (NCBI taxonomy): Eukaryota > Metazoa > Arthropoda > Insecta > Hemiptera > Miridae > Adelphocoris > Adelphocoris suturalis. The sequence continues at coordinate 72,567,993 of CM061043.1, forward strand.
ATCTTATTAATATTTTCCATCATTAATTAATTCACAAGACTCCATCATGATTAACAGGAGTATTTTTCATATTACACATATACATGTCATTGTATAAGGTGGTTAAAAAAAAGTTATGTTAAATGCGAGTGGTAATGTCAAGAGAGGGAACACAGTTTTCCTACATATTTAGGAAACAGTTTCATATTTTTAAGTGGCGAAAGAAATCCATTAATCAACATTAAGCGTACCAACTTATTGGTATGTACAAAAATCGTGATGCGAAAGTTTCAAGGATGCATTGAAATCATATATTTCCTTACCATAATCATATCCATTAAGTTTTTCCCTTTCGGAATTTAAATCTGGCCTGTGCTTTGGTGTAGCGCTGATGCGTCGGTTTATCTGATGACGGTTGTTGACTGGTTTGATCACTTTCCCCATTTTTATCTACAGCAATGAAATATTAGTCAGAGTAACAATAACAACTCAACGATAGTATTTGAAATGGGTTATTTCAAGAACTCGTCTAATTTAATTTCTTGAAAAACAGGATGTCACTAGGTGCATTCGAGAAAGGTGATCTTAACTTGGATCGGTACCAACCTTCGTACAAATTAGGTGGTGGGTCCATGAGTCCTTTTTTACGGCAGTCCACATAGTATGTATAGCCTTTGGCCATGGCGAATCCAAAGAGGGCAATAACTATAGTAACGATTGCCATCAAGATGGGATGCTAAAATAAGATGCGAATAACCAAACATTTAGGTAGGTATATCTTGTCAAGTTAAAAAATTGATATTTGATTTTCAACATGAAGAGTAAGAAATTGGTAATTACAATAATTAATTACAACTTCATAATTTAGTACTCAAACTACAAGAATAAAATAAAACAACTAACCGATATCGATGGTGATGCAGTAAGAACTTGGTCAGCTAATACGATCGAAACCCCAACAACTATACCAACGCCAGCACCTAACCAAGGGACTTGTTCTGTAGCTGAAATTAGAAAAAAAATCTTAGAAACAACGAAGTTACACGCATATTTTGTAAGCGTAGCATTTTGGAGAGCTGAGAAAAATGCCATTGTTGTTGAGAGAAGAATATATTATGCATTCAGGCAGAAAGGGTTGGAAAAACTAGGCACAATTTATTGAACTAGAAGAAGATGTATATAATATAATAAGTATGTCTTGTGAAATAATTTCAGGGTGGCCCCCAAATGAAAATTTTTTCAGATTTCCCTGACAAAAAATATCAAATTAATTTTTTTGTTTTGTTTTCTCATCATTTTATTGTGCTCTTAATGCTTCTAAAACAAAAATCGTATAATTTAAAAAAAAAAAAAAAAAGACTACTTATACGTATGTAGTCTACTTATATTTAACAATTTCATTGCCCTCGAAGTGCTCAAATATCATAACAACTTAACCTAAATGTAATACGATAATTCATGAAAACTCACCCATACGATCATGCTGCATGACTTTTTATTCAATATTTTATGGTCTCTCAATTTGTGATCTGAAGCTATTTGTCGAAGTACATTTTGCTTACATGGATTTCTTAGCTCTGGGGATAAATTTTCGTCCGACAGCTAAAAATGTCACGCTTTTTGCACCTACTACCAATTGTTACGCTCCAGGAAAATAACTCTCACAGTCGAAGAGGTTTGGTCACCCTGGCCTCTTAGCTCTGGTCGTTAGAGCGTTGCAACTTCGGGAAATTTATCATTTCCCGTAGTTGTAACGACGCGAGTTCGAACTCTTGTCGAGGTATCAAATATTTTTGGGACGTTACAGTGGCGCAGTCGGTAGGACCCGAAATCATACGAAACAATAATTAATTAAATCCCTCTCGAGCCAAAAGACTATAAACATCACATTTCCTGTTGTTATGCCTTTCATTTCCTCACTCACCTCAGTCAAAACACACCGTGACAATGACCTCGCTCGACTGCTGACTTGTTCCAGCGAGCATCTGCTGAGCCAGCGGCCTGCAGTTCCCTTTGTCATTCGTTCAACCCCAAACCAGCCGAGACGGCTGGTATTTGACTCCGGGGAAATGTTACGCTCCAGGAAAATAACTCTCACAGTCGAAGAGGTTTGGTCACCTTGGCCTCTTAGCTCTGGTCGTTAGAGCGTTGCAACTTCGGGAAATTAATCATAATTTCCCGTAGTTGTAACGACGCGAGTTCGAACTCCTGTCGAGGTATCAAATATTTTTGGGCCGTTACACAATCTTTGCCAGAGAGAGTATAACTTCCTGATTTCCCATCGCAGAAATATCGTTCATTGAAAAATTGCTCTGTGAATTTATAACGCATGACTCCACATTCCAATGTGCCAATGTGCAATGGGCCAATTTCACCCTCTTAACCCTTCTGAGAAGTCGTAGTTTGTGTATACAAACTAGTTTTGGGACTCTTTGTGGATCAATCCACTACCCTGCTGGGTTTTTTCTCCCTAATTCAATACTCATTGATTTTTCTCACAAATGGTTCACTCTAGGTGATGTAGTTACCAGGGAAGCCAATGGCATATCCATTCACTTTTTACGTGCGTGTAGCGTTGTTACTTTTGAACAGTTTAACCACAACTCTTGATAATTATTTTTGTCATTCGTATAACTCACCTATAAAATAATATGTACCTAGTATGATAAAGTACGCTATTGAAGTTTGATTGTTTAGGAGATATACCTAAAAACGCTTTAAATTATTACACCAAGTTTTCATTTAAAAAATTCCCTGATAGAAGTTACCCGAGAAACCCGTAGAGTACCTAATTTTTGACAGAATTGTGGATGCATGCACTAACCTTTCCTTTCTTTGTTCATTGAATGTGAAGCACGAGAAACGGCATCTGCGAGGACAGGATCTCCCGGTTGGAGTTCAAGGGCGCATCTGTAAGATAGAAGTGCTTCAGCAAAGTTGAATGTGGCGTATTCAACTTCTCCTTTTCTAAAATATCCCTGCAAAAGAAAACAAATTATTTCTTAACGGGGATTTTCACAGATTTCAATTTGTACACAGTTCATCTTGTAAGTTTGATTTTGTAATATAGTTTTATTTTAATTTGCATTACATGAAATGAACGGATTTTTAACTCGTTCTTTCATTACTGTGTTGATTGATCTGATCTAGACCAAAATCATAACATCCCTAGCTACAGCGGAGAACCATAAAAACGGTTTTCACTAGTTTCCACTAGGATGAATATTTACTTTCGAAAATTCTAAGAAAATGCTATAGGAACTACTAACAATAATACGGTAGGTAAGTGGTCTTCAGAGGAAACAAATTGGCACACAAATGGTCTAGAATTGAGGGTCAGTGTCCACACTCCTGTGATTCCAATAATATATGTGGGTAATTTTCCGTTATAACCCCCCCCCCCCCCCCAGTCAATTTGTCTTCAATACGCCCGCCCGATGTTTCTAGACATTACTTCTTACTTAGATTATGTTATGTTATGTATTTTTGAGATGCTGCGAGCTTGCGAGCATTTAGACCGCCAAAGTATGCACATCATTCTGACCTACATGACCAACAATCTGCATTTTTACTACTTGATGTTATGTAATTATTAGATGCGAGCTTGCGAGCATCCAGACCACCAACATGTACACAGCATTCTGATCTATTTGTGCTAATTCATGTGCATTCTACTTGTGCGAATTCATGTGGAGGCAATCAAACCACAACCACGCCAATTTGTTTCAACAAATCCTCACCGACATCGGCAACTTCTGAAAACACGGTAATTCTTTTTTTTTTCCTTTTTTGTTTTTGTTTTTAAATAACATAATTTCTTCCCACAGCTTGAAATCGTCACCAATTCTACGTAAATATGTAATCTAAGTAAGAAGGACTGCCTAGAAACATCGGGCGGGCAAGACAAAACGACTGGGGGGGGTATAAAGGAAAAGTACCTATATGTGACTGTGCAAGGGAAAAAGGAGCTCAACTTGCCAGAGGTCAAATCTGAGTTTATATATTTTTATTCTTTTAGGCTGCTTTTCTCATCGTTTATTGGACACTCCTAGCGCTTTCGCCCATTAGGGCCTCATCAGGGAGTTTAAGTTTACATATTGTTGTAGCAATTCGTTTATTTCGATAAATTTATTTGGTGAATGACTATAAACCCGATGCGACACACTCCAAATGAGACGGATACCAAATAAACATATCGAAATAAACGAATTGCTACAACAATATGTAAACTTAAACTCCCTGATGAGGCCCTAATGGGCGAAAGCGCTAGGAGTGTCCAATAAACGATGAGAAAAGCAGCCTAAAATAATATCTCATCCCCTCACTACCACGCTAACCATAATAATGGAAAGGCTACCAACTGTAATGATTGATATTTTTATTCTTCTCCACATTCTGCTGAACAAAATCAATGTGGAACCTAATCTCACGGTGGAACTGCTCCAGGTTGCTCAAGATAACGGTACCGATATGGTCACAGTGATTCTACGTTTTCACTTCATGACTCATTTTTCTCCAAAGAGTTGTCGACCCTTAGTGATCCGGTTTAGGTTTTGTCTCCTTCTCGATTTTTTCCTTATCATCGGAACCAGCTGTTCACGATCTGTAGCGATCCCGATCTGGTTTTTATCATGAGATAGAGTACTCTTCTTCTCGATTTTTTAAATATCTACCATCGGAACTAACTAATATCAATATCCAAGTGGCTACCTATCGCTAACTGTGTTGTGCGTTCCCTCCTAGGGCACGATGCAATCCTTTCAACAACTTCCTTGCACCCCCTACTACCACGACACAACTGTAAATTAAAAAATTTTAAATTTGTTTTCTTTTAAGCAGAACGTCACTCGGAAAATGTTTATCAACTATGATGTAGAACATTAAAAAATGTGTGCACAAAATGTATGCTGAAAAATGCACCTCAATTTCATTAATATGTATGAGTTAAAAATCAATTAAACTGATTTAGAAAAAAATAATAAAAATCCAAAAATATGTTTGAATTGGGATATTCAGTTACTTATTATTTCTGTGGACACAAAGTACCCAAATGTCAATACAATTTAACGAAAATATAATACAATAATTCATGAAAATTTGCTCATATATAAAACAAGGAGATGGTGGAAACAGATGTAGTTACCCCTTCTAAGGGTGGAGGCGATTAACCTGTCACACCCAGAGGATATCCTGAAAGTTGATAGCCCAGGAACTATCCCCAGTTGCAGCATTTGCAAGAATCGAGATGGAGGAACTACCCACTTCCAACACATTCCCGGGGGTTTCAAAAAGCAGGGGGGGGGGGGGGGGAGGAGAGTGGAAGGGGGGCTTCAAGTAGGTAGGGCATGGGTTTGTGCTAATTTTTAATTGGTAAAAACGGGGTGTGGTTCAAAACCAAGCTACGCTAACATATAACAAGGAGGTGATAGGTTAATCCAAGTCCTACGATTCCGCACTCACAAAATCCATCAAGCCCATTTGTCTCTCTGGATCCTGAGATTCGAGTGCATTCTCAACTCGGTACCAATGAAACCCCGATGCTGACAAGAACCGGTGGTGGGGAAAGTATAAGGTTGTCAGGCATTCCGAAACCTGAGCAACTCGAGGAGTCCTATTCTTTTGCACAATACCAGACCGGCCTTTTGTTGACGTATCCATGGACATGTTCTCAGCGGGAGGAAAGAATTTCATGGTTTACATCGACCGTTTATCTGGGTGGCCAATTATCTGCCAGTTTGGATCCCGTTGTCCAGATAGCCAGGCTGTGATCTCCTGCTTAAGAAGGATATTTGCAGACACTGGTGTCCCCATCAGGGTAAGATGCGACGGTGGCCCTCAGTTTTCTTCTTTTTCTTTTAAACAGTTCTTGAAGAAATGGAACGTTATAATATCTCCATCTTCACCTTATTTTCCCCAGAGCAATGGGCATGCTGAGGCAGGAGTCAAAGCCATGAAGGCATTAATATTGAAATGTATGAGAAGAGGAGTCCTTGATGACGAATCTTACAACGCAGGGTTATTAGAGTTCCGGAATACTCCTTCTGCTAATGGTCTCTCTCCGTCCCAGGTGTTATTTGGACACCCACTTCGATCGTTAGTACCGGCACACTATCAATCATTTGCAAAAAAATGGCAAAAAGCATCTGACAGATTCCACAATAAAATCATGGAGAAAAAGTTGAAAGTGGCCGAAAGATATGACTTGAGAGCTAAAAACCTGACTCCCATTCCAGTAGGGGCCTTTGTCAGGGTTCAAAATCCCTTAACAGGACGATGAGATATGACTGGAAAAATTGTGGAACAAGGCCCGTACCGCAAGTATACCATAAAAGATCCTTCAGGTAGACTGTTCGAACGAAACCGAAGATACCTCAAGATAACCCAGGGGGGGATGGCCGGAAGGGCTTGAAAAGGGAGATGTTGTGTATCTATCATGTGGTATTGTTGTTAAGGTAATGTTGTTAAGATGATTCTGTATGTTCGTTTCTAATATAAAAGTTCAGTTTCCAATCTTGTAATCTACCGAGTTATGTTTTATAGTTATAATGAACTCGGGTTTATTGCAGTGATAGAACAGAGTAGTTAACCCTTCAAAAGGTAGAGGCGATTAACTTGTTACACCCAGACAATATCCTGAAAGCGATAGCCCAGGAACTATCCCCAGTTGCAGCATTTGCAAGAATTGAGAAGAAGGAACTACCCATATCCATCACTTACGATAATACGTAAGTATCATCTCGATTCTCAAATCCTTTCTCAATTTGAGTTTGCTCTCCTGATCAATTCTGTTATCATTTTAAGGATAAACCTTATTTCTCTTTTTCCGTTTCCTTCCAGCCCTTTTCAGGAAATTCTTGCCACTGCACAGGCGAAGGAAAAAATAACATAGTCAAAGTATAAGTATTATTGGTAGGTAGGTCCTATATTATTGCAACTGAAGGCAGGAACAGCCTGGAAAGGAGGAAGGCATGTGTGTAGAAACCGTCACTCGGATCGGTAAATGGAACTGGATCGGTAATTTGGAATTGCTTCATCAGTGGAACTGGATCAGATTGGAAATACTTCCAAGCGACAAATACGAATACGAATAATCAGCATTTAGGCTGGTTATCCCATTTCTACATCGATAATTATTACTTCAAAGTACTATTGCGATACAATTTAAAGTACTAACCTTCGCCCAAGTCGGCATCAGCCTGATAGTTTCAAGCGCATCTTCATGAGCATGGAAGTATTGCTGTACTTTCAGGAATGCAGCTGACCTATTGCTGTACAATGGAACGTTTTTGGGATCCAATTTGAGAGCTTGTGTGTAATAGATAATGGCCTCAAGATACTTCCCATCCTTGAAGGCAGCATTGCCTTGGTTTTTTAGTTGATCAACCTGCAATGGAGTGATGATATTATTTTAGGTTAAGACAATCGGTCAATGATTTGATTAAAAATTGGCCCAATCTTTTCAAACATTCATAATTTAATAATAGCTTTTTCAATATAGTATAACAATTATGAGCTAAATAGGGATCTATAACCCGTACAAAACAACAAGCAAAACCTCTTCTTCAAATGCACTCAAATCTGCCAACCACGCGATAATAGCCAACTTTCCATACAGTTTAAATCATTGATAAAACAATTTGTTTCCTAAGACATGGAAAGTTCTTCGATTCACAGTATCAGAAAGCGTGAAAAACATTGTGCAGTTTTTTTTTTTTTTTTTACATAACGCCTTGGAAAGTAAACCCAATCAACTCAGCTTGACGAAAACCGGAAAAACACCAACCACGCATATCCTGATACAAGACACCAGATGATATTAATGTCCACTTGTGCAGCATAACTTTTTGAATATCATCACGAATGTCAGATCAATTCTTCTCCATGTATATGAAAATTGAGTGCATTGCAAGCGATAACGTTCAAACGAATGGGATATAAACTATTATTAACAACATTCGACTATAAAAATCAATTTCTACGTTTATGGTTAATGTTCGTACTTACATAACATAAATATAAGTTATATATATTGCGCCTAAAGGCTAAGAGTGATAAGTATAGAATACGTTTTTCACCTTCATTTCAAATGTTAGCTTCATATGTTGAACAGCAATGAAATAAGCTTCGGACATCACAAGGTAAAGCAGTCTTGTGCATGCCGTTGTTACGTGTTCTTAGATGACAATTTAGAGAAGGCCTCGGTAAAAAAGATATTCTACGTTAAAAACGCTTCCAATTATTACACAAAGATTTATTATTTCTGCTGCCCTTATACGCAGATCATTTTTCTATAATAAATTATTATTAAACCCCGTATGTAGTAAATGATAAAAACTTGTCTACTTGTGCCTCCCAAGAGGGTTCACACCTTTACAGCTCCAAGACCCCACAATATAGTTTATAGTAAATATGTGGGATAGTTGGCTTTGAGGAATACATCCTAGAGTTGTTGAGGGTGAGAATGAGAGATCAGCTTCTCGTATTAGGTACTTTATTAGCTAAGCGTTTTCGCCTATTGGCCTCATCAGAGCTCTATATAAGTCTTTTTATTGTAATCATTGGTTAGGTGGGATCCATCCTTTTGTCATAGTTTTAAATTTGTTGCTGCTGTACTTTTTAACATGTTGTTGGAGGTAGGGGGGGGGGGGTTTAATTTTAGTTTTAAAATTAATAAAATATGCAAAATGTTAGAGAAAGACTTAACATTATTTAAAAATGATTATCATTATTTTAAATAATGATAAGTGCGTGCTCTAACATTTTGCATCTTTTATTAATTTTAAAACTAAAATTAAGCCCCCCCTACCTTTAACACCATGTTAAAAGGTACACCAGCAACAAATTTAAAACTATGACAAGAGGATGGGTCCCCCTAACCAATGATTACAATAAAAAGACTTATATAGAGCTCTGACGAGGCCAATAGGCGAAAGCGCTTAGCTAATAAAGTGCCTAATACGAGAAGCTGATCCCTCATTCTCACCCTCAACAACTCCAGGATGTTTATAGTAAATGATGACAATGACAATTTAAAAAAGGCAGGTCGAAGTGGAAAGAAATTATCCTCAGAGGTCCCTCCATACTTTATAATTGTGTCCTAGATGTCCAAAAGGAACTACATTTCAGGTTTCAAGCATCATAGGTCGATTAAGAAACAAATTAGGCTCAGATCTCCCTCAGCTGATCAGTGTGCACTGATATTGAATTTCATGCATGCGAAGGAGCTACTAATAGCTTTGTTCCAACAACGCTTCAAGAGCAACCCCCGGGGCTCCTTCAGAGTTGCCGAGGGGTTAACTCCAAGGTCGCCTACTTTCGTGTTTGTTGGAACACTTCGGAGAGAGATGTGATAACAAACGTAGTAGAGAAGGTGAAAACAGTTTAGAGAAGGTTACGCGGATATGTAGTTTGCTCAAGGGTAGCAGGTTATTTCAAAATGCGCATGCGTAGGGCTCGGAGGTCTCGATGAGACCCCATCAAAAGCGTGGGGCTGCTTGGGGGACCCCCGGAGCAGCTTTGGGGGCGATCTAAGATCTGTTGGAACACGGAGCTCTCAACCCCATAACCTTGTTGGAACGCAATTTCAAGCTCTGAGCTCCTCTAGGGCGCCCTTTTATCCTTGTTGGAACAAAGCTAATGATGCAATAATGTTGAAATTAATATGGAATGATTATATCATCGTCCCTCAATTATGCACCGAATTTGAGCGATTGGACGACTAGGGCGTGAAAAAATTATACTTGAAGTAATTTTGCGCTTAATAGGAGACCATTTACAGTCTAACCCGTACATTCCCAGACAATTGCACCAAAATCGGAAGAAAACTGTTGAAATTAGACTAGGTAAAAGTAATACACATTCACGCATGAGCTATAAACACTAATGGTAAGATTATATTGAAATTGCTAGGGAATGATTAAATTAATCTCTTCCATCTATGCTCCGAATTTGAGCGAGATCGGACAACGAGGGCATGACAAAATGATGCTTGATGGAATTTACGTTTGCGTATGCGTTTGGGGAAGTATTAATTTGGGAACAACGAAACTGAATGGGGACGATCTACATCCTAACCAGCACATTCCATACAAATCTGTTGAGAATTATGGAAATTAAGTTTGCTACAAGGTTTTGAAGATACACGATAAACAGACAGACAGACACACAGAAAGACACGGAACGAAAGTTGTTCAGAATGGTCTAAAACGTAAAATGTGAGTGGAAATTTTACCACTGTAAAATTTACCGCTGATTTTTTTTTTTTTTTTTTTTTTGAGAACATTTTTTATTTCTCAAAAGTGCAAACAATGCTTCCACTAGAGCTAAATTCTCTCTTGTTCATCCTAGGAAGTCGACATATGAACGGTAGACTCGCTAGGACATAGTGTCCATTGAAATGGTGGGATGTTTCCTGATCTGCTGAGAGAGCGAAATTCTCTCCTGTTCATCCAGGAAATTTAAATTTGGCAGGAAGCTTCTCTAGAGGACACTAAAAGTAGACTGAAATGACGAACTCTAATCTGATCAGCTGAGTAAGCTCGGCTCTATTTTAACTGAGAACACAAAACCAATAGTAGGTCAATAACCAACATTTACTTATGGGATGACAGTATAATTACAGAACAAACTTACCTCAGAGGTACTCGCTGAGTTGGAATTCGACGTCATTCTGAAAAATTGAAGGTAAAAAATTACTTAAGAATAAAGAAAAAAGAAAACAAATCTATAAACAAATCTTGTTTCCCATCAGTGTGGCACAGATGCTTCTTCCGACCACACACATTAATTTCATTTAATGAAAGTAGATTTTATCCTGAGAAATTTACAACTCACGATATATCGTTGTAACAGATATTTCACTTTGAGGATAGTTAACGAAACTCAAGGTAAATCTGGAGTGCCTACTGCGCATGTGAAAATAAATTAAGTCTTGTTGGTGGCAAAACACCGAAACTTCAACATCAATTAAGATGGCATTATCAGGCACTTGCAATTATTTCCAAGTTTATCTCCAACTAATATTCTTCCACGTTACGGTAAGGGAAGAAGCTATAGTGTATACAGTATAATATAGTGTAGGTACAACTTGGGAAACTTCAGCTATATTGTGTTCCTATTCAACTTAATGTACTGAACTTTGGGACGGGACCTTTCTGGGTGAGGCAGAATATAATTACAACTTAAGGAACCATTAATTTAAATCAGCAGAGTACCTAAGTCGCTACCTAATTTCGTTCCAATTCAACTTGAGATGCTGAAATTTCGAACGGGGCTAAATATTACAACTTGAAGAACCATTCATTCTAATCAGCAGAGTGAGCTCTGTACCTGATTTCGTTCCAATCCAGCTTGAATTGCTGAGTTCAGCTGGGATTCGCTGGGTGTGGCAGATATATATTACAACTCTAAAAAACCAATGGAGTCAGCTGAGTAGGCTCTGTAGTTAATTTAGTTCCTATTTCACTAAAAACGGGGCTTCTCTGGGTGTGATGCACTCGTATATAACAATTTGGAGAACCTCTCTAATTAGCCGCGTGAGCTCTGTAGCCCACTCAAAATTACAACTATAACAAACTAGTTGATTGAATGAAAACAAGCGAATGATTGCTAATTCCGACTTATTTTTCATTTGAAAGTACAGAGTGGCCAATGGTCAATTCTGAAGGCTTAACGCTTAAATAAACCGTAAAATGTCTCGTCACAATGGACACTTCTTTTTGAGAATAAAACAGGTCAATAGGCAATTTCACATATTTTATTTTATTCCATCAGCTGAAATAGATTGCTGAGAGTTTTCCAAAAAGGTACAATATGGAGGGTATATGATGACTGGATTTGACGATAGTGGTGAAAAGTTAGCTGAACGGCACCATAGGGGAAAGAACTCATTCCTTGCGACCACCTATGGAAGAGGGGGGGGGGGGATCTCAGCGCCGCATAGTGAGAGGAAACCGGCCAAAACTGAGACATTGTCCCGGAATTGAAAGTCGTTTTTTGAGCGAATAAACGGTTTTATTCGGCCGCTCTGCAGTTCATCGTAGGAAAGCGTATAGAACTAAGGGCTTGTTAACGCGTTCTCCGGTTGAGGTCAGAGAACTCAACCTTGAAGGGGGACCTGCACCCCAACAAGGCTCTACTTTCTAGTCCCCCCCCCCCCCCCCCCCCGGATAGGGACAGGGGAGAACTACAAGGGCGTGAAACCTACTACCCCCGCGAATCCATCCTCAAATGGGTGGCAGGCTAGACCAGCTTCCCAGCTCAGCGAAGAACGCCCGGAAGAGCTGAAAGCCTGGGGCCCCACCTGCCCGCAGTACCAGTATGGGCACAGCCCTTAAAGGCCAAGAATAGCTGTTGGCCTGGCAACAGAGAAGAGGACTCTGCACTATCGCTTAACCCCACCCTGTCCTGCATGATTGCAGCACATGTAGGGAGGCCACGGTTGCCCCTGAGCCTGGGTCCGTACATGTAGTGTTGTTAGACACCCCCAGTACGAGTACAGCTGCTCTGCAGCTGGGCCAAGGGTTTCTACATGCGACCCAAAAATGTTTCCAACTCGACAAAAGCCTCGAAAATTGAGGTGTCAAAGTCGGCCAACGCCGGAAAAATTGGGGTTACCCAACTCGGCAAATGTGTGTATGTCAGAGGTACCCAAGTCAGCCAATATATGGGATTGAAAGCCATAACGAACACTCATAGATCGCCAAAGGGGAACGTCATTTATCAGTAGGAAACACGGTACCTACACATGCAAAAATATTTATACAACTGAAAATGTTTTCCAACAAAATAATATTTCACATTAAACTTCGGTGGGAAACAGTCATTCGGAGATCGTTGATGCGTAATTCGATGTGACGCGACTGGCAAACTCAAGTTCTGATAGGGCACCAGAAGTGAACTTTGTGAAGCAAGAATTCAAAAATTCCAATTTGTCCTCATCAGCTTGACCTTTTTTTGGTTCATTCCGACTGGTGATCATCACATACACCTCTTCTTGAAAATCTGCCGCGTTGACTCATGATACGTTCCACGTTCATTTTCAATCGCTCACTAAACTGGATGATACACTGGCGATTCTTACACTGTGGTTCCTTCTTGTTGTTTACATTGACATTGGCCCGGCTTGACACATCGAAAACAGAGGCGTTGGCCGACTTTGATACCTCTGTCACCCAACCATTGGCCGAGTTGCTGACATCATTCGGCATCTTATCTCTCTCTCAGGTAGTGGAAGTTGGCCGAGCTGGTGAACTCCCATTTTATTCTGTTTAACATTTTGTTGGGTATGAGTCAGCTGAAAAAGCCAAAAGATCAAGTTTTGAATAAGTAAACCACAAAAAACTTGACAGTTTGGAAGAAGTCTGCGTTATTTGGGGATATTTTCGTAGAAATGCTCTGCTGTTCTTGAACGCATAATTTTTTCCTTCCATTTTTACCCATCTCCATTTGTGCATGGTAACTTATTCTGAGTTTAAAAAAGTGAGTTTTCTTGTTTATACGTCGATTAATTAATTTACAAAAAGCTGTGTTTTCAACCTTTATTTTCACAAATACACCATTTCAAAAAAAAAAAAAAAAAAAAAAAAAAGAAATTAGATATAGTTTTTTAAGGTCAAGAAAAAAGAAAAGATTCTAATTAACGAAAACAATTTATTATATATATACATTTTTATTTTACCATTAGATATTTCCGATGGGAGTCTGCAACACATTGGGACATTTTATGTCTTTAGTTGCAGACTCGTATGCAAGCTCTAAGAGCCACTCAGCTGATCCGGACCCTGGGCGTCGTCAAGTAAATGTCCTAAAGAGGCTACATACGAAATTACAGCTTCCTAGAGTGTAAAGCATAGAAATTAGCTCTAAGAGCCACTCATCTGATCCAGACCCTGGGCATCGTCAATTAAATGTCCTAAAGAGGCTACATACGAAATTACAGCTTCCTAGAGCGTAAAGCATAGAAATTAGCTCTAAGAGCCACTCATCTGATCCGGACCCTGGGCATCGTCAAGTAAATGTCCTAAAGAGGCTACATACGAAATTACAGCTTCCTAGAGTGTAAAGCATAGAAATTAGCTCTAAGAGCCACTCATCTGATCCGGACCCTGGGCATCGTCAAGTAAATGTCCTAAAGAGGCTACAAGCGAAATTACAGCTTGCTAGAGTGTAAAGCATAAAAAATAGCTTTAAGAGCCACTCATCTGATCCGGACCCTGGGCATCGTCAAGTAAACGTCCCAAAGAGGTTACACACGAAATTACAGCTTCCTAGAGTGTAAAGCATAAAAAATAGCTTTAAGAGTCACTCATCTGATCCGGACCCTGGGCATCGTCAAGTAAATGTCCTAAAGAGGCAACATGCGAAATTACAGCTTGCTAGAGTGTAAAGCATAAAAAATAGCTTTAAGAGCCATTCATCTGATCCGGACCCTGGGCATCGTAAAGTAAATGTCCTAAAGAGGCTACAAGCGAAATTACAGCTTGCTAAAAAATAGCTTTAAGAGCCACTCATCTGATCCGGACCCTGGGCATCGTCAAGTAAATGTCCCAAAGAGGTTACACACGAAATTACAGCTTCCTAGAGCAATGCATAGAAACTAGCTTTAAGAGCCACTCATCTGATCCGGACCTGGGCATCGTCAAGTAAATGTCCTAAAGAGGCTACATACGAAATTACAGCTTCCTAGAGTGTAAAGCATAAAAAATAGCTTTAAGAGCCACTCATCTTATCCGGACCCTGGGCATCGTCAAGTAAATGTCCTGAAGAGGCTACATACAAAATTACAGCTTCCTAGAGTGTAAAGTGTAGAAATTACCTATTAAAATGATTTAACCACCGCTTCACAAATCAAACCGTTCTCGCAATATTCGGATCACCTGCTATGAATCAAATCATCGAAACACCAACTCAATGAAATCATCAGAAATTAACAAGCGGTTGCAATCATGTTCACAATATCAATTATTGAGAATGATCACCTGAGTGTACACAATTATTCAAATAACCATGCTCATAACTCAGCTTGTTGGCCACGCACTTCGCAGTAGTTAACATAATATGGTTGGATAAATCGAGAGCTTACGAACGAAACGAATTTTGTGGGATGAAAAACGACGAAGTACCATTTCCCTAGCAACGACTCGGTTGTAAGCGGAAATCATCAGAAAAAAAGTGTTGGCCAAAAGCTTGATTTTTTGGCGCAATAACGGAATTTTTAAGCCTAAGGAGAGTTAAATCCACATGAAAGGGAGTCGTAGACCGAAATTAATTAAAACTCTTGAAACTCATACGGTGGATACAGCTTTCGTACAAGTACGCAACCACGAGAGACATTTTATGTCTTTGCGCCCCCTTTCCCCTTCCTAAAAACCCGTATTGTAAGAGCCACTCAGCTGAAAAGAAGTCCCTCAAGGGCCCACATACCAAATCTCAGAATCGTGGGATCATTAAAGAAAAAACTGGATTCTAGAGCCACTCAGCTGATCTGGGGTCGGTCAGTCCCTCAAGGGCCCACATACCAAATCTCAGAATCGTGGGATCATTAAAGAAAAAACTGGATTCTAGAGCCACTCAGCTGATCTGGATCGGTCAGTTGTGTTCAGAAGTCCCTCAAGGGCCCACATACCAAATCTCAGAATCGTGGGATCATTAGGGAAAAAACTGGATTCTAGAGCCACTCAGCTGATCTGGGATCGGTCAGTTGTGTTCAGAAGTCCCTCACGGGCCCACATACCAAATCTCAGAATCGTGGGATCATTAAAGAAAAAACTGGATTCTAGAGCCACTCAGCTGATCTGAGATTGGTCAGTTGTTCAGAAGTCCCTCAAGGGCCCACATACCAAATCTCAGAATCGTGGGATCATTTGGGAAAAAACTGGATTCTAGAGCCACTCAGCTGATCTGGGATCGGTCAGTGTGTTCAGAAGTCCCTCAAGGGCCCACATACCAAATCTCAGAATCGTGGGATCATTAGGGAAAAAACTGGATTCTAGAGCCACTCAGCTGATCATCGGTCAGTTGTGTTCAGAAGTCCCTCAAGGGGCTACATATCAAATCTCAGAATCGTGGGATCATTAGGGAATCTCCGCGTAACGCTCTCCGCGTAAAGGCCGGGACACACATATCCGCACCGTCCGCACCGCACCCTCCGCAACACGTCGAGTGTCGGAACGGAGGTGGGAGGCCACACAGTTCCGAGTGTTGTCCGTGCTAGAGGTCTATCACAATTCGGTTTGCACTCTGAGCAGACAAGACGCTGGTCATGGGTCATGAGACGTTTTTCAAATAGTAAGTTAGGAGTGATATCATTCGCACTGGAGGAAAAACACGAAGATTGGAGACAAAATCTGGGTTCACAAGCCAAAGCTTAAAATTTATACCCTAATTAGCACGCCGAAATTCGAATTATCCAAAATAAATCGAATTATCCACGATTTTTTAGCATTGAAATACAAAATGCTAGGGACCAAGAGAAATCGAATTAAAGAAGAATTCGAATTAAAGAAGTTCGAATTATCCAGGTTCACTGTAATATAATTTCTTCCCTCAGCTTGATTGTCACCTATTCTATGTAAATGAATCCAAGTAAGAAGGAATTCCTAAAAACATCGGGAGGGCGTGTTGAAATTGACTGGTGGGAG
Organism: Adelphocoris suturalis; assembly: GCA_030762985.1. Lineage (NCBI taxonomy): Eukaryota > Metazoa > Arthropoda > Insecta > Hemiptera > Miridae > Adelphocoris > Adelphocoris suturalis. Next base: position 72,584,612 of record CM061043.1, read on the forward strand.
GGGGGCTAATTCATTATCCATCGTCGAGGTCTCCGCACCGCGTCCGTGTAAAACTAAACCAAACTAGTCTGACACGGTGCGGACGCGGAGCACTGACGCGGTGCGGAGACGGTGCGGATAGGTGGGGACTTTCTGGTAAACATAACTTCTTCTCCGTGTGTTGTCCGACACACGGCCGTCATGCGGTGCGGACTCGGTGCGGAATGTGTGTCCCGGCCTTAACGCTCTCCGCGTAACGCTCCCGCGTGACGCTTTTTCATTTATGTGCCATAGTAAAGATAAAATGTCAAAAACATTAAAAACCAAATTTCAGCTATAATCACCTACCTACCTCACTTCTACGAATCATAATAATCATTGAGCATATTTCGTTACGTAACGTAACATAACGAAAATTTGGTTGTGTGCCATAGCAAAGACATGAAATGTCAAAAAACGTTGCAGATTTGCGTTTCGGAATTCACAGAACGACCCCCAGCCCTAAAACATTAAACATGTTAAAAAAAAAAAAAAAAAAAAAAAAAAAAAAAAAAAAAAAAAAAAATCCCCGGTTTGTACTGCATAATCGGTTTTGACATGGATATGTCTTTGCTCTGGGGGGTCAACCAAAGATTTTCGTGACGCAAAAAATATGTCACAATTTCTAATGATGTTCACGTACAACCAATCCGTTGCTAGGGGAATGGAACTTCCGTAGTTTTCATCGCACAGAAATCGTTCGCCACTCGTTGGAAAGCGCTTGATTTATGTGATAAATGTTCACATCTCAAGCTACCAATTTCCCCCTCCTTACGTACCTGGCTACATTCCTAAACTAAGTTGATTGGACTAAAAACAATTTCAATAAGCCGGTTACAATATTCTTAACGTAAAGCAGTAGCATCATTCACTCCACTCCATAGGAAACATTATCATCCTCTTGACAACAGTCGACTGTAAACAACAACTGTATTATTATCAAGTTATTTTCAACATTTCTATAAGTAAACCTTTGTTTTATTGGGATTAGTCGAGATGCGGCCCAGGGAAAATAAATGAGATTATTTCATTTATTGTTTTATTTGATAACGTTTCTCCTCTTACTGAGAACATCTTCAGATCTTGGTGTGTCCAGGAAAAAATTTATAAACATCCGAATATAACGGATTTGTCAAATAAAACAGTGGCTCACCAAGTCAACTCAATGTCAAGAAAGCAAGATCTGAAGATGACCTCAGTAAGAGAACGAAACGATAAATGATATAATTTCATTTATTAATGAAAAATCAGGCTATCATGAACATAAAAATGATAGCGCCTGTATTGGAGAAATAAATTTAATAGTATGTATAGTATGCTTATTGTGTCTCCAAGAATAATAGAATAAATTCTTTATCCTACATTTCGTCGCCTACAGTCCAAAGTTAAAGGATTTTTTTACAACTCTCGAGGACAACTGTTATGAAATACCCAATCAAAGACATATCCATGTAACATGGTATCTGCTTGTAAAGTGGAACTCGTTTACGAGTTTATAAGTAGGTATGTTTTTTTTCATGTTCCCGAAGTTTTTGAGAGGGAACTGCATTGAATTTTCGTCCACCCAATCAAGATCGAACCATTTTCGCCCAGCAAAGGTGTCGGCTTTGATACCCATTCAAGAATATTATTTCATGGATGACTCAGGATTCCCCGAGGAAGTTGAGGATTGGCAAGAAGACACAAATATGCAGGAGTTCGATTAATCCTCCATTTAGCCAGAGCTGCTTTCATTGATACATTTATCTACAGATCATTTTCTACCAGAATTCGCTTTAAAAAAAAAGTGGCTTAAATAACCGCGTCAGTAGTGCATAGTTTTCTGCAATTTAAGGCAAGCATTGAGAGCGTTAAGATAAGAAAATATTGTGGTAGATAGGTAGGTATTTCGAACTAAAGTGACGTTTAATGAACGCTTTCTATCAAGGTATTTACTTGGAATCAAAACATCCAAATCAGATGACACCCCCTCTAGAGTCAATCATAACTGACGTTCAAGTGCCTGCACTGGAAGAAATAGACGTTTCAGCTAATCATATTGTCACGGTAGCACACTACCTAAGAGGCAGTGTTGGCCCAAGTGGCATAGATTCCGACGCTTGAGATTTAGGACGCACAGCCTCTGATTATGAAAAGTTATAGCATCTCTGGTGAGGAGCCTACCTAACAGAATCATAAAAATGGGACAAGATAGTTGCTCTACTTGCTCGAAGAGGCGTTGCCTTGGATAAGAACCCAGGAGTGAGACCGATTGGTATTGGGGAGGTTCTCCATCGGATCTGTGCCAAAACAATGGTACTTATCACAGGAGTAGACCTAAAAGAGGAATACGGAACAGATCAGTTATGCGCTAGTGCAAAAACCGGGGTTGAGAGCGCCATATATGGTATGACACGAAAGTACCTATGAAGAAAACGTGACAGAAGGTATGCTCCTGATTGATTCACACAGCAGGCCATTCCCCCATTGGAAATATAGGATTCATTGACTGAGATGTGCACAGTTTTGCTTAAATTCCTAAAGAGGGTACCCCCACGACAGTCTTTAGGCAAAGTTCAGAGACAATCTTGAGCCGGGAAGGAACGATGCAGGGAGATCCCTTAATGTATGCGGTTGGAACCCTTTCACTGATACGTCACCTGAAAAGCGAGAGGTACCAGCAGAACTGGTATACTGATGACTCAGCCTGCATTGTCAAGCTCAGTGATCTGAAACAATGGCTTACCCTCTTTCAGGCCGATGACCCGAAGTGGGTCTATTTTCCAGAAGCCAGCAAGAGCTATGTACTTAGTGATTAAGCCCGGACTGGACGACGATGCTCATTCACTGTTTGGAGACACTAATTTAAAAGTCGTTTCTCACAACGATTTCTAGGAGGCATTACAGGCAGTGTGAATTCCCAGAATAATTTCATAAAGAAGAAAGTTCAATGCTCGGTAACCAGTATAAAGGAAATGGCGGCAGTAGCGAATTAAAGCCCTCAGGCATGCTATACGGTTTTCACCAAGTCTATTTCCAAGGAGTGGGCTTTCACTCAAAGGGTCAGATGCCAGGATAAGTAATACGTAACTCTCCAGGATTGTACCAAAGAAATTTTTATTCCCTCCATCTTTGATTTTCCGGTCACACAAACTGAGGCAGAGAACTTAGAACTACCTGTAAAGCTTGGGGGATAGGCAATAGAAGACCCAGTAAAGACAACTAGTCTCAACTACATGGCCCCTGAAAGAGCAACTCAAATCCAGCAGAAGCTCTCAGATTGGGGACAGATGTAGATATGAAGCAGCATGACCAACGTATGAATGAAGTACTGGGAGACGAACGAGTTCTCAATAAGTTAGTCGCCATGGTGGGACAAGAAAGACTCCTCAATGCCTCCTCCTGCAAACACAGACAAGGACGATCAACCGAATCACTGAGAGTAATCCATCACAATGGTTGACAATAGTACAGTTAAAGAAAGACGAGCTGGATCTCTTACGAACCATCGCACAGTGGTCCAGAAATCGATTCTGTCAGATCAAAATTATTTTATTGGCTATTCTTGTAGAAAATTTCGCGGTGATTCCGAATATACCACATGTTCCCATACCTAAAACCGCTCCTTAACATGATTATCTTCAAACAAAATCCCTTAAAAAACACTTTTTCTAACATATTTTTCGTTCTAGCGGCTATACAAATAACGTTCAAAACTTAGTGTATGGGAGAAAAGTTGTAGAAATTCTGCGTCCATTGGTCACCAGAAAAAGTAAAAGACGCTGAAAATAAGGAAGATATTAGAGAATTTTGTTCTTCCCGTAATTTTCTACCAGTGAACGCAAAAAGATTGAAATACCAACTGCGCATGCGCGAATTTACGCGTCAACGCATAGAATTGATTTCTGGACCACTGTGCGTTGCGATGGCTGTGGCGAGATGATGGACTTTTGCCACGCCTTAAACTGCAAATGAGGGGGGACAGGTCAAATACGGTGACGCCTCCTTCAGAGACCAGGCTGCAAAAATGGCTTGCTTAACATTCAACTCTGTGGGGATTGAACCAGTGATGGCAGAGAACGAAGATGGCACGACTGGTTGCTGACTTAAAAATCCATGGTTTGTGGGATGTAGAGAGGACTACGTATTTGGATACTCGCGTAGTTAACGCTGACACTCCCTCCTACAGCTCTCAAACATGGACATCAGTCTCCCAAAATGCTGCCAATGCGAAGCACAGAAAATATGAAAGGGAAGCCGAGGATGAGAGGCTAGTTTACGCCATAGGTGACATCCTGCGAGGGCTCTCTTCACAAAGAATATGACTGCTTCCTGAAGAGGGTAGCAACTATCCTAGCTGACAAATGGGCCAAACCCCTTTCGCATGGCCCAGTGGTGGGTGCGGGTGAAGACCCAGATAGCTGTGATCCGGGCAGTTTCACTGCGGATTCGAGGCTCAAGGAGAAAAGTCCGCTGCCTCGGACTTCAAGTAGAGAAGGGTTTCTTCCTACATACTCTGTTCCTTTAGGTTGCTCTAGGAATAAGGAAACTATTCATTGGCCCAGTTTCCCAATTAGTGCTGTTCCCTATAAATATTGTTAAAATTGGAAAAAAAAGTAATTGTCACATAGTCACATGTACATGTGATAAACCCAATGAGTGGATTCCTTAATATTCCTGTAAAAACAGCGAGATCCATTTTGTTACCAACCTAATTATAGCACCGAACATTTAGGGATGACATGGCAGTTTTCTCAAGATCAAACCCCCGGCTCTTGGACTCAGGTTCCCCACAATTGAGATACTCCCCTCCAAAATCACCTTGTTTATCATTCAAATCAGGCAATGTAGTTTGCTGATAGTTTTTTTTTTCCGAAAAAAGAAGCTGGCATCAATCGAAAACGAGTACGCACCAACATGATCCACCCTTATCCATCTGGAATTATTGTTGAAAATATTTTAACCCATTCATGTGTTAAGTATACGTAAGTATACTACAAATACCATTGTCTATTTGAACTGTTAACAGCGATGACAACGATGTCAATACCAAATGAAAAGTAAGAGGGTCATTCACTGTACACTGCGAAATAGAAAATTACTTACCTCGTTGAGAGAAGATATTCATGCGGACCAAGTTATTTCATAACTCCAAAACTACAGCAGAAACGCTTTTTGGTAGGTAAAGATTAGAGAAATTCGATTCGGTTTCAAAGTGTAATTTAATAATGGGATTATAACAGCTGATACCTACAGTTTGATTTCGATATTTAGGTATACTCGCGATCAATACGTACTCGAAGTCGATCGAAATCATCGAACATTATAAATTATGTAAAATAACAACATAAAATCAAAGAATATAACTTATATTGAACAAAATATTAATGATATTAAAGAAATTAAATAGGTTTTACGTTCGAAGCTCCAAACACGTTCTAGAACATGGGAACTAGAATGGGAACTTAGATGGGAACTAGAAGTAACTGGGTGGATGGTAACTAGATAAAAACTCAATAAAGTAATTTTTAATATAAAAATAATATAATTTTCTCCAGATAATATATCTTCAACCATGAACTTTATTGTACAATGACCTCCATCCATCAAGATAAATAATTCAAACTCCGGTTTGAAATTTTTTGTTGGGAATTCTTAAGCAATATTGTGGATGTGGTATCGATACTCGATATTTATGAATATCGATATTTTGCTCAAGCGATATTTGGTGTATCGATAGCACACTACCACACTACGCTCCTCACACACACACACGACGACACAACCACACAACACACTCAAAAATCTCAAAATCCTGAGGAAGGAGGAGAGGATCAAGACAGCACGATGCTGAGCATGGGTGCCAACCGAATTACGCTGGTATTCCACTGTAACAAATCCAGCCTTAGTTAAGGCGCACATTGAACTGCAAGATACACGTGGGTATAATGTGGTAACTGCCAAAAATGGGGTGGTCCTTAGTATTAGCCCCCATTTCCCCGTTCTATAACTCCATTATTCTTAATCATAAAAATAATTGAAAAATCCCACTGTTAAGGTAACTTTCTATGGTAAAAAGATTTCCAACCGAATGGTGAAAAAAATAAAAAGTGGGGGCCTATAATCAAGGTTTTCTCTTATTTTAATTCTTACTAAAATGATATACCATCCATTCATACGGACATCCCTATAATGCATTCATTACTTACCAACATGTTTCCATTAAAGTCCGCAAAATGTCTGCGAGGGAACAGGGTTCCATTATCCGATAAGAGCTGTTACATTGAGCAAGAGCAGGAGAATGAACAACCTTATAGTTTACTATTACAATGTCTTTGGAACAACCGGTATTTGGCTGGAATCGAACGGTTGGCACCCTCTGCGGTAGAGCGGGTTTCTCGGAGATGCTCCTGCTTCTTTGTACGCGGAGCGTCTAGCGAACATGCTAGAAGATAGATAAGGGAAGACCACAGGAGGTGACTATTCAGCTTGATGGCTACGGTCAGGAAACAGTGATAACAACAACAATGATAATCACCTTCAACACAACAGAGATAAGAAATTTCCCAATTATTTTGTATACATTTAAAGTAGGTACCTTTGCAGAGTAATGTGAATGGACAGTAATACTGAAATCCTTTTTCTGACTTTGGTGGAATTTAATTGGGTTACAAAAAAATTATAATTCAGTAGTGCAGTTTTATTATTCAGCGAATCAACAATGGACATCCTGAAACAAGAGATAGAACGAAAAAAACGGCAACTGGAAGAAAAGAAGCTTTTACAACCTGCCAAAAAGTATTTCAAGCGGTCTGAACTCGTGAAATTGGAACAACAGGAATATTACGAGAAGTATGGTGAATCCAGACAGAATCAAGATCAAGGTGAGTCCTCGGAATCGAAAGTTAGGACAAATGAAATGGAAGACGAAATCGGGGAAATTATCACATTGCCAAGGAAGGAAGTAGTGAAACGATTAAGAGAGCGATGTGAACCGATCTTATTGTTTGGTGAAACAGAATTGGAGTCTTTCAAAAGGCTTCGTAAGTGTGAAATTCTCGAGCCAGAATTGAATAAAGGGCTGCGAAATGATTTCCAGGAAGCTATGGACAAGGTAGACCAAGCTTATCTGGACGAATTACTACAACCACAACAGGAAGGAACGAGCATTGATTTACAGAAACAAAAACAACCTAAAGAAAAGTTGATGACTTACGAAGAGATTCAAGAGATGTCTGCGAAGTTGGGCAAAGGAGATACTAAGTATGACATGAATGTAATTGTTAATTTTCTTCAATTACTAATGGGCTTATGGGGAGACGAGCTGAATAACAGAATCGAGTCCGAAAAATTGGCCACTAAAGGTAAAATGGCACTGGCAACTTACAAACAGACCCAACTCTACCTAAAACCATTGGTCAATAAATTGAAGAACCATACACTTCCTGAAGACATATCTGACTCTTTGACATCAATTGTCAGGTATGTTATTATAACATTAATTTATATGTAATATCTTAAAAACTAAACCACTGCTGTTTTAAAGCTTGAGACGAAAATGCTTAACATCTTTTCCAACAGGAATTCGAAAATTTATTTGGTACATATTTCCGCTCTATCACATGTGTACGCTTCGCTCTTTCTTCTCTGTGAGTTCCAACCATCGTGTAGATCATTTGACTTTGCCATCCAGGTTGTTTCCACAGAGTGTCTAGCGACATAGAATATGAATTTCGGTGAATATGAATAGCTTGAGCAAAGCAAATAGCCTAATTTCCAGTTGTGCTCCAAGCAAATCGGGAGTGTTGCACATTTTACCTTACTTGATTTCGCTCAGCATGTGGTAGGTAGGTAAGCCCGTGGAGGGGATAATTTGTCACACAAAAGAGATAATATTGCTGTAACATATTTTGCTTCCTCACTATCGAAGGCAAGAAAGTTTGGGTTCTGGCGAGAAGTCGAAAAAAAAGTTTGTTTTTAAAAATCAAAAATTCCACTTGCTTGCTTTTTGTGTTTCAGAGCTTGTTGATCAATTTCGGTTCCATGTCTGATGTCTGTGGTAAATCCTTGGCACGCCCAAAACTATATCAAGTTGTATGAAATCTAAAGGGTTTATTTCTGGTAGTAGTAATAGTAAAATTATCATTTACGTACCTTTCGTAGGAATCCATCATCACTAGCATGTCGAGTACCGGAGGTGAGCGCTTTCAATGCAAAGACATCAGGCCGTTGAAACAGAACTGAAGTCAGTCAGTTGGTCTGTCGCTTTATATAGCGGGGTAAGTGAGGGGGAAAAGGAGGAGGTGGTGTTGAGGGGCTGGGGGGTGGGGAAGGGAAGAAGTGAAAGGTCTTGGAGAGGAGGGGAAGGAGAAGGTTTATGAAGTAAGTAAATCTGTCTGTTGGTGAGTTATTACTATTATCCTAGATTTAACTACTATCCTTTCATATGTTTTTAAAAAACAATGCGACAATTAATTCAACTGACGCATTATTAACAAAACCGTATTTGACACTGACACCACATCAGATACCATATTCACATCACTTAACAGACTAATGAAAAAACGCATAGACGAACAAGTAGCCAAATGACCTAGGAACAAGGAACTCATGATTTATAAAAGAGCCCACAATTTTGGCAAATTCACATTCGCTTACATATATATTTGAGTATAATATTAACTATAAGCAAATACAAATGAACAAGTCAAGTACCATAATTAGTTTAGTATGCAAGTATAACGCTAGTTAACCCAAGACAATCACTTACCGCAGTAGTGGGGACTTGAAGGTGAATTACACACAATACACAGTTCGTATAACTTGAGTGAACGTATATATTTGAGAGCGCAATGAAATATAGACTCGATTAAACACTTTGAACGAGGATAAAGTGAGATGCAATATTATACATAGATTGAACTAGAGAAAGCTTTATGTAACGGGGAATCGAAGGAAGCAAAACGTATAGCGTCCGACAACGGAATGAACGAAGAGAGGGGAGACTCGTCCAATGAGCGAGGCTCACCTCAAAAACAGTGTAGCCACAATGATCACGCATAAAGTCTCATAATAATTACACGAGCTAGTTAAACATGTAGATATACGAAATGGATCCTTGAAACAATATTAAGATCAGATTACACATTTATGTGTACTAATTATGAGCAATACTAAATATCATCCTATTGGATTCACAAACATGAAGTTTACAACAGGACACGTATCATAACTTATTTGTGGTCTAGGTTGCATGGAATGAAGTTCCATGCATCACAGAGGTGTCTCATTTGGAGACTCTACTTTGTCACTCCCTCCTCTTCAAATGAGGAAGCAGTATTCACAAGACTTAATCAGTTTTAGCTATGACAGAATCACAATGAACACATGTCGTTATGTCATGCTGAAGGCATCGAATCTTACTCTTAGATCATGAAACTCAGTCTTAGATCGATATGACTATGGTCTTAGAGTTCTTAAATCGAAAGCACTTTTCTTACACGCTAGTCTTACGACAGAAAAGTAAATCTAGTCACAACAGTGTACAGTTTAGTTCCCTACTAAGATTCTAATATTAATGTGATACAAATGGGTGACATAATATTTTAGTAGGTAACATTGCTCATGTATGACCTTGCACTGTTTCACTGAACATACGAATTTCAACACGCACACACCGAACATTAACATCGAAGACGGATAGAACCGATAAGCACTTGATGTTGGTGCTACTGGTACTGGGTTGACATAACATGTTGAGGCATTGAGAAACACGTTGAATCCAGCTGTGGCAACATGTTGAGGCATCGAGAAACATGTTGAATCCAGCTGTAGTCTGAGGTAGTCCTTGTTGACATGTTGAGGCTCGGAGGTACATGTCAAATACAGCTACAACTTGTGGTAGTCTTGGCCAGACTAGGCCCATGGTTCCTTTTCTCCTGAAACATATCACAGTATGGCATTAGTTCTGGTCATGATAGCATTTCTAAATTCAATAAATTTATCACGAGGCAAAGCCTTAGTAAGGCAGTCCGCAAGTTGTTCCAAGGTAGAAACCCATTCTATATGGATTTCACCATTTCTAAATAATTCGTGAACATAATGTAACGAAAGTTTCACAACATGTTTAAGAGTTTTAGAATCATTGGTCATGGCAACCGATATGGCAGGAGCACAGTCACATCTTAATATTGGACGCATGTCAAAGCCTATAAGGAACTTGCACAGAGTTCGTATACTTGTGATTTCCTTGCATGTTTCCGACATTGCCAGATATTCAGATTCACAAGTTGAAAGAGCCACATGCGTTTGCTTCTTAGATTTCCATGACACCAGATCGCCAAGAGATGTAACTATGTACCCCGTAGTCGACCTACCATTGAGAGCATTGGTACCTAGTGAGGCATCGGAGTAGGCGATCAGACTCTCGGTTTTTCCAGTATACATGATACCAAGATCTAAGGTTCCTTTAAGGTATTTTAAAATCTTTAAGACACACAACCAATCATTCAAAGTATATCCTATTTGGTTTCTGCTAAGGAAATTTACTGGGAAAGAAATATCTGGTCTCGTTCCATTTTGAATATACAAAAGAGCACCTATTACCTCTCGGTATGGAACATTAGGAGACGATTCCGAATCTGAACTCGATTGTAATTGTGCACTTAGAGTACATGTCGTAGGTGACATGGGAATTTCACTGATACTTTCTTCGGAATGTAGAAACTTGTTAACCAAACTCTGAATCATGGTTCTCTGATGAATGAACAGTAGTTTGCGAGGCTTGTCTCTAACAATTTCAAAACCCAGGAATTTCTTAGGAGTTCCCAAATTCTTAATTTTGATTTCCTTTTGTAGAGCCTTGACTACTTCTAAGGCTATCTGATTATCATTTGATGCCAGGAGGCAATCATCAACATAAATGATAAGTAAAACATATTTCGCGCCCTGTTTCCATTTAAAGATACAAGTTTGAAACCCCAAATTTACCAGGATGTTACTGAACTTTTTATACCACAAATTTGGGGAGACTTTTAATCCGTACAACGATCTTTTGAGATGACACACATAATTTCCTTTTAACTCACATGGGGGGTCCGACAGTTCCTCTAAGCCTTCAGGGACATGCATATACACAGGCTTCTCAAGAGCCCCATGAAGGAAGGCGGTGGTCACGTCGAGTTGAAGAAGATGTAACCCAAGTTTGTTCACTACAGACAAGAACACTCTAACATCCCCAAGACGAGCCACTGGAGCATAGATCTCGGAAATTAAGTACTCATTAGTGTCAGCAAACCCTTTAATAACTAGACGACTCTTGTACCTTTGAGTGCCGTCCGCTTCCATTTTCCTTTTATGTACCCAACGGGATCTGATTACTTTGGTACCCGGTGGTAGGCTAACCTTAGGCACGAGTTCCCAGGTATTCATTTCCTCTAGTGATTCAAGTTCGCTACGCATAGCCTCTTCCCATAGTTCTCTATCCGGAGAACACATAGCTTCCTGGTATGAGATAGGCTCTACACAGTCAGAGACATCACGCTGATTTACCATATTAACAAGCAGTGATTTCTCACTTTGTCTCACGTCTAGAGATTCCCTAGTGGGAGAATCTGTGTTAAGCATTGATTCAGATTCCCCGTCCATATCAAGAATTTCAGCCAGAGGCCTAGGATAATCTCTAATTCTATCCCCATACACTATGGTCTCAATGCATTTCACATCACTAGAGTTCACAAGGGTTTTATGTTGTTTTGAGAAAATGACATACCCTGTTTCATTACATTCTAGTAAGAATCCCTTTTTAGCATTTGGAGCAAATTTAATTTTATTATTTACATCCACATAGTGTACAAGACAACCGAATCGTTTAAGGAATTTGAGAGTAGGCGGATAACCCTTGACCATTTCAAAAGGACTTTTAAACAAGTTAGAGGAATGAGGCATGTTATTATATACATAAATCGAATATTTGAGTGCGTGCCCCCAGAATGCGTAAGGCATTTTGGCTGAGAGCAAATTCACCCGAACCTTATGTTTAATTTCTTGGCACACTCTTTCAGCACATCCATTCTGCTGAGGAGTGTGTGGTTGACATGGGTCCCAGACAATGCCCTCTTCAGAAAACAACTTTTTCATTTCTACAGTTTGGTATTCTAGACCTCGATCTGATCTGAGTTTGAAAACACTCTTTGTTTGAGAAGTTATTGACCCTATTTCTAGAAGGCATTTACGGAGTACCATGTGAACCTCTTTTTTGTTTTTCATAGGATATGCAAATACATAACGTGAATAATCACACACGAAAATTGCTATATACGAATCCCCAGTTCTGAAATTAGAAGGGCTTATAGGACCTAACAAGTCAGAGTAGAGAGTTGCGAAAGGTTTCTCCGCTCTGTGTCTTGTTCGAGTATGAGATCTCCTAGCTGTATTAGCTTGGTGACAGTCCTCACAATTTGTGATCTTATTCGTGACTTTGACACTTTTTAGTTCTGGGAGAAACTTCTTAGCTGCTTCTAGATATTGTTTTGATGCATGGTTCAAACGTATATGCCACAGAATATCAGAATCTAGCAGTGAACTATAACTCTTATCTAAGTTTCCCTATCAAATTTGGCAATTTGTAAGTCAGTCAGGTCTGGCTCTATTGATCTTTTAGTTTGTTGTATGTCTGAGTTCTTTAGAGTTGATTCTACTATATTATTCTGTTTATGCTTCTCAACACTTCTCCCTCCCAGACTTGCAGGGACCCCAGCGGGCTGAAACGTAAGTGGACCTCTCCCTCCCGCTGATTCAAGAGAATGGGTATTACTAGATAAATCGCTCCCTCCCTTTAGCTCAAATTTCGCGTCGAAAGCCGATGGCTCAGTGGGACTACAAGGCTGATTTTGAGAAGCATTGAACACTAACCCTGACTTTTGACGTTTGAAACCCAAATTGTCACATTGAGCCCTGGTCCGTTTGACAGGTGGAGGAGAAGACACTGGTAATTCGATCCACCAGAGATTGTTATGAAAATATCCAGTTTTGATTACTGTATCTGTGGAGGGTTGAATAAACTCTACCTTATCTTTAGAAAATAAAACATTTAGCCCAGCCTGAGTAACCTTACGAACTGAAAACAAATTATTCGATAAGCCCGGAGTGTACAGAACATCCTTCAACATAGACTCTTGACCGTTATTCATAAACTTAAGATCACCACGATAGTTTACTGATAGGTCCGCTCCATCGTCGCTATTAGCGCATTTAAACACACGAGTCTGTGGTAAACGTTGAAAATTAGTTAGCTGGGTTTTGTCTGATGTGAGATGTTCTGTGCATCCGGTGTCAATAATGGCTTTAAAATTCCGCTTACCTTCAGAAATATTGAAGGCAGAGCTTTGTCCCTGGCGCTCGCTAACATAGTTAAGTGTGCTAACTACCTGCTCCTCTTCATCCCCCATCGTAACCCAGACCAATGCCTTGTCGTCCCCTTCAATAGATCCAATTATTGAGAAGGCAGTGTCAGGTTGATTCCGGAATTCCTGAGCCAATCGCTTGGCTTGCCCTAGAGGCATCGTGAAAAGCTTCGGCTTTTTGGAAGCTAACGAGGGCCTATGGCGGGTCAAGTTAAGCAGTGCATTGGAAGTTTTAGGGGTTTTATATTTAGAAGCAGGAGTTCGGACATTTGTAGGGTTTGGACAGTTGCTAGCTATATGCTGATCAGAAATACCACAATTAAAACAAATCTTGTTAGCTTTAAAGCATGTAGCCCTGGTGTGACCTTTCCGTTTGCAGTAGACACAGAAACCGGATTTCTTCGAAGATGAGTCGGAGAGTGTGTTTTGTTTAAAGGGAGGAGTGGAGACTTTAGGAATTACACCCCCTCGCATACGGTTATCCCTTCCCCTCTGAAACCCACCTCTACCCCTGGAAGAAGCGATTCGATTACGTAACAGACTATAGCTTGATTCACACGAAGACGATTGCTCATTCCTGAGCTGTTCCTCTAAGAGCATGTCACGAAGCTCCTCTAGTGTGAACTTAAAACCATGAAGTTCAGCCTTCTGATAAGTGACAGTCTCATCGATCGACAGCTCAAAAATCGTCTTAATGTAATCCGGAGTAAGCATGTCAGCATTTATATTAGCAAGTTTTTGCCTAATTTCCTCAAATCTATTTAAAAATTCGATAGCTTTTTCCGTTTTAGGGTTGAAGTGGATTGAATTAAACTCTTGAACCAAACGTTTGACTTGAAATTTTGAGGCAGGGTCGCAGGTATATTGTAGCTTGTCCATTATTTCTTTAGGGTCTCTCAGATCCTGTACTAGATCTTGGAAATATTGAGAGAGTGACTCAAAAATAAAATATCTGACCTTTTTCCTAGCAATTTCTATGTCTTTTTCGGAAAAATCACTAGGTGCCAATTCTGAGGGATCTAATACGAAAACACACTCTTGAGTTTCAAGTTGACCCACAACACTTCTTTTCCAATACTTGAACTGATCCACCCTATCAAGTCGTTTCTCTAAAGGTCTTAGTTTAACAGCGTCGATCTTACGTACCCTATACGAATTCGTATGCACATTGGGGTACTGGTGCCTTGCACTAGGACGTACAAAATAGTTAGGGTTGATTTTATTTAAAGTACCAGAATTCTTATGGGGAGAAGTATCATGGTCATTCTGAAATGGAGTTTCAGAACCTGAACTCATTTCCACTTCCATATGGGTATCTTCACGAGTCGCATTAGGTCGGTTCACCAGAGCTACACTAGGGTATTGAACAGATGAATTTTCCTGAACTTGGCTAGTTGGGGGCACTAGAGGAAGATTATGATCAGCAGTTTGTGTTTGAAAAGAGCAAGACGGGGTAGAATCGGAAGTGTGATTAGGTGTTGCGACTCGGGATAGCGAAACGTACTTGTCATTCAAATCAGACAATTTAGACTGTAGCAAACCAAAATTTACCTCCATCTGAGACTTAAGGCCCTCCAAATACCTTACAAAAACGTCGTCGGATGACCGTGCTGCCTTTACTTTGAGCGTCTCCACCTCTGATTCGTTTTGAGGAGTGGGGCTCCGGAACATGTCCTCCACCGTCCTTGAAGCGGGCTCCGAGTCTGGTTTTGGAGAGGGCGACAGTGACATTCGATCATAAAACATGTTCCTGGCGAATTGTCCATCCAATGACACATCATCATCTCCGACGACGACAGGCTCAGTTTGTGACATGGTCTGACCTGAAATTTCACTTCGTGTTAGATAAATGTCCATTGATTCCCTATACATTTAGTATGTTTATTCATAAAGTCCGATAAATTCATAAGCAGGTTTAAGAATTAATTTCCTTCACCTAGTCGTCTACCTTGATTTTAATTTGACAGAAACGGCATATATATAAAGATTACAGAAAGATCTATTCTATGGGTAGACGTTAAATTTATATTTTATGGGGGAGGCCTCCCAGGCTTAAGAGCCTATACTACACAGGATTCAAAACACACACAAAAAAAAAAAACATCTATAAAGACATAGGATTTACACAATCATAGATATTCTATCATATTCATGAGAAAACAAACCGCCTTTTTCTTTTTACCCATATTTCTGCAGCCGGGTCGGTCGGTTGACCGAGAACATTCTTATGTTTTTCTGTAAATGATTCTAGAAAGGTAGGATTATACATATTAAATCTAAACGACTGACTTCATAACTTGCTACGTCTTCGTACTTATTTTTTATTTATTTATTTTTTTTTTTTTTTTACTTTTCTTTTCAAAAATTCATAAGGGTGCACTCCCTAGTGACAAGGTATCCGATTTGCGTCTTTTTCAGCTCCGTCATAAATTAAACAAGATCTCCGACTGCTGTCCCATTTATTTCTGATTTGTTCTGATATATGTATTCAAGTCAGAAAGTAGCGACCCATCCTTTCTATAAAGTCAAAGAACGAGTCTCGGGTTTGAACTGTGATATGTTAATCCGAGTTAAATCGGCATACCTGGTTTCGCACGCCTAACTAGTTCAGAAGGACGGAGTAGACAGCGCCGGTCCCAAATAGGATTTCTGAAAGCATAGGGTTCCAGTGTTTGATTCAAGGCCTTGTTTCCATGGTCTAAATTTAGTTGCAATCTACTCTGCGCCTCAACCTTTTCTTTTGAAAGGTTAGATTCGTAGGGACTTTTAGCTCCGAGGGCCTAGCCCAATTCACATACCCTGTTGAGTTACGGCCTATTGGGAAGCTGGTGGAAAGATCCAGATCACACAGCTGGCACTCAGACATTCCAGGTACCCTGTATATCGCCAGAGGTAGCCTCGATATGTGCACCCGCTGGTCTGTGGTCGAAGCATAAATAAATTGAGAGTGTGCACACCTAGACCAGCCTTCTCTGACTCGGGCTAGCGATTCGAAATTGCTATCTCGTAACTCGGCGCCTGAATTATCTGTTGGGATCAGAAAAATTCAGACTTCGCCTCACCGCGCTGGAGACAGAGGATTTAGTAACTGGCAACGAGCTCGAGCATGGCATCTAGACAATGCGTTCGGCGTCCCGACTATTTGCTCGACCACGGAAATACTTTCGGAAACAAAACTTCTTTCGTAACATAAGATTCAAATCTGATGAAAGAAATCCACAAGGAAATCGATTTTATTGAGTTGAAATGACTCACAGAGCCCTAAGGAAAACAAAAGAATTTCCAACTTCATTTAGTCGAAAATGCCTCTAAGTTTCCGGCGGCCATTACGCTGGAGTCATCCCATTCCTGTGTAGATCTTAGCGTCGCCTAGCGGAGAGGTGACTAGACATAGCGTCAAGACGCTCCGGCCTAACACCGAACTTAACCTGAAATCCCGTCGATCTGTTATAACTTACACAGTAGGGCGTCTGTGGCTGAAATTGGATATAATACGAAATGACGACCTCTTTACACATACTTAGTAAAGACGGTGCTTATGTGACGATATCGTACCGAGTCAAAAAGCTGTCGTAAGCAAATACAAATGAACAAGTCGAGTACCATAATTAGTTTAGTATGCAAGTATAACGCTAGTTAACCCAAGACAATCACTTACCGCAGTAGTGGGGACTTGAAGGTGAATTACACACAATACACAGTTCGTATAACTTGAGTGAACGTATATATTTGAGAGCGCAATGAAATATAGACTCGATTAAACACTTTGAACGAGGATAAAGTGAGATGCAATATTATACATAGATTGAACTAGAGAAAGCTTTATGTAACGGGGAATCGAAGGAAGCAAAACGTATAGCGTCCGACAACGGAATGAACGAAGAGAGGGGAGACTCGTCCAATGAGCGAGGCTCACCTCAAAAACAGTGTAGCCACAATGATCACGCATAAAGTCTCATAATAATTACACGAGCTAGTTAAACATGTAGATATACGAAATGGATCCTTGAAACAATATTAAGATCAGATTACACATTTATGTGTACTAATTATGAGCAATACTAAATATCATCCTATTGGATTCACAAACATGAAGTTTACAACAGGACACGTATCATAACTTATTTGTGGTCTAGGTTGCATGGAATGAAATTCCATGCATCACAGAGGTGTCTCATTTGGAGACTCTACTTTGTCATTAACTAATAGACATAATGTAGAGTATACTAACATTAATAAAAAATATTTAAAAAACGGTGTTCCATGCCTCCGCAGGAGGTAAGCCCTCTGGACGACCCCCCCCCCCCCACCGTTACCTCTAATTACATACTTAGAATGAATTATTGAAACACAGAATGTGTTTTAGCTCACGCGGTTCATATAAACCCCTTCCAGACAAAGTTGAGGCAATAAAGGACTTTCCACTTTCGAAAACTGATGCTGAGCTGTGGTATTTCCTTGGGAAATTAAATTTTCATGGGAGATTCATTCCCAAAGCTGCACAGGCTCAAGCTGTTCTTCGTGCCATACATAGCGGAAATAAAAAGAGGGACAACACCATCATAAAGGACTTTCCACTTTTGAAAACCGTTGCTGAGCTGTGGTATTTCCTTGGGAAATTGAATTTTTATGGGAGATTCATTCCCAAAGCTGCACAGGCTCAAGCTGTTCTTCGTGCCATACATAGCGGAAATAATAAGAGGGACAACATGATCATAGACTGGACTCCTGAGTTGCAGAAGGCGTTCCAGTTTTGCAAGGACAGCTTATGTGACGCAGTTCTCCTTCCCCATCCTGTTCCAGATGCACCAATCGCACTGCTTGTCAATGCTTCTGATACTGGTATTGGAGTAGTTTATCAATGGTAACTGATGACCTCTGAGCTTCTTTTCTAAAAAAGTTGAGTGAAGCTGCACAGAACTGAAGCGCAAATGATCTTGAGCTTTTGGCTACTTATGCTGCTGTAAAACACTTCCGCCAGATCCTAGAGAGGCGCACTTTTTCTATTCTGACTGATCACAAGCCACTCAGTTTTGCCTTCAAGCAAAAATTGGATAAAGCAAGCCCAAGGTAGTTGCGCTACCTCGACTTCATTGGTCAATTTTCTACGGACAAATGGCACATTTCTTTGCATTAGATTTGTAATATATGACAAGGACATGATGCCTGAAGGTTGAATAAACCTCGGGACCATCCCCAGCTGCAGCGTTTTCAAGAATCTAAAAAGACGAACTACTTCTATCCATCACACTCCCGGGGCTTTCTTACATTTTTAATGGTAAAAGTTTTGGGTATATTGGCTATTTTGCCTATTGAGGGGGGGGGGGGGGGGTTGTCAATGTTCGAGAGGTTGGGGGGGGGGGGGGGTTCAAAACCGAGCTCTGCTAAGATATGACAATGAGAGATGATGGAAGATAGTAGTTCCCCCTTCAAAGGGGAGATGCGATTAACCTGCTACACCCGTAGGATATTCTGAAGATTGAATAATCCTCAGGAATATCCCCAGTTGCAGCGTTTTCAAGAATCGAAGAGTAACTACTCCTATCCATCACAAATATTATTAATTTTACATAATATCTTACTATGTGTATTTTACCTGCACAGAATTGTATGTTCCACTCACGAAGGACACAAACACGCCCCCTCAGGGCCCTTTGTTTGGTTAACATTTTGTTATTTATATTAGGATAGGATCCTCTAAGATGGAGGTTTTAGCTTGCCATGTTACATTTTGTTCAAGTTCACTTTATTAGTAATATAAAATAGATTAGTTAAGAAGGTAGGTACTTAACTGATCACTGGAGCATTTCCAGCTTGATTTAATCCTTCCCAAATCAAATAAGTCCTTTTCTGAACCAAATGGTTCCGTTTCCAAACCAAATTGTACATTTCTGTAAAATAAGCAATAATATATAAATCAGTAGGTATGAGAGTTGAATTAATTAATTACAACATATTTGGAGATTTTGCAAGGAAGGAATTCAAATACCCACTAGCCACAAAAAAAGGACTCTCATATTATTGGCCGCACCTGTTTCTTCATGCAATGCAGCGTGGCAAGTAGGTACTCACTCGTACGTTCTACAGTTCAAAATTCCTCAAATTGACACGTTTCCTACTAAGTCGAGATCTACTCCACAATAATAAATAATTCATAGAATTTCCAGTTCGTTAATTTGTTGTCTGTAAACACCTGCGATTCACAAAGGTTTCATTCACTCCATTTGGCTGACTATCGAAAATTATTTCGTTTGGTTTGGAAAAGGATTAATTTGATTTGTAAATGCTATACTTAAGTAAATATTATTAATACAGATGTTTGATATTTTTTCTCCCAGGTATCTTTTGGACAGAAACTATATACAAGCGAGTGATGCTTATCTAGAAATGGCAATCGGCAATGCACCATGGCCCATTGGTGTTACAATGGTTGGCATCCATGCTAGAACAGGGCGGGAAAAGATTTTCTCCAAGAACGTTGCACATGTTTTGAACGATGAAACCCAGAGGAAGTACATTCAAGGTCTCAAAAGATTGATGACAAAATGCCAGCAATTCTTCCCTACTGACCCTTCTCGTTGTGTCGAGTATGTGCCCCCACAAAATAAAAACACTTGAACTGAGATTTAATTGGTGCAAGAATATACTTTTGTTTGTGATTCAATGAGGTGAGTTATCCATTTAATTATTAACGGTAACAATATGTATGATGGTTATCATAGTAAACAACCTAAAAGCTATAACATTGTTACAATTTATTTAATACAGATAGCGCACTGATTTCCTGTTGATGTTTGTTGAGTCTTCGATTGTTATACAATATATAAGTCCACACAAAATTTCATCCTTATTCTGTATTGTGCATTTGCATTTTTTAGTCTCAAACTCAATGACCTCAATGCCTTCGAAATTTTAGGAAATTAACATTTTGAGGACAAAAAGTGCTCAACCTTTGTACAATGATCTTTAAATACAAATAACTTGAAATAGGTAAAATATGTGCAGTCCACATTTTATAGAAGAACTAGAAACTTTCATAGAAGTTTTGTAAGCCCATTAGAACGCTAGGATTTTGTATAAATATATTTTTTCTGGCATTGTTAATTGCATACAACCTTATAAAAATATTTACTCATATAAATCAACTTACAATCTACCGTCTACTAGTTGTTAACCAAAATTAACATTGTCTTCTAAGAACTTGAATATATTTGTAATCTTGCAGACTTGTACGTGTCATTGTCCAATAGATTCTTAATTAAATAGAATAATGAACATATTGCTCAATCGATTAAATAACTCTGTACTCTTTGTACCTACTCCATTATAATGTGCTGAATATCCCCCATTTTTATCATAATGTTCATTCAAACCAGTTACATTCTCCCCTGTATTTGCACCCATCGCCTTCTACTTTTCATGCAGGCAGGAAAGTTGAGCTTTCGAATTGCTGGAGGGGAGAGGTACTTCTAGACAAATGAAACACTATTTTCTTCAAGGTCAGTAATCTCCAGGCTTCAGAAGGAATAATTTGTTTTTGATCAGAGCCGAGTTGTGACAACAACTCTCACGCGCGAGTGCTCCAGTTTTAATTTTTTCAGTGCGTGTGGAAAATTTTCTCAATCGCGATGCTATCACACCAGTGAATGTATTTCATAAAATCGGGCCATTGCAGATATATATATACACCTACTTCATAAACTTTCTTTGAATTTTCTGTCATTCATTAAATTGTTTTGTGGAAAGGTGCTTGCCAAAATGAGGAAATGTTTAAAAAGCCACTGGTATAATCATACCGTCTGTTGGTATTTTTTAATTTTAAATTCATTTCGTTTTGCTTTATTCCTCATTTTCAAAGAAGTGGTTCTAAAACTTGAGGTTAGTTGGTTTATTATTCTCTGAATAACACACATATGTGTTTGGTTAAAAAATGTTTATTATAATTAATTTTGTTTTATTTTAGCGTGGAACATGCTTTTACTGTGATCTAAGAGTGAAAAATTTCACAAAATATTGTTACGAAAAAACTAGAATAAAGTAGCGGCGGATCTAATTTTTTTTTGCTATTTCACCTATAAAGCTGACATTTGAAACGGGGGTCTCTTCTGACAACTAGAAACGAATCAAAGTCTAGAGCCCCCCAGATCAGCTGAGTAAGATCTGAAGCTAATCTCATTGCTATTCAACCTATGAAGCTTAAATTTGAAATGGAGCATGTTCCACGTTTCTCAAATGTCAAGCCGAGGCCCAAGGTGACAGCAAGAGGGGGTCTGGGGGATCCCCAGTTTATGCTGTAATTTGGAATGTAGCCTCTGTAGTTATGAACACAATCTGGATATGGTTATTTCAGCAATCTATGCACTGGCTAACCCATACAGATGGGTCCGTGCAACGCACAGGTAACCAACTGGTACCTATATAAAATTAGAATTACTTAGAGCAAGATTGTGGGAAAAGTCTTTCAATACAGGAGAACCAACATCAAATTTGTTTCTGACCACAATAATACCACGATCTCTACCTCTGATCTTGAAGCTACCTTCCAACTCTTGACGAACCTCTGCCTTCCAGCCTACTGCGATTGAAACTCCATTGGGATTGATTGAGGACAAGGCTCTCAAGCCATTTGAAAACGAGATTCACGACACGAGATTACTCCGCCTTCCAGACTACCAGAATTCAGAGTAGATCGAGCTTTACACTTCGTCTTGCTCTCACTCTTGTCTCGTTTCAGCCGAGACGCTAAACAAGCATTCCTATACCGACGACGCTGCTTAGTTCCAGAAAGCCTTGCCACCCGGGTTCGTAGATTTATTTGCAAACCGCCTGCTGGGACAAGCCGGACGATCTCAAGAAGGCCCGCAGCAGCCGATCATCCGATTTCGGCGGACCTACTATATCGAACGGGCTTCACTTGTTCAATAAGTAGTGGACCCCAGGAGGACCCTTCAAATTTATTTGAAAGCAAGTCCCCGAATTTAGTTCTTTTCAGAACTAAATAAACTCTTCCAAATGGAGCGAACACCTAGTTTTTGCCTTTTGGAGAGTATATATGAAGACGGCACGACAGAAACTCCGGTTTCGCGGTCTGCTGGTCCTTCTCAGCCCAGCGCCAGACAGGCCGGCGCCGACGGACAAGGTCACCCAGTTCCCGCCAAGGGAATGGGCGTAGTTCCAACATTTGCCGGGCGCAGCGCCGCCTACGCTAACGGGCAGAATCCGGTCTCATCCACCGACCAAAAGCCGCGTGATTCACACGCCGAGCTCGCGACAAATATTGTCCCATTTCACCTTCTTGAAACACAGAAGGATCGAGCATATTCTGCGGCCCAATCGTACACATCTCCAGCGGATGTAAGCTACACAGCCCAGCAGTATAAAACCCCTATAAAAAGGGTCCCTTGTGAGTTGAATTCACGAGAGGAGATACGCCCGTCCTTGGCGACCGGGTCTTTTTCAAGACTCGTCCGATCAATTCAGTCACGCACCAAAAAGTACTTTTCAGTACATTCAGACCCCCGTCATGTACGGGCGGGAGAACATGTACCTAAAGCCGTGGAATATCCATCCTCAGATCGGAGAAACTACCAACGATCAGCGCCGCCCAGACCTATTCGGAGATGTATTACCCCGTGGCTCACACACACTATATCCTTCCAAACACAAGGATATACAAGACAACAACAGTACTTTTTCGTACCTCTCACAAGACTCCTTTCTGGGGTCAAGCTCGTACAATCGCAGGTCCAACGTTGCTAGAGATCAGTGGCGTAATTTGAGGAGGGGCAGGGTGGGCAGAGCCCCCCACGATCACAGAGGATGTAGAAGTTCTTCTTGAAATGGATGCTGCGTGAACAATAATTAATAATTTCACATTACTAACGTCAGTACCAATTACGGTAAGTTCGAGAACGCAACCCGCAAAGCACGCCTGTTATGTGGGTCCAGTTACCTAGCAACTTCAAGGCTAACTAGGAACGCTCCTCCAAGGCTGGTTCCAGGGAGGGCCAAACGCCGTGGATAATATAATTGCCCATAATGCCCATCCAACAGAAGCGAAATAACTACAGTAAAAATAATGGTATGCTGGATACTATAAAGTGAAACAGTGGTGAAATTATGTCGTTCCCCCTCTCCTGAGGGGGGGCGCGCCCTTCCTCATTTCCCTCCTGGAAGCCAAAGTCATTTTCGCCCCACTCTCACTGCCCCTACCTTTCCCCACCTTCACAGCCCTCCGATTCACGTTCGATTGATCGATTCAATGCAGTAGCATCGATTGCGTCCTTCTTACCATCAATAAGTTTTCTTACTCATAAAAGTCTTCTGTGAGGCGTTAGAAAAATTAAGTATGAGAGGGATTTAAGTACCTTCGTAATTATTAGAGATGGTTAGAGATGGCTTGATATTTAGCTAGGATTAGCTGGATGGTTAAAGCGTACTGCAACGGCCGTCGAATTTGAGAGCAGGAACGAGAATGGCCGCCAAACGAGATTCGCCGCTTGGCTTGGTGGCAGACGCAGTCCTGCCACCACTCCGGATTCTGTCGGATGGATTTCATGGAGTGCTGATGGATGTTGTAATTCCAACACTCCCCTCCAAGCTTCCATCCAGGCACTTCACCGTATTTAGGCGTATCTCCGGGTTTAGTAATGATTGTGAGAATTGAGGGAGTGAATGAGAAGAAACCTTCTCATTCAATTCGATCTGCAACAGTACAATTCACATACACACATTCCGATTAGTGCTGGAATAACATCGAATTCCTAAATTTAATGAATTTCGATTTGTTCAGTGACTTCGTCAGTGTGTCTGCAATTTGATCATCAGTAGATATCCACCGGATTATGATGTTACCTTTACGGTGCTCCTGTCGTACGTAAAGATAGGATAGCCTAACCAAATGTTTCAGAGTAGACGAATCATCTACTTCCGCTAAGCGGATTGCCGGTTTAGAATCCTCATAGATTGTCGGTATTATTTTGATCCCCGCTAACTCTGAACACATTGTACGTATTGAGGCTAATTCTCTGCACGCCGTACTCATTGCAACGAATTCGCTCTCTGCTGAGGAGAGAGCTATGTGATTCTGACGCTTAGTTCTCCAAGCTACCGGATTACCGAAAAGGTAGATTATGTAACCAGTCGTGGAGAAACCCCCTTCGGCCGAGAGTCCTAGGGATGCATCCACGTAACAATCTATTCCATCCCCCTTATCGGAGAACATAAGTCCAAAATCTTTCGTACCTCTTAAATATCTCATTATCCGTATTACTGCTTGCCAGTCCTCCATCGTAAAATTTGACTGTCGTCTACTCAGAATATTAGTAGCATATGAAATATCTGGTCTGACTCCCCCTTGTATGTACAATAATGATCCAATAGCTTGTCGGTAAGGAATCGAATTCAAGTCACCGGGTTGTTTCAATTTTTCATTGACTCCATTCCTATCAACAATCATTGGTGTAGACACCGTTCTATCACAATGAGGGTCAAATTTCTTTAACATCGATTCTATGTGAGACCTCTGAGTAAGACCGATAGTTTTGTTCCTCCGGTTTCGTATGATTTCTAATCCTAGGAATTTTCTTGGTTCTCCCAGATCAGTTATCGAGAATTCCTTTTCTAATATAGATTTTACTTGTTTGCGTTTTTGATTACTATTTGTTGCTAGTAAAATATCATCGACATATAGCAACATTATAGCAATTTGATCTCCGGATTTCCAAACAAACAGGCAGGGTTGGAAAGGATAGGGTTTAAAATCCATTCTTTCCACAGCCTCCTGGAATCTTATGAACCATCTCCTTGGAGACACTTTAAGACCGTAAAGAGCTCTGTGTACTTCACATACACTATGACTCTTTATATCATCACCGGTTTGTAAGTATTCTGCATACCCATCGGGAATTTCTATATATACGAGTTTGTCTAAGGAACCGTTTAGAAAAGCCGTTTTTACATCGTACTGAGCAAGATCTAAATCGAATTTGGCTGCAAGTATTAATAAAAATTTGACATCTGGTAATCTTGCTACTGGAGCGTAGATTTCAGATATATCATACTTATTATTATCGGCAAAGCCTTTTACTACAAGTCTGCTCCTATATCTTATTGAACCGTCTGCCTCCGTTTTCTTTTTGTGAACCCACCTAGTTTTCATTACCCTCACACCTTTCGGTACCGTATTTCGAGGAATGATTTTCCAGGTGTTGCAATTTTCCAAAGACTGAAACTCCGTTTCAATTGCTTCTAACCAAGCATCTGCGTCTGGCGAAGCCAGTGCTTGTGAATAGGTAATTGGGTCCTCCCCTAATTCGTCTGCAGCATTTTGTAGGAAACACGCCAGATTTTCTGCATTATCGAATTCTTCGTAAAATTCGCATTCATCATTTTCATGAATTAAAACCGGGTTTGATGTCTTGTCTGTTTCTCGTCCGGATTCAACAGAGACATCTTGCACTTGTTCAAAGCCGGATTTAAATGAATTTTCTAATGAAAATTCAACTTGATCAAGTGGCGATTTAGCAATTGACTTGTCTCTCAAATAATCCGCGTAAGTCCTACTTTCTACAAAATCTACATGTTTCGATCTCACTACCGTTTTATTTTGGAAATGCAGTAAATTGTAACCTGTTTCACCGCATTCTAATAAGAAACCCAAATTAGCTCTAGGAGCGAACTTTGACGTGCTTTGGGTGTCTAAAATATAACATTCGCAGCCAAACCGTTTTATGTATTTTAGTGACGGAAGCCGTTTTAGTGCCAGTTCAAACGGGGTTTTGAATTCCAACGATTTGTTGGGCGTCCTATTGTGTATATGCACGACATGTCTCATGGCATATGCCCAAAAATGAGTAGGAATTCCTGATGAAATCAAGTTAACCCGGATTTTCTCCTCTAATTCTAAATTGAATCTTTCAGCCGTTCCATTCAATTGAGGAGTATATGGTTCACAAACCGTCAAGGATATATTTTCCCTATGTAACAAAAATTTCATTTCTTCCGTTCTAAATTCTAAACCTCCGTCCGTCCGTATTTCTGACACCTTAGTGGTTTCCCCCGTCAATCTTCTAATTTCTTTTAGACATGAGAGCAAAGCCATATTGACTCCCATTTTACTTCCGAGTTCGTAAGCAAATGCATATCTACTCGCGTCATCCGTAAATGTGACAATATATTTGGCCTGAGACCTAAATGCTCCTGGTTTTAAAGGTCCCATTAAATCAGAGTGCAGTCTCTGAAATGGTATTTCGGCCCTATGTCTGACTTCCGAACATGGCTTTCTTTTTGCTTTCGCCATCTTACAGTCAGGACAATCGAGAATGTTTACACCGAATTTTACATTTTTTAATTCAGGGAGAACTTTACCAGCTATTTCGAGATATTTCTTTGAGGCATGGTTAAGCCTGTAATGCCATGCCAATCCTATGTCATTCCGTAATTGTAAAGTTTCAGCCGGGTTTTCTCCGTGATCAGTGTCAGTTCTCCCCTCTAAACTAGTATCCGAAATTTTGATGAATTTTTCACCGGGTTGATCAGTGATTCTCCCCCCTAAACAAGTATCTGTAATTTCGTCAAAATTCGTATCTTGTTTACGTTTAATTCCCTTTAGTTGTTTCTCCGGATTAGTCATTAACGATCCACCGTGACCTAATTTCAACAATTTCCGTTTTTCCTCCGTACTAAGTTTTGACAAGGGGAGAGAGAAATTGAGCCACCAAAACCGTCCATCAAATGAACCCGTTTTAAGTGTTTCATTCGAAATTGGATCACTTATTATCACTCCCTTATCCGTCAATAAGGCCGATAAACCTTTCGCTATTTGTTTTCTAATAGAAAATAAATTTTCTATTAAGTCTTGTGCGTACAATACTCCTTTTAAAACACCGAATTTCCGTTTTTCTTCGTTGTAATATATAATATCTCCGGATTGTTTTATTATCAAGTCTGCGTCCCTAGCATTGTTAGCACATGAAATCCGTGTTGGTGTGATCAAGTCCGTTATCGTCGTAAATACATTTATATCATTAACAATATGCTCAGTAGCACCAGTATCCAAAATGAATTTTAAC
Organism: Adelphocoris suturalis; assembly: GCA_030762985.1. NCBI lineage: Eukaryota > Metazoa > Arthropoda > Insecta > Hemiptera > Miridae > Adelphocoris > Adelphocoris suturalis. Next base: position 72,612,084 of record CM061043.1, read on the forward strand.
TTAAAGTTTTTACCGTCTATTAGGGACGCCAGAGACACCTCCGATCCCCAGGAGTGTAATGCAGCTGGCTTTTCGGTTGTCTGAGCCCTTGGAGTCGCAATTGCCGCCACCGAACTGTCTGACTCCACATCCGCAAATTGCACCCTGGGAGGAGTTGCGCCTCGCTTACTACGAGCCACAGCCTTTGTCAACCGGTTTTGCGCCGTCGTCAACCGGTTTTGCGCTGGCGTGTGACTCCGTTTTTGAGGGTTGTTACGACCAGTCCCCGGCCTCGATTTATCCCTAGTAGCTGATAGAGCTCGTTCTCTTCGTTTAATTACGGGAATGGGGTCACTCGTTCGACTGTTTCTGCGGGCCATCTTCGTACTCGCAGTCTGTGGACGCCGACATTCAATGGACAGATGTCCAAACCGTCCACAGTTATAGCACATCTTGCTATCGTTTCGACATTCTGCCTTTGTGTGTCCTAGTATGCCACACTGATAGCAGACCAATTTCGCCTTTTTGACCCCACTTCCCCCTCCGGATTGGGTCGAATTTTTCCGCCGTTTGCTGAAGGAAGGCCCCCTGCTAAGGAAGGCTTTTCCTACAGCCTGCTCTCTCCTACTATTTTCCGACATCATATCATACATTGCGAACATCCGATCAAAGATGTCCCGAACCCTCATTTTAGAGTTCTCCTGGAGTGCATCTTCAGCTATCCTGGGGCATGCTTCCGAGATAGCATTAATTAAATTTCTCCGGATTGACCTATCTGTCAGCTCAGCCTCAGGGAACCTCCGAATACCCTCCACAAGACCCTCAAATCGATTTTGAAACTCGAGTACTGTTTCCAGCGCCGGGTTAAATCGAGTATTCATAAATTCGATTTGCATTGCATGTTCCTTCGCCTGAGTAGGCGGATCGACCGCCTTCTCAATCATGCTCAATGCAATTGATGGCTCGTTCACATCTTTGATCATCGATTGCAAACCGTGATCAATATTGGAAATTATGTACGAGAGTACGATACACTTCAACTGATGAAGCTCTCTCTCCGTGTAGTTTACTGCCGGTTTTATGTTGGGATCGACGAGAAATTGATAGTCACCACTCGCCAAATCCAACATTACCCTTCGTTTCCACACGGCGATCGACCCTTCCTTCAGTGGATTGCCTCCGTACTTTAAATTCGTAATTGGCCTTGCGGCCACTCCGGGTTCTTTGTGGATCTTACAGGCACAAGTGCCCACCGAGTCAGATCCACTCGCCGTTGTGTTTACAACCGGATTATCTAGGGGAACCTCAAGTGTGCGAGGAGCATCCTCAGATCTACCAGAGCCCTGCTCTTCCACCACCATCTCTGACCTCGATGTTGGAGGTGGACCCATGGTCATCGAAGCCAGAGCCGCGAATTTCAGAACAGACTCCTCCGCAAACTGTTTGATCTGATTTTGCATCATCTCATACCTTTGAGCGTACTCAGTCTCGAGCCGAGCCCTGATCGCAACTTCCCTCCTCTCGACTTCCTCGTTAATAAATCTCTTGATCTCTTCCGTGTTCATTGTTCTCTGTAATTAGACCAAGAGACGAGTTACTCCGAATTCACGACCTTCGTTTTATAAACACATCCCTAATCCTAGTATCATCCGGATTTATGTACTCCGTTCTACAAACACATCTCTAAACTTCGTATCATCCGGATTTATGTACTCCGTTCTAAAAACACATCTCATTTCCGGATTTATTTAAGCCTTAGTGGAATCACTCATAACGTTCTATCAACATGGTGTTAGGATTTGAATGCGCCTCGATTGCCACGCATAAATTGGAGTGCGGTCTTGGGGTTATCACATATGCCCCGCTACCTGTCTGTCAATTTCGCTTCCTTAGAGAAGGTACTGTCTCTCCGAGACATGCGCGCTGTGCGTAGGTAACAGAGCCTTCGACCATCTAATCTCCCAGCGACACGCTTACAAGAAGACTATCCCGCTGCAAATCCGCTCACCACTGCCGTACTATTAAATCGTATTTCATTCTCGAACTGTAAATCGTAAATTAATAATTCGCTCATTCGCACAAAGTTCTAGCTAACTTTCGTACTTCTTTATTCTTATGAGTGTTTCCACCTTATTTCAGCCTTGGCTTGTCATGTTGGGGTGTGCATAGCGTATTAAAACCGTATAAATCGTATTCATATTAGGTACAATTCGCAAGCAACAATGAATTTATTTTGCAGCCGAATAAACATCCATGCTCCGTTCAGCTCAACTGAATTTTCATCGATCTTTTGACTTTACAAGATATTATAACGTTCGTTTGCAAGAATTATCAATACAAACATTCAACACAACGAAGGAGAAAAAGGAAACAGTCCACCACTGCGACCAGAATTAATATAAACTTAATTATAAGTAGGATTACCTACTACTATGCTTAAATTATGTTAACACTAGTAAAAACTAGATATATTAGTGATCACAGTAAGTAGTACTGATATCTCCAATTCCTCGTCCGATTCATGTTTCTTGTTTCTAAGTTACATACTCAACTTTTCGTATTAGTTCAATCAATAGAATAAAATATCGAAATCAAATCGTAATGTTGAGTAACTACATTTTCGAATCGTAGTCGGAGCTAACGGTAACCATGGTAACCTTCATTGCCGCAATTCAACCAAACTGACGTTCGAATTCTAACGAAAAACAAAAATCCGTAGACATGGTAATCTACCAACAAAACTTCGTGTGTCCTCCGTATTTCAACCAACGTAGTTGGCACCACTGACTGTCAAACATTGACATCTCCAACACATCAATCTGGCATCGTAATTTTACTCTGAGTGTGGACAACACCGTCATAATTCTACATTAGTTTAAAACTTAGAATAAACTTATAAATAAACTTATCCACACTCGAGAGTTTCCACCATGATGTATTATTGGAGGGCCAAGGGTTTCAGCTTCGAATTCATCTCGCCATGTCACAGTATGCAATATGGCGCTGTACTGAAAATCGAGAAATTCCGTAATTTACTTCGAAAATAATTTTTCTCGTTTCGAACATCCGTACTCATCGTAATATTTATTCAAAACCGTTATTCCGTACTTTGGGATTTTACACAGCCGTATTTTCATGCTCGAGCCTTACTGAATTCCGTAATTCACGAAAAAGTCAACCCAAAAATTTCGATTATGTCAAGTTCAATAACTTCATAACCTCGTTTAAAATCGTATTTCCGTTTTATGTGACTTCTCCGGATTATGACTTTTTCATCGTAACTTTCTGAAATTCCATATCCAGAGAAAATAACTGTTCGATTACCCTCAGTAATAAGTCACAAATTACTGATTCCGAAAAACGAGAATTTAACCTATGCACAGCCCAACAAGTGAGCAAACCCCAATTGCTCCGCCATGTATACATGTGAGGCGTTAGAAAAATTAAGTATGAGAGGGATTTAAGTACCTTCGTAATTATTAGAGATGGTTAGAGATGGCTTGATATTTAGCTAGGATTAGCTGGATGGTTAAAGCGTACTGCAACGGCCGTCGAATTTGAGAGCAGGAACGAGAATGGCCGCCAAACGAGATTCGCCGCTTGGCTTGGTGGCAGACGCAGTCCTGCCACCACTCCGGATTCTGTCGGATGGATTTCATGGAGTGCTGATGGATGTTGTAATTCCAACATAGGAATAACGGTAAAATAAAATTAATAGAATCTTACAAGGACTAAAAAATGTCTGTGCTGTGGTGATTGAAATATCCATAGTCGAATGGAAACGATTGAAAGAATCGATATGTGAACCAACCGATAAATCATTTTACTTCAGTTTGTTTACGTTTGTGATTCTCTCATAAACGTTTAATGCCCTATATCCTGTATCTTATTCCGTGGTAATTGTCATACAATGTTTAACCTGAAAGGAACCGTAATTAGTGTAAAAGTGAGTGCTAAAGTTACGAGTTATGAACCCCTTGGAGGGTTACATCAAGATCTACAAAGACGATTGGATTGGAAACGGTAAGTCAATGAAAAGCCTTGTGCTCCCAAGTTCATGAGCATTTTCTCATAATAAAGACAGATTTAGTTTGGTAAGAATGTTCTTTTTGTGTCCATCAAAAGAAGGGTTAATTACCTTAATTTAAGGTACGTAAGGTTATGCTGTAAAAATAATACAATGTGTCTGCTCTTCCCTATTCGTCTCCCTACATAATGATTACTTTTATGTTCATTTTCTCTCGGTAGGTAGGTAGGTACCTAAGACTCAAATTCAAATTAGGTAATTCTAAAGTGATTGTTTTCGTTTAGTTTTTTTCAACAATGAACCTTTGCAATGAACTATTTCTGGCATCGGCATCGAGGGAGGCATTTCTCCTCTGCGAAATCAGATGGGTAAAAATACCGATTGTCACTTCAAGGTTCGTTCGGGACAAAGTACAAAATAAATACCTATTGTGCGTCGTACTAAGCATAACGCTTTTTCCCATCTACTTCTTACATTCTCCTCTTCGTTATAATTTATTATATATCAGATTTCCATTGATTTTATATGACCCGGACTTTTTGACAAGGACTTTAAATTTGGATTTTCGGTTTTGTGCAGATATAAGGTATAATTTCGGTGATTTTACATTTAATTTGCTAATTGCTAAACTTCTGGTGCAAGTGGCGCACGCGAAAGTATTTTTCCTGAGGTCTACTTAAAAAATTATGAAGAACATCATTCTTCATAATTTTTTACGCTGAATTCAGGGGAAATGAGGGGGGGGGGGGGGGAGTAACCTTTCTGTGGGACACCCTGTATACATGCTACAATGCCCTCTTTGTGACTAGTAGTACCCACCATACACATTTTATACTATAGTTACATATACCTATAATCTTTGGCTGTTGTTGTTGCCCCTCCGTGATAAATTGCTTTGCTACGCCACTGCTAGAGATATTCCACTGGGAATACCAACTCCCAGTAAAACATACGTAAATCCACTACACTACTAATTAGGAAGAGGAACACATAAAAATAAAGAAGCACTGCTTACTTTTTGAATTGGAGCATTACGAATCAAAATCACAATCCCCTGTTTTGATTATCATCCTTCATACCCCGGCTCCTTATAACATTTTTCATTTCCGTTTCCTTGCCCTCCAGTTTATTTTATTATAATCTTCTGCTAAGCGTCACACATGGATATGTACCTACCGATCATTGTCCCACCCATCGGGCGGGTAACGCAGCTAGTTTAAGGTAACAGGGCCAGCCGTCGCGTGGGTGGGGCGATCGCCCCTGGCGCCATGGCCAGGGGGCGCTGCGGCAGCAGAAAATATAAAAAATTATAAAAATAAATTAGAGGCACAACTTATTTTTTTGAAATTGGGTATCAACGGAATTTTGAATACTGTACTACGTTGGACGTATTTATTAAACAAATGAATATTTGCAATTGAGCAACTGGATTTGTTTATAACTATATTATTATAGCCTAATAATGAACTGCACTGTCATGAACTGTCATTAAAGCCTATTCATGAACCTAGGAGGGGAAGCGGACTGGGCGTTGGGGAGTGTGACTGGCGTGGGGGGGGGGGCACCCTCCCGAACAATGTCATGTAAAAAAAAAATGCTTCGGGGCGTGGCTTATTCCAAACCGTGTTTGAATCCTGGTCAATACATGTTCTTTGTTATTCGTTTGTTTTTTTTTTTAAACGGTTTGACGTGGAATATAAGTTTTCTAGAGCCTTTGTGTTATAAAATAGCCAATAATGAGTCCCCATCATGCAGCATGACACTATCAGCAAATTAATTGTTTTTTACTTTTTATCTGTGAATTTAAATTTTGGTTTGACTTGAAAAATT